>NW_019379484.1:1766989-1911608 GCF_000648655.2 Copidosoma floridanum
ATATATATATTGCTATTTATTGAAAGTCTTTATTGCCGCTTTAAAAATTTAGTCCAAGCATTTGTGACGAGAAAAAAAAAGTTTCAACTATACGTAAATCTATAGATGATTTTCGGTAAGATTTTACGTAATTTCAAGGTGTCAGTTTTTTTCATTCAAACGATAAATAATTCAATTCAACGGAGTAAGGATCTCACGACCGAAAGTCCATACTGTGATGTCTGTTCGTGTAAAGATAAAAAAAAAAAAAAAACGAGAGAAACAAAACAGCGCGACAAACCGATCGCCACGTTGTTATCACTGTACATTGGCGAAGTTGTTGTAAAATCTGCTTTGTGGGGATAGAAAAAGATATGATTGCTCACAACATTTTCGAGCGACTACTCTCAGAGCACTCAGATAGTTGAGTAATTTTCTCTCTTTCTATTAGTGATAGGGTCCAGAAAAAGAAAAAAATGCTCTCTCCGAGAGTAGTCGCTCGTAAAACGCTACAAGTTGTTGGATGAGTATCGGCAGGCAAGCAGCTGGCAAACACATGCTCGAAACCCACGTAAGTAAGTAGACAGAGACGCGGGCCGCAGCGAGGAGGAGAAGAAGAGACGTTTTGTGCAAGTCATCGTTGAGCTGATATACAGATGATGATTTTGGAGAGTACCAAGTCCGGGTTGTATGTTTATTCGGAGAGAGCGAAAGGTATAGATAGTCGAGAATTTGGAACATGTACACATAATTAGGGGTACATTTGTGCCCTTATTAACGAGGCTCCGAGTTACGATTGTACAAATTAATGAAGGAAGTTGTATAAACAGGTACTATATTTCCCGTGAAAAAAGCGTTATCCGCTTGTATATAACAATTTGTAGGACATTACGAATTAGGCTATTTTTTTTTTTTTAATTTTTAATTTGTAAGAAGTGAGAAATTAAATTTTTGCACTCAAAACACGATCGTGACATTTTTTTTAACTTTGAACGACTAAAGCCAATTTCTCTGAACCGTATAATTACGACCGCCAGGATCCGAGGGTATCCTAGATAAAAGTGTAAAACATAAAAGCATTTTATTTACTTGCCTGTGGGGCAAAAGTAATCGCTTCCTCTTCCTCTCCGCTGGGTCACGTAAAAATATACAGCACCACGGGAGCAAGCAAAGGAGCCTTAAATCTCACGTTTTTTACCCTCGGCTTTGTCTTAGTTGATAATACACATGAGATATCAGACATACTTTACTTTTGCTCCCTAGGTGTGTAATAAGTATATACCTGCTATTTTTTGAGATTGAAATTTTTTTTTTTTGTCTAAAAGTTACAGATAAAAACTTCTATTGAAAGAGTTTGTCTTTCAAGGTATTCTTCGATTAAAAAATCATAAAGATAATTTTAATACAAAATATAAAAAAATAATAATATTAACGCTGGTATATTTGCGATTATACAGATTTAAAAAAATTATGACTTGAAATTTTTTTCTCATTTTGTAATAGTCGAATGGATTTTCATAAGAAATTAAGCTACGAGCGTAATCTTTATTTATGTGTATAAGTACCAGGTTGCCACCACATTGCTTGTGTATGTTTTATCAGAATCACTCGTGCGCCAAAAAAAAAGAGTCACCGCACTTGGTCGTTTCGAAGAGTAAACGAGTGTCGAGTCATCAAATAATTAAATTAAATACAGCGACACATTTTTACTGTGCGATAACAACAACTATACACGAGTACCGCGCGCAGTTTATTACCAAGAGTGCGGTAAATAAATTTACATGCCCGGCTGTCAAATTAACTCGGTTCTCAGGGCTTTTTGGCGAGATATGCATACGTCCCGCGTGTCAACTCATGGAAATCGCGCGCACGCCAAATTAATCGCTGTAATCTCGAGAGAGAGAGAGAGAGAGAGAGTTATTTAATTACCTGTGAGAAATTAAATAAATACCAGGTTGTAATAAAATTGAAATTTCATCGGGGACTAGAGAGTGAAATTATTTCTTTTTTTTTCTTTTTTCAAATATATCATAGCTAAGAGATCGGAATATTTTTTTTTTCGTCCACGTGACTCGAGCACCGTTTCGCGTCAATTTTATCGATTGTACATCGTTGCAATGGAGATGGCGAAAAGAAAAAAAATTTATCATATTTATATTTGTTTGCGTAACAAATGAAGAAAAAGTAAAGTATGGCGCGAAGATCGTAGACTTTTAGCGTATAGATTACATGTATACCTACAACGAGAGATAACGCGCGTACAAAACAACACCAAGTATAGTTGGGGAAGTGACTCAGAATCATTGCGTCTCTCGCGTGACTCGTGGAAATAAAAAGCAGCAAGAACCAAGTTAAAGATTCCCTTTTTTTTTTTTTTTTTTTTTTTCTCCAACTCCGTACGTAATACGTGAGTATCTCGTATATTATCGTAGATAAAAAATTTGCGCTGTATGGGGGATTACAGGTACGTGACGCGCGAGTGATCCGATGAGAAAATGTGTCAAGCGCGTGAAACAAAAATAGTACTGCACACCAAGGAGGAAGACGAGAGAGAAACTTTGTAACGGTTATAACGACCTTTGGATTGCGTAACCAAACGCTCTTTGATGCCGGGAGCGAGAAAAACGAGATTGCGCGTTTAATTAATTTGATGCGATGACTCTGCACAAAACGTCCCGCCGGAGTAACTTGCGAGAGAGCTGCTCTTTAAGCGATACAAAGAAAAAAAAAAAAGAAAAAAAAAAAAAAAGGAAAAAAAGTACGAGTGTCACACGGGTTCTCGAACGTGCAGTATTACACACTCGTGCGTTTGAATAAATCGCCGTGAATTTATATCGTCCCCCGCCGAACATTTGAAATGCTAATTCGCCGAGGGGCTAATTTGTCGGGAGACACATCGGCGCGTCACCTGTAACTGCCGTGTAATTTACGCGATGACCGATTTTTCATTTTCCTCGGAGGAAACGCGTCGGTACATCATCGCCGATTGATCGGAGGATCACGGAGAAACAGGAAGAAAAAAAAAAAAAAAAAAAAGTTTTGCGAAAACAGTATGCACTGCGCGATATCTCGAGATCGGTATAATGGAACACGTGATGAGAGAGAAACAACGCCCGCACAGCGGGAGAACCGGAGAAAGCGATTAGGAGCGCGTGTGTCTATATATATATGCTATCGAAGACTTCTATGACGGTGATAATAATAATAATAATGACGATGATGATGCGAGGAAAACCCGCTACGTCACGACGCGCGGCCACAGCGAGCAATAAAGCGCGGCTGATCGCTACACGACAAATTTGTCGGCAGTCGCGCACCTACCTCCGACAAGTGTTTTTGTACTATCCAAGTACTTACTTGACAGAAATATCGGGGATTGAATTTTGGAGAATGTGATGATGAAACGAAACTGCAACGTCTTGGTCCGTCACGTGTGTTATCATATGATGTATAGGTGTGAGGCAAAGTGGTTTGTTTTTGTTGTACCATACACATGGCACCTATCGTGAAGTTTTGCTGATGTGTAATAACTTTTTTGTGCTCGTGTTTTCCTGTGCCTATATCGATGGGTTAACACATAGCATCAGTAGTAATAACTTGCATCCGTACACGAACGAGGAGGAGAAGCTTTTCGTTAACATGTCGATGATGCTTGTGTCTGGTTATCGTTTTCGCAGCAAAACGTAAGCCCTGCACGACGCGGGGCCGGGGGAGCAGACTGTTTTCGGAGCATTGCAATTCCTAGGAGATCGTCAAATCAAGGAGAATTGGGGTGCGTGGGACTGCGAACTCCTGCTGAACGTCAACAGTGGATATTGAGGTTAGGATACGCGCGATTTTGACAGATACTGGTGTGGGCAGACGACCGAGTATTTCGATGATGACTGCTCCGATTTTTCTTTTTCTTGGAAAAAAACAAACTCATTTTTTACGCATAGGGTATTTATTACATGGATCTTGATGCTTTTTGGTGCTTTGTTGCTCGTTTACCGGGAATGTGTGTGTATTGAACAGCTGATCCATGGACAACATGATGTAATATGCAATTGAAAATATAAAAGTGCATATACATCAGGTATACGTGATGCATGTGTATGTACACGGGATTGTTTACAAATAGTAGCAGAAGAATTATCTTGATTTCTCTCGGTTAATAACATGCATTTGGAGCATTGCACTTTGTTGAAAAGAAACAGAAAAAAATTAACATTGAAATTAGAGCAGCCGATTGGGGAGTGTAAATTTTCTGCTGCGTCAAACAGCGCGTGTTTGCGGAAAAATATTTGTCAAAGATTGCGAGAGCCGGTTAATAAACTTTTCGATTCACGATGAGTCGGCTGTGTGTGTGTTTTTGCCGTTTCGGTCGGCTTTGCGGCTTTTTTTTTTTTTTTTTCAGCCTCATCTCTCGGCCTTGGATTAAAAAGCGTTTTGTCATCGAGCACTCGACTTTTGTAACATTATACAGATGTTTTGACACTGCGTAATAACGTACACACTTATTTTTGTTTGTCACGATTTTTTTTTTTTTTTTTATTTGTTCTTTGTTTCATTTGATTGGATGTAAAAATTAATTAATTTTTTTTCTTATCACTGTCGATGTCAGCAGGTCAATAATTTCATGGACGAAAGCAATGACTCCTCGGTCGAGCAAAATGACCTGCAAGAGGCATTTTCCAGCTACGCAACCGGCTCACTGTTTGACCCCGGGGACGAAAGGGACAGGGCCGAGAAGAGCGACTTGGGTGACATGACCTTTCACATCGGCAGCTACTTAAACGGCTGCATGAAGATGCTCCACATAATGCGCAGCCACCACATGCTCACCGACATCGTCCTCGAGGTCGGCTCGGAGCTATTTCACGCGCACAAAGTTATCCTCGCGGCCGCCAGTCCATACTTTAAGGTAATAATCACTGCCACTTGAATGCAGAATCAGTTGCAATGTGTTTTTTTTTTTTCCCAAATTCAACTCGTTTGTATGCGTTTTATATTCATATATTCTGATGAAGGTCTTTTAAAGGGTTATTAATTTTTTATAGGCCATGTTGACAGGGGGATTGAAAGAGTGCGAGATGAACAGGATAAAGCTGCAGGGAGTGTGTCCGACTGCCATGGCCAAGTTGGTCAACTTCATGTACACGGGGAAAATCAGAATCACCGAGGTGACCGTGTGTTCGCTTTTGCCTGCCGCGACGATGTTCCAGGTACGACAATAACAACAATCCTGTATACCGGTATTCTTGAATATCCTTCACATTGTGAAATTAACAAAGTGCTCCCGAATGTCGCACGCAGGTATCAAATGTTGTAGAGGCTTGCTGCACTTTTCTAGAAAAACAGCTCGATCCAACAAACGCCATTGGCATAGCGAATTTTGCCGAGCAGCATGGCTGCTGCGACCTCTACCACAGAGCCAATCAGTTCATCGTCCAGCATTTTAGCCAAATTTGCCAGGAAGAAGAATTCCTGCAGCTGTCGGCGATGCAGCTAGGTGAGCGCTCGATACATTTCATCCTCTTTGCCCTTGACGATACACTACTGTATTATGACCGTCTATTAAAAACCATACGCAGTTTCCCTCGTACGAAAAGACGAGCTGAACGTCCAGGAAGAGCGAGAGGTCTACAACGCCGTCCTCAAGTGGGTCAAGTACAACGAAGAGTCGCGGAGGCCCAAGATGGAGCCGATTCTACACGCGGTACGCTGCCAGTACCTGACGCCGAGTTTTCTCAGTGAGCAGATGAACAACTGTGACGTCCTGAAAAAGGTGCCAGCCTGCAGGGAATACCTTGCCAAGATATTCAAGGACCTGACGCTGCACAAGAGGCCCGTGGTCAAGGAGCGGACACCCAACACGCCCAGAATCATCTACATAGCCGGGGGATTTTTCAACAGCTCCATCGACAGGATGGAGGGTTTCAACGTCGACGACAAGACCTGGACAGAGTGCGCCAAGCTTCTGGTTCCGAGGTCTGGACTGGGCGGGGCTTTTCTCAAGGGCATGTTTTACGCAGTAGGCGGCAGGAATAACAGTCCCGGCAGTCGAGTCGGGTATGTGCCATAGAAATCATTGTTGTCGTCGAACGGTGAGTGATACTGTGAAATAATGAAACTATTTTGATTAACAGATACGACAGCGACTGGGTGGATCGGTACAATCCCGTGACGGACCAATGGAGGCCCTGTAGTCCACTGTCGGTACCGAGAAACCGATGCGGCGTCGCCGTCATGGACGGTCTGCTCTACGCGGTAGGGGGCTGCAACGGCCAGGTCTTTCACTCGAGCGTCGAGTGCTACGACCCCGAACAGGACACTTGGACTTACATCAAGCCAATGCACAAAAAGAGGCTGGGTGTCGTTGTCGCGGTGGTCAATAGGTGCGTTTAAACAACGCTGAATATTTTCAAAGTTGGTTGTGCTGGTTTGGTAATAAAATCCACGTTAACATCTTTTGCAGACTAATGTACGCGATGGGCGGTTACGATGGCATCGAAAGACTGAACAGCGTGGAGTGCTATCATCCGGAGAACGACGAGTGGAGCGTCGTTTCGCCGATGCTGAATAGCCGCTCTGGATCAGCGGCTGTGAGTGTTGGCCAGTACATCTACGTGATCGGAGGCTTCAGCGGGGAAAAGCAGCTCGAGTCTGTGGAGCGCTACGACACGGAAAACGACCTCTGGGAGTACGTGAGCCCCCTGCCGACCGCCAGAAGTGCCTTAAGCGTTACCGTCGTCGATGGAAAAATATATGCCATGGGTATAATGAGCACATTTGCAAACTTGATATTTTTTCTATTTTTCATTTGATCGCCTTGTTCAATCAAAGTAATTGATTCTGCAGGTGGATTCGATGGATCAAAGTTCTGCACAATCGTGGAAATTTACAACCCGGCGACTGACTTATGGGAAGAGGGTGAACCCATGACCCTGCCCAGATCTGGCCACGCCAGCGCGATCACGCAGTGCATGCCGTGCGCCATAAGCTGCGATCACTGGGATCACAATATTAATTTGCAAAAGGCGCCATCGTGACGTTAGTTGGTGACTCGACAATGGTGGTGAAAAATTTCGTGACAGTGCTAAAGTGCAACTGCAGTGTTGTGATCTAGAAAATAATCCAAGAGCAGTGTGTTTGAGAGAATAAATTGGCCTTCCAGATACTTAGTCCTTTGAAAGCTTTGAACCAAGTTCTACTACTATTTCTTGTGTCCATTTTTTACTGCACAATTTTTTTTTTTTTTTTTTTTTCAATAAGGAATTTTTCAATCCGTTTTGTCCTTATTTTTATAAGCTTTATGTGATCGCTAACAAATTTTTTAAATTGAATTGTTCAAGGTGACAATATGCACTTGTATTTAGAGAATTTCGAAAATTCGTCTTAGGCTATTTCAAGATTGCTTACATTAGGCATTTNAGTCCAGGCAGCCTAGAACATCATAGCAGATATACACTGACCCGTGATAAAGCTTATAATCTGTAATTTTGGTTTTTAAAAATGGCTAAAACTTAAAACGGCCGTATCTCCGTAAATAATGAAGATAGAGCAAAATAAGCCTTCATTTGGGATCATTAAAATTAAAAATTTTTTTTTTTTTTTTTCAATAAGGATGCAAAAATTTCTATTTTTCAATCCGTTTTGTCCTTATTTTTATAAGCTTTATGTGATCGCTAACAAATTTTTTAAATTGAATTGTTCAAGGTGACAATATGCACTTGTATTTAGAGAATTTCGAAAATTCGTCTTAGGCTATTTCAAGATTGCTTACATTAGGCATTTTTCTTGAATAGTCACATAGCAGATTTTGTAAAGATATTTAATCGATCATAAAAATTGGTTGCCGATGCATACTTTTATTACCTTTCAAAGTTAATGTTTTTGTTACTATTTGTATAAAGTTATTTATTTTACATTTTGTCCGAACAATTGTTCCGTGATTTGTAGATTTAAAGTGTATTTAATAATTATGTGTACTATGTCGATAAAACACATAGACTTTCCATTAAATGTAACAATATTTGTATTATAGTAACATACATGTTTATAATTATATGACAAGAAAATTTTGTAAAACATTGATCGTAATTAATTATAAGCCAGTTTTAGTTACAAAAGAAAGTAGAATAATTATGTAATAACTAAGAAAATCGTCCAGAAAAATTTTTTATAAAAAAAAAATGAAAAATAAAACTGGCGTTTTACTCTATTTTATTATCATACAAAAATCTATTAGGATCTTTGATTCAAGCACAATTTCACATACAGATTCATAGAAAATGGTTGAGTTTTTACGAATTTTTTATGATCAACTGTCTTTCGAGTAACTAAACAATATTCTTTTTAAAAGTGTAATTTTTCAGATTAGAATTTGACGCATATCAGTGTAACCAGAAAAACTACTATTAACATTCATACTAATAATAATTAGGTAAATTCTCTATCAAAGGAGACAAAGAGATTTTTGGTATGTTTACTATTTCATTGCATAATTAAGATTATGGAAAAATGAGCATGATCAACATAACAAACGGCATCAACAAATAATTGACAAAGATTTTGTACTACACACATTCAAACAAATGTTGTACATTTACCTCACAAACTGGCGCATTTCAAAGCGTCAACTTCCACAGACGATCTTGATAGATTCAAAAGCTTTCATCGTTAACAAAAACAACATTTTTAATGGTAAACTTAAATCTTCTAAGTAGGTACTGACTGTTGACATTAATGCTTTTTCGAAAATCTTGTCAACATCCAAATCGAGAAACGGTGCGTTCCGTAAGCACTGGCCGTTTAATCTAATATCTATAAGTATTTAGATAATGTGTGGACAACTTATTAGTGTGAGAGAGATAACATGTCATTCTTTTCCCCTTCCACTTAAATGTCATCTACAGGACAGAATACCGGGATTAATCATCATGGCGTCGATAGTATCGAAGTTGAGTCGAATCAAAATTAATTGATACATCGAACTTTCGTCTTCGACTTTCGTGTATATAGGTTTAGGGTAAAGAAAAAAAAAAGAGCACACCGATTGTTTTTTTGATAATCTGATACTTCGTTTGTTGTTTTGTAAGATTATAAGTGGATATTGTACTTCGTCAAGGAAATTAAAACGCTGTGTCTATTCGCACCAAATCCACGTAATTACGTGGATATAAGGTTAGGAATTTTAGAGAAATTTAAAAAACTAATTTTAAAGAAATTTAAAATATTAATTTTTAATTAAATTTTATTTAATTTAAAATTTTTTTGCATAGACCATCTCGATCGCGCTTATATATGAATCGTGCAGGATTTCGCCGCTTGACGGGAGCGAANAAGAAATTTAATATTTTAATGTTAAATTTAATTTTTTCTAATTTTAAATTTTTTTGCTTGGACCATCTCGATCGCGCTTATATAATCGTGCGGGAATTTCGCCGCTTGACGGGAGCGAACTATTAGGGGCTTGGCCACCTGGCGAGTAGAGCCTGAAGCGCGAGAGATGTGAGACGCCACAGATATATACATATTTATTTATGTATCAGACAAGTAAAAATAAAAATTGTGCTTTCATACACACACATGTTCTCTCATAGGCACGCAATCTGCAAACTTCACTTTACGTGGACATACTTCATTTGAAAAAGTAGCGTTTTTCTTTAAAATTCCTAACCTTATATCCACGTAATTACGTGGATTTGGTGCGAATAGACACAGCGAAATTAAAATTAAGTAATAAAGATGGACGAAGACGTCCGCACTATTTGGTGTGGTAATCTCAGTGATAAGGTCTCCGAGGAGATCCTGTACGAGCTGTTCATCCAGGTAACCTTAAACTTTATTTACACTTTATTTTATCACTATCTGGCACAATAGTTGTTTGGTTTATTGTATTTCCTTTACAGATAGTATATTAAACTCTATAACAAGTCTACTGCACGAAATTTGATTAGCTTAATATTGAAATTCAAAACTTTTGTGAAAATATGCATTTATTTGATGTCTTTCTGATTAAGGGTGGTCCTGTGCAAAAAATTTCCATTCCAAAGGATCGCGATGGTAAGCAAAAGAATTTTGGCTTTGTGACGTATAAGCACGAAGTATCTGTTCCGTATGCCCTGGATTTGTTTGACGGTACAGCACTTTTCAATAGGGTACTGAACATGAAATCAAGGAACAATGTTTATGAAAATTCTCAGTACCAGCAGCAGCAACAACAGCAAATACTGCATATGCAACAACATCAACAGCAACAGCAATTACTACACATGCAACAGCAGCAGCAATTACTGCAAATGCAACAGCAGCAGCGTACTCCAAAGTATGATAACAGGCATCAAAACGTTCAAAATCATTTGCAGCTTGGGCAGCAAATTTTATTGGGTTCAATGAATCCACTTTCCTTTGCTCAAAACAACATGTACATGGTGCCAGGTTCCATGTCGTATCCTAGTCAAAACTCCACTTACTTGCCAGGCCAAATGAATCAACGTGTGGACTCTGATAACAAGAGTAATAATGGAAGCAGTAGATACAACAACAGAAGTCATCCCTACAGAGATCAGTACAATGACAGGAACGATAAGCATCACGAAAGTCACAACAAAAGTATCCGGGATCAGAAATCTTATAAACACGCATCGTCACACAGATCGAATCGACATGATAATAGAAGAAAACGTCGATAGAAAAGTAATCTTCCACTCAAAGTAAGATTCAACTACACATTCTGTTTAACAAGGTAAACTTTGATAAAAGTTCGTTAAAAATCACTTTGAGATATTTGTCAATGCTATACATGATTCATTGGATGATTTATGTAACTGTTGAAAAATAACAAGTTTTTTATTAGAAATCGTTTCATAATGCTCAAGTACTGCTTCAAGAATATAAATTTTAATCAAAGTTTTCCTTTTGTATATACACTGATGAACATTTAATAAAATACTGTATTTTGAAATCTCTATTTTTGCATTTGAAAATTGAATTAGTACTTTGATTTTGCTACATTATTTCAAGCATAACTTTTTTTACACCTGAAAATAGTTTTATTCATTTTATTTATTGAAAAAAAATTTAATGAAAATATATGCATGAATTCGCGGCTTTTGATATTTATCTCCATTAAAAAAGTCACGGTTAATCTTGAAAAGTAATAGCTTGCAATAACCTTACGATTTGAAGTTATAATATCTTTACAAACAGAAATTCGAAACCAATTTTTTGTAATTCTAATATATTTTTTAAAAAAATAAAAAATATTTGAAATATATACAAATGTACATTATTTTACAATCTCTTGAATACTAGTCATCACAAACTAGTTAGTGTTAATAGCAAGTATTTGATAAAAGAAAAACATCATTTCGGTAACATTGTTGTACCTTACTATTGCAATTTTTCAAACTCTCTGTAAGTAATCTAGAAGCCTTCTCAGCAAGCATTACTGTTGGACCGTGAATGTTTCCACTTGGTAACCGTGGAAAGACTGATGCATCAACAACAAATAAATTTTTTGTCTTGTAGACTCTGCAATGTTAATCATATTTTTTAAAATGATTTTTAAACATGTACTTCTTCACTTTATACCTAAATCTCGAATCAACAACATCCCCAATCTTGCATGTTCCTGCTGGATGATATGTGCTTAATGTCATATGTTGAACATAGCATTTCCAGTACTCTAATGAGTCAAAGTTTATATGTTCACAGCCAGGAAGTGGTTTTCTGTATAACTGTGCATTGTATTTTTTCATAACTTTTGTTTCTACTAAAGTTTTAACGAATTGTATTCCTAAAAAAATAGAGTATATAGAATACCTTCTTTAAATGATTGTATACATAGTTTCAATTTCTACCTTCTACTAGTGTCAGTATATCTTTTTCATGTGATAAATATTTTGGATCTATCATTGGTGGGTCGAATGGATTCGAACTAGTTAATTTTATCTCTCCAGTGCTTTTTGGATGCAATAATACGGGGGCGATTGTTATTGCTGTACTGTAAGCCAAGGGTATAAAATATTCTTTCAAAACCTTAAAAGTGTTACATTATATACATTTAAAATTAATTGCTTCAAAATATTCTATGCAAATTTGAAAACTAACTTTATCAGAAACCCCCAGATTCTTCCCTAGTAGTATTCCATTATCCTGTGATATACCAACTGAAAGAGCTATTATTTGCAAATCTGGTATTGATTGTTTGTTCTTCATTAATTTACTATGGAATGTACCAATGACACCTACTCCAGAAGTAGTCCATGGACCTTTGCCATACAAATAATAGTCTAGGAATGAGAGAGGATTTAAAATATCAGCCACACCCATGGCTGTAGTGTTCACGATTACTAAATCTAATCCAGTTATTATATGATCCATTAAGTGTTGACCAACTGGTAAATCTGCTATAGTTTTTATCTGTTGACGAATGTAGCAAGTAATAAGGTGATTCAAGAAATTTACATGGATACAATGTATGTTGAATACATAAGCTTACATTGTGTTCTTTTAAATGTTCTTTGGGCCCAACACCTAAAAGCAGTAACAGTTTAAAAAGTTTAAATAATTTAGACAGTTTGAATAGTTTTAATAGTTACCTGAAAGCATTAATAGCTTTGGTGTACCTATAGCCCCAGCACTTAAAACTACTCCTTTTTTAGCAAAAGCCTTATAAGTATTGTATCCTTTCAAAAACTCTATTCCTATTGCTTTATTTGATTTAAAGATTATCTGAAATTCGTGAAGCTTTCATTTACTGTAAAAAAATTCAATAAAACTTTTCTACGATTCAAGGTACCTTTTTGACAAATGAGTTTGTCAAAATTTTCAGTCTTTTACTTGAATTTTGGTAAAGTATTCTATCAGTACTCCAACGTTCTCCGTTTTTCGTTGTTAACGGGGCCTTCATAAAACCTACAATATCAGACTCATCCAAGATCTTTTTTTTTTTTGTAACAATGGTGTATTAAAATTTTTAATACCAGTAGATGATGAGTCATTGGGATTTTTCAAACTGTATGACAACTCCACAATGCCGTTTAGTATTGCATCAGATATTCTTGAAGACCAGTTGTCATAATTAATGCACAAAGATCCTCCATTTTCAACAACTGGTTCTATAATTATATAATAATGAAAAAATGTGACTTATTTAAAAACCTTTTGCCCAATTCACGTAACCCTGTTTACCTTGAAGATTATCCATCCAAGAGTCATAATCATTTGGGTGTCCTGTACTGTATATCATGTAATTGAGCCTGCTGGAGCCTCCCAAAATTTTTCCCGATGACCACACACTTTGATTATTATCCAAGCCCTTGCAGGCATTTTTTTGAGGAACTGTCAAGTACCTCCAGTCATAGGGACTGTTCAACAGTATTGGTGCGATGATTGGAATGTTAAAAAAAAAAGCCGGAGCACCTCCAGCTTCGACAAGTAATGTTTTTTCTCCAGCACTAGACAGTTTTGCAGCTAGAACAGATCCTGCACTTCCTGCTCCAACTGCATAAGTATTAATTTATTGTAAAACAGTATAATCATTCAAAGAAAGGTGTTAAATATTGCTGACAGCATGCACGTGTAATTTAAATAATTACCAATAATATAATCAAATCTGGACATGTTTTCATAATCGCAAAACAATACGTCGTAATAAAAACTAATTAAATATGATACTTTTACGTAGTTGATGAAGAAAGTTACGGCTATGCCGTATAACACATAATTGAAATATTTAGTCCACATTTTTTTTTTTTTCTTTTCAATAAAAAATTTTAAAAACTTGAACACAAATAAACCAAAATATCATCTCGACTGTAGGTTAGAACGCCAGTAAACAAAATTAACGGTAGGGTAGATTTCTTCTTGAAATTTTTTTTAGAAATCTCCAGCAGATGTCTCAACTTTCGGTCGAACAATGTAAAGTGGTATAAATTATGAATAATATGGTCAGATTATTAATTTTTGTATCAGAGTGCAAATAAATGATATCTTGAGTGCTTCGCATACGGTTAAAATTTTTTACATTTTTTTTTCAGTATTCTACAGATTGCATGTATAAGAGTACGATAGTGAAAACCGTGTGTTAAGTAAAAGAAAAAAAAATTAACAAAAAAATTTTTTTTTTAAATTAAGTAGCTTTAAATATGCTCTATTAGCTTCTTTACATTTGCTCTCCAGTTGGAAAATCATACGAAGCATTCATGATGAAACTGTCATTACAAATTTTTTTTTTATAGAAACTAAGCGTTATGAAGACCTGTTTCGCGTATATGGGGGTATATGGGATAATCCAAACAAATATTTTTTTTGCATTCCAGACTTCTGAGCGAAAAATGTAAAAAAATTGTTTTTGTATACCTGAAGTTATTTATTTACATTTTAACAGCTCGAGTTACGCATTAATTACAACTACATTGAAAAGCACAAAAACATTGTAGAAAGAAAGTTCATTTATTGCCATTAAATGAAATTACACAGCATAAAAATATCATTAAACACAAACAATGCCTTGTTACACAGTAAGAGACTCGTAAACAAAAAAAAATGCATCTAATAACGCTGTGCACAATACTTTGCCTTCCTCAAGATCTCGTCAGCTCTGGCCGAAGCTTTTACCACCTCAGCTTTGGCGCAAGCGATTCCCTCAGCTTCGCTGGTCGAGGCATCGACGCAGTTCCAGATTCCAATTCTGGCAGCTTCTGTCATGCTCCGAAGATCCGAGTTTGCCTTTTTTGAGCAATTTGTCTTGCCAATTTTCTGCAGACATGATCAATGTGTATTTTTTCTTTTACATCGAAAAAACTTTATGTACAGATGGAAACAATGGTTGTATTGCACGACCTCCAGTTTGATTTGGCAATTTTTTTTTTTATTTTTATAGCCCCGGACAAAGATATTGTAAAAAAACTGGTGAAACAAAAAACACGAAACAAACTGACAAATACATTGGTTTTACTTTTATTTTATCATAACTTGAAGCTCAAAGCAAACTTATAATAATATTTTATCAAGAAGTAATAGACACTTTCTGCTCAACGGGAGCTTAAATTCTAGCGCTTTTGATTGCTTCTTCGGCAATTCTTTTAATTTTACTCGGAGCCAAGATTCGTGCAAAAGATCAAAGCTACGATTTCCTTGAAAAATATGAGAGTTGATTCCTCAGATAAAATTGATAAAGAGAGCGACTATACACACAAGATATATATGCGTGTTTTCAGAGCCTAATCGATGCGCTACATGCAAATAATACCTTACGATATTTCCACACACATAATATTCGTATACTTTTACGCACTACATACGATTGTCAAAAGTGTAAAAATGGAATATGATCGAATGTCGCTTACCCGGATGTAACCGAAGGTCCTATCGGAAATCGCAGAAACGCTACTCCAGTGACTCAACTTTGTCCTGTACTGCCAATCTGGTGTCACTGCTGTGGTGTTCTGTTATCAGTACAACTTATATAAATACATTTACTATGGAAACCAATGATTTATTATTCCTTATTCATTTGACCAATTCAAGTTATTATTTTGACCTATATCTCTATAGTCGGAGTAAGACAGCGATGCGATAATCACGTGGATATGACTCAAGGTCGAGAAATTAATTGTAAAAAAACAAATTAATGTATATGTATGATATTTAATGTAAGACTAAGGAAAAAATTCACCTGGACAACGCAAATGACGACGAGTAGTACAGCGAGAGCGAAAATCCTCATGGTTGCTGTTTCCAGAAAATATTATTCAGTACTGAGGATGAGAGGGACTCTATGCTCTGTAATAAGGAAGGTCGATCCGACGCCTGATGTAGCACTGGCACACGTGTGCGTACGTATTATAAATCCAAAGTCATTTAAACGACTACATGTATAGCCGAGCGTAAAAAAAAAAAACATAATTCATTTTAATTATCCACTTTTTCACTCTTCACCCGTATTGCGTAACCGAACAAGAGTCATTATGCGCGCGTTTAATCTTGAATTTCCGATCGATTTAATTACGATCGAATCTATGGAAAAAAACATACATTTTCAGATAAATTTGTGCCGCGGAGCTCGAAATGAGCGCGCTCTATTCTTTTATAAACATATTGTTATCCACACCTTTAAAAAAAGTCAGTTACAACAAAGAAGCACAAGTACTGAAATTCCTAGCGACTACAACCGGTACAAACGAAACTCTCATAGATATTTTTATTGAAAAAATACACAAAAAGCTAATATTAAAACGTTTCCATCTGAATTTTCCAAAAGATAGGAAATTTTATTTACTTGATCACGTTCCTAAAGTTTCTGAGAAAATAAGTGATCTTTTGAAAAAATACAAAATGAATACAATACTCAAAAAGAAAAAAGAAAAAAATCAGCGCTTTGGAAAAAAGCTGAGCATATCAAATTAATTGCTCAGAATGTAATGCTATTGAGACGCCCTCTTTTGGAACGTAAATATCAATTTATAAATAATAACAACACAACAGGCTTCAGTGATCATTGTAATTTGAAAGCACATCTTTTAGGTGAACATATAATATCAAACTACTGTATTGTATACCAATGAGTTTTAAATTAAACATTTCATCAAAAATAGAAGTAGCAAAGAAACGAAAAAAAATTTATTACAACCGATCAAATTAACTTTTCCTAATCACCGATAGTAGAAAATGTTAAGTAAATAATATTACTTAATATTCGCCTTTAAGTTTAAAAATTTGTACATAAATCAATGTTTATACGTTATATGCGTGCACACAAACGTATTGTAGTTGCGTTATGTGTGTACATTTAAATTAACGGTACCTTTGTTAAATTTTATAGTCAGTTTTTTTGACAATGGCCTAACTGTTAGGTTATCATTTTTAATAAAACAACCGCGAAACTGCAAAACGTTGTAATTATTATTAATAACACATTGAATTACGATTGTTAACGGGTCACATCAGAGTTTTATCGGTATCCGTTCGGATTGGTGCCAATATACAATACGATTCATACCTGATTTATAAATATAATTTTATCGACGTCAATAATAATCTCTCAAATTACAAGGGGGGAAAAATTAATTAATACCACTCGCAAGTAAAGACTTACGTAATCGGAGTGTATCTCTTCACGTGTTTCAATCTCCAGCGTACAAGACACACATGGTTGCATTCTTTTTTTATCGTTTCAAACGAAACAGCCTCGATACATTTTATAAAGATAAAAAAATGAAGATACGTTTTGTTTCTTTCTCTTTCAAAGGAGATCGATGAATAATGATACACGGAAAACAAGAAGATGCACCGATCTCATTGGCAAACAGTGGGTTTTCCTTGGCATTTTCACGCAGTTTTGCCCATTAGGTATATGGACACGAAGAGCCGGTGAAAATCCTTTGTTCGAACGTAACGTGCCAATGATCTGTCATCCACAGCGAAACCGATGAGCCTTCACGTATAACCGTGACAGAGCAACGAGGCGTCAAAAACTCAGGTTGGAGGAAAAGTGTCTCGTGACAGGTGAAAAGTACGGTTGAGACGGAAAAAGTCCCCCGAGCCGATTTTTCGGATAAAGAGAGGAATGCCAAGGTGATGGCACGCGCACGTAAAAATCGAGGAAACAGCTGGCAAAAAACCGAAATATATATTTTTCCACCGGAGACAGAAGGGCGAAAGAAAAGAAGAGCAGATAGAAAAAAAAAAGAAAAAAAAAATGTGTGTGCATGTTTACACACGCGTGTTGTATACCGTACGTGTGTATACGAGAGAGACGAAGGAACGGAAAGAAAGAGAGGAGGAGGCTCGCGTTAAGATTCCAGGCTGTGCCAGCCTGTCTGGCCGCTTCTCTCCTTCTTCTGCACAGGTGGGATATCTCCCCGAGGGAGGGAGGGAGGAAAAAACAGTCCCGGGATGAGGAGCGATCTCGTTTGAAAATCGTCTCCGAGGGAAGAGGAGCAGCTTAGCACACACATGTTGCGCGCTACCAGAGAGTGAGAAGAGATATATAATAAGTACTCTAAACCAACACCCTGTGGTGAGCTCGTTGAGCCTGCGAGCCGCGAGAAAAGGCGACGTGCTGTCTGCCAACTCCTCCTCGTCGCAAGTTGCAAGTCGCAAGTCGCAAGGTGCCGTATGCGTGTATACACACATTATATATATCCTTCGACTCCTCTCACCTACCTGTAGATATACGTGAGAGAGTAATCGCGTGGCCTCGAGTGCTAATAGAAGACGACTCGAGAGAGCAATAGCAGCACCATCAGCGGCTCGACGACCTTACTCGAGTACACACACACACACACACATATATATATATATATATACGTCCACTTGCGCTCCTCCTTTCCTCTCTGATCGATCGGTTACTCTTTATATATATATACACCTGATGTATCCTCGGCCGCTTGTTCGTCTCTTCTCTCCCATTTTTTTTTTCTTTTTCTTCCCCTCTTTGTTTTTCAAACCCATAAGTCTCGCTTTTAATCCTCGTCTTCCCATTCATTTTTTGTCCCACGGCGCGCGCGCGCGCGTGCAATAACGACGGTGGGGATCGGTATATATTTCCTTTTCTATCGTCACAAGAATCCATATACCGATGCCGTTTATGCAAACTCGATGCTTTTTGCTCGTTAATACCATTCCCAGGCGCAATTCGCCTCGATTCATTTTAATGTAAGGTATAATAACCGGCTAAACGATCGTTTCGTTGCCACATACACCCTCTCTCTCTCTCTCTCTCTCTCTCTCTCTCTCTCTATGTGCTGTAAAAATGCGCGCGATATTTTTTTCAATCACTCGAGTTGAAAACGATGAATTGCTTGTACATCATGCGACGAGTGATATTGCTCAGAACTTCAGATTCAGGATTGTTGGTATTTTTCCTGGATCGACCCATTCACCGTACACATAATGAACTCTACATCTTAAAAAAAAAAAGATTTAAAATTAAGCGAATCGTTGTTAAACAATATAAATTATAAAAACTATCAAATCAAAGAGAGTTGCACTTTAATATGACAGATAAAGTCCGGTGCGAGTAGAGTCAGTAGAACAAGTTATACACACGTGGCTGCGCAGTAGTAAAAGACAAGTGTGCCTCGGACTCGATCCAATCACACCTATTTAGGTGTGTTACACGATGAAGTGGCAAGGCATCGAAAAATTAATTGCACACATAACCAATGTATGTACCATCGCCCCAAAGTGATACACCTCTTCAGGACCCATATTTTAAATCCAAGCATCTGGATCGAGCCGCTGACGATATAATACTTTACTCGCACGTACGGCACCAGCAGCCTCTTTCGCGATCAACAGCCACGAAGGGATATGGGGAAGGGGGACGCGTTTTCTCTTCCGCGCCTAGTATGGCATCCAGTGCGTGGCAAAGGAGGCGTTGGCGCGGCGATACGCGCACTCATAAATATTATACAGGGAGCACTGTCCATGTATATATACACATACGGTACAGCCGCCTGGAGATAAAGAGAGCCAGAACACGGGGGGAGCAGCCACAGGGACCGAGGAGGTTGCCCTCTCCGGTCGTCCATGCGCGCATTCTCTCGGGCTCACCGTTTTCATACACGTATATATATATACCTGTGTACCCATACCCTGGGTGTACACGTATATACATACATACGGGTGTTCTTCCCCGCGAGGCTTGCACACGCGCATATACGTATCTTGTTATATGTGGCTGTCGCAGTGTTGGGGAGATACCGCGTCTCTTTCTCGCGAGAAGCGAGATTTCACATATATATATATATAAATACCTATACACGCACCGAATACTTGCGGGTTTGTTGAGTTTATATGCTGCCCATATGTGATACTGTACATTGCGTATCTTTTATCCCAATCCATCGTTTGATACTCATACTTTTAGCCGTACTTTGTACTGTTTATTTTTGACTTTTGGTCTTTTCGTCACTTTGGTTTTACCCCCCAATAACTCAAAAGAAGCTCAAAGTGACAGATCCCCGCTGTATAGATCTTACGCAAAACATGTTGATCTCATGTCCAAACCTTTGTGTAGTGCTGGCACAGTATACATTTTCTCATTTAGGTGAGTGTACACATGGTGTCTGTATATTATATTAACTATAATTATACTTTGGATGGACCACGAAGAAAAAGTAGTGAATTTCGATGAGTTATACTTACGGTCAATTCTCATTTCTTGCCGTTTTAATTGTAAATTTTTCTGATTTTTATAAGTCAGGTTAGCATCTCGACGAGATAGTCTTTTTTCGCGAAATAACACGAGTTGTTTTTAATCTGCAGTGCGTGGCACTCAATTCACCGTGAGCTAGTTTTTATTGAATAAATACTCGAGTGAAAAAAAAAAAAAAAAGAAAAAAAAAAGATCCACCGAAGCGACGGTGCAATTACAATTTAGAAATTCTTCGGTGGATGAGATGCCACATTAGAGCAGTTTAAGACACCGAGCGGCGGCAATTCCAATTAAAAAATGCTTGCGAATGAAGGCCTGATTTTGTGGACATAAAAAATCTCATTATCCTCGATTTTGAGCTTTTTGCTCTTCGCCGCATACGTAATGCGCAAGGGGTCCAGCACTGCTTCAATTGCTCGTATCTTTTTTTTTTTTTTTTCCAAGTTTTAAAAATGCAGGAGAGGCGCAGTCCTTCCTTGGAGCCCATCATCCCGATTCCATTACAGGGCTGAGCCCATAATAGTCTCTCGGTCGAGGCCATCGGACAAAAGAAAAACGCACCGGAGTAACGTCCTCCGAGTAAGCCCATCCCGCGAGCGGACCCACGTGTCACGCGAGAGGGGAGGGGCAGGTAATCCTCTCTGCAGCTACAATACACGGACCTGCCTATACTCCTCGGACGGAGGACCATCGATCCGTACTACGAAATTCCCTTTGAATGGAAGACGCCCATATCTCCGGCGGAGAGTATAGGTGGCACTATCTCACGCTCGCCTAATGCCACTATACCTTCTAGGGAGATAAGGGCAAGGGTTTTACCCGAGCCAATGCCCGAGGGGATGCTGTACACACTCCCCCTTTCCTCACATCACCTATACGGCGGCTCTTTGTTTGTAACAGGTGTCCAAACCTTCTTAAGAGCTAACTTGCCGCTGCTTATACGACCATACGTACCTGTAACTCGGTATTATTTTACATTCCTCGGCTTCATTCGCTTATCAGCGTGCACTTGTACGCATCACAAGGAGACCTGATTACTCGCCGGCTCTTTATTATATGGTGCGCTCATCCGTGGGAAGACGCGGCGGTGGAAACAACAGCGGCGAGCACCGGCTGCCGAATTAATTAAATTCCAGTTGGGTGCGTGTAGTATAATATATAGGTACACTCGCAGCAGGTGACTCGGCCGGAGCGGCCCGATTTAATTTTCTCGACCCGGCCGGGTGTTTATTTTATCATTAGCAGGATTTGAGAGGCCCACCTGGTATACTCTGTGCGCGCAGGACGCGAGAAAAGGAAAAAAAAAGTAGCGTGGATCTTGGTGCGCATCGCGACGGTGCAATTACCGCGATTCGAGCAAAGGATGAAGGCGCAACGTGGCAGGAAGGAAGCTCACCTGCTCGACCCCCGCGCATAATTAACCGGCATACATTAATACGCAGCTCCGGAAATCTCGGGGCGAGCGCGTCAGCGCGGATATGGATACATAATATATATATATATNCGCGCAAAGTGCCTCTTACGGGATGAATTTTCAGCTCGACTGGGTGCTTACTTTGGGTGGTAAGGATTTTTTTTTTTTTTTTTTTTTTTTTTTTTTTTTTTTTTTTTGGGCCCCCCTTTTTTTTTTTTTTTTTTTTTTTTTTTTTTTTTTTTGGACAAAGATATATACTTACTTGTAATTTTATAGTACTTTTTCATGAATATGCGTACGGATATTGAAAAACTAAAAAATTCCATTTCCTCGTTTTAAACTAATCGCAAGGACGAGGGAAAAAAAGCCTCAGACGCTCGAAAATAAAAATGATCTCTAATATGATGCATTAAGAGAAAAAAAAGAAAAAAAAAAAAAAACCGAGAGAGGGAGAAAAAAAGAGACTCGGCGTCGTCACTAATGAAGCGTGCAAAAGTCATCCGCTTTAAAAAGAGGCAAGATAGGTCCCGATGACTAATCGTAAATATTTATACGCCGCTGATTAAGATTCGGATGGCGTTTGAGTGCTTTTTTCGTTCACGTGTTGAGTGAAAGAAAAAAAAAGGACATCGACAAAAATAAAAGGATCGATTCGGGTCGACGGAAAATCGGAGAGTCACAGAAGAATAGAGAAGCGCTATATATACTGCGTGAGAAAAAAAAATTAAAAAACATTTTCCTTTCAAAAAAAAAAATTAAATATTACGGTTCTTTGTCCACTTTGATCCCAGGATCATGCAAAACAAACATCATTTCGGCTGAATTGATTAAACCGCGCCTTGAGAGTTCCCAGCAATGGGTGTAAATTTTTTTTTTTATATAGAAGCCCAGGATAGAGCATACCGGTCGTAAAAAAAAAAAAATAAAAAAGGTGAGATTTCCTGCGACGGCCTTTCATCCGACTCCGTAACGGCCGAGCAATTAGTTAAGCGCGAACGATTCCGNAAGGACACTACTATGGGCACTTAGCACTTGGGAAAGGGACACATGTGTAAATTTTTTTTTTTATATAGAAGCCCAGGATAGAGCATACCGGTCGTAAAAAAAAAAAAATAAAAAAGGTGAGATTTCCTGCGACGGCCTTTCATCCGACTCCGTAACGGCCGAGCAATTAGTTAAGCGCGAACGATTCCGAAAATCGTGTGAAAAAAAACCTGTTGCTCCGAGAGAGAGAGAGAGAGCCCGGTGAGGCAAATATTCTGTATGGGCAGGGATACTCTGCGCGCGGATCGGCTATTTTTAAACGATTCCCTCACGTGGTGAGATTCGCCTTGGAATGACGACGACGACGATGATGATTATTCGAGGCGCGCGGCCGCCGATAGCTCCATTAGAGATTCTTCTAACGTCCGACGAATCGATGGGCGAGAGAGCAAAAGCAAAGTATGGGGTAAGACAGAAAATGGAAGACAAAAAAATCGATGGAAACAAAAAAAAAAAAAAAATTAAATAAACCGAGAAAAACAGAGATGTGTCCGTCCAGCAGCTCAAACGTATGATGATGATGATAATATACGGTTTATTTCACGACGTGAGAAGAAAAGAAACAGAGATAAATCGAGATAAAATATCATTACCATGATTATCGTTCAACGGTGTATAAACCTGGTACGTGAATTTTATTTATTTTTTTTGTTTTGCCATTTAAACCTTATTTTATTGAACTTTACAAAGATCAAAATTGATTTCTGAAGTAATACCACAACTTTGGACTAATCCAGGTTTTACGTGACAAGGGCTTTCGTACATGGCCAATTTGGACGTTTAAACTTGACCCTTTCGCATTCTGGAATAGTCAAGTATGAGCTATCAAATTTTTTTGGTCCCTGAAACTCCAACGTAGCTATTGAGTTGTCAGTAGCTTTACAGCAATGAAGATTTATCATTACCTTAATGTTCCTTTGAAGCATGTAAATTACCGTGGGGTTTCAAAAAAAAGTCGGCAAGAAGATTCGGGCCCAAAACTTGTTTGAACCTCGCATAACTTGAGAAAAAAAACCAATTTCACATTAAACTATTCGATTTTTCGTGAAATGACTCGTTTACTCGTGGAGAGAGAAACAGCCTCCACTCCTCGTTCTCCTCGCGATACATATACTTACAGTTACGACATGCGTACCAACATATTATATATTGTACGCTTTGCTCGTAAAGCTCTCCTCTGCTCTACAGCTTACAGCTCTCGCGCGCGAGCCAGAGGACACCAAAACGCTCGAAAGGTATCTTCTGCAAAGTCGCGCTGGGGATAAAAAAGGGAAAAATCAGAGAAAATTGCACTCTTGCGTATAATTATGAACCAACCGAGAACCCATAGGGAAGAAATTAGATACATGGATCAAAAGTTCGTACACGATTGTGCTCTTCCGTGCAATATCACACGCGTATACATGTATTGCACGTATCAGATGTAGATAAATACGTGGCTCCATTTGCTCCCCGAGTGGGAGTTTCAAACTTGCTCATCGAAAAATCACGCGTCAAGAAATTCGAGTTCACACGGGGGGCATATTCCTAAGTAGGCACAGCGCCAAAGGTTTTAACGTCATTTTAAGAGCCGTCTCGATGCCCCCCCCCCATTTACCCCGAACCGATTTCGTGCAAGCCGTGAGAACCGGCCGACGTATGATCGATACGATTTTTCACGACGTGCGCAAAGCCACCGAATTCATCGCACGTCTGCTTTCTCGCTCGGCGCCGACAGTATTATACCGATCTGCAACCGTATAAGCCGAACATTAATAATTCCCCGAAGGGACGGGGGGGGGAGAGAGAGACGCGTGTCGTCGCCAAGGGAGGGCCGGGGAGGACAGGTACCTATACGAACATGGCGGAGCGCAAAAAGGGGGGAGCTCACCTTCGCGATATTAATTAAGACCACGTAGAGCCGTCGCGTCGGGGCATCAAAAGTTTTCCTATTCGTATACCACGTGGATATAAGTGCGCTAGGCTGCGGCGAGAGGCGTTTAATTTACAAAATCGTCAAACGGCCGGCCGATATAAATTATGCTGGGCCCTTAAAAGGCGTCTCTTTCTCTCTCGTGCACGCGCAGAAAGGAGGAAGACGAGAGATGGAGAAAAAACAAAAAAAAAACAACGAAGCCAAGGAGGAGGAGGAGGAGACAAGAGAGAGAAAAAGGGCCACTTGCCTTCCCGCATCGCCATGATTATCGTCAAATTTATAGGTTTTTACGGGACCCATAAAAATTCCGAGGCTCACGCACACACTTTTCTATATATATACACGTGTGTATACATAATACGTAGGCAAAAAGAATTCGTCTTCGCAGAAAAATATATACACGCCGGAGCGATCGTTTGAGCGCCGCCTCACGGGCTCTTAATATATATATATATATACAAGCGTCTGTCTTTATGCACACGAAGTAGCATCAGCAGCCGAACCTTTAATCACCGTAAAAATAGGAAGTCCTCTACATTTCTCGGTTTACGATAGCGCGGAAATGTATATTTTTTCAAAGCCATACTAGGTATATATACTATATAGGTGATGGGTATATTTCTGTTGACCGGCATTCCTCTTGTCTCTCTATATACCTACGTCGTCGTCCTCCGCCTTTCTCTCTGTTTCCTCGTCAGTGTCTGTCGCCGTTTTATGTACCCAATATAATACAAATATCATTATACCCACTGCTCGGCTGACACTTTTACGAAAATCCCCTCGAGTATGCCGTTTCAGGAAAGAAACGATGATAAATTTGCCGTCGCCACCGAGTTTTTGCCAACAACGTTTCCGCGTCACGGGCTGTACTCGGCCGATCCTCACCGTATCGGTTAAATCGTTCGGAAAAGTAAGTCGTTTCATTATACAGGCACACTAACTTACATCGAAGCTCATAATATATGTATATAATATAGGGTGTGCTCTCTCGATGAGCCGATCGATGCACACACGTATACAATGTAATCGACCGAGTACACATACGATGGGAATCGGGATACACATTTGATCGGTTCTGATGTCGGCTCTCTTTTCGCGCAAAGTGCCTCTTACGGGATGAATTTTCAGCTCGACTGGGTGCTTACTTTGGGTGGTAAGGATTTTTTTTTTTTTTTTTTTGTTTTTTTTTTTTTTGTTGATGGACCCCTACTTCTTTTTTTTCTTTTTTTCTCTCGGCTTGTATATAATACCAGTCCGCAGCTAGTTTTGATGCATGGGTTTTACTATAGATGTATGCCTATACACGCCCTAAGGTGCAGTATGTGTGTGTGTGTGTGTGCTAAAATTCGTGCACGCCAACGTGACGGACAAACACAACTGATGTTGATTTTACTGCGCATTTCGCATTAAAATAAAAAAAAAAAAAGTTTCATGTTCAACGATCGATTTACAGTAAAATGTTACTTGGACGCGTGTATTATACGTATACAATGAAGGTACACAACAAGAAAATAGGAATAACGGTTATGACGTATACACGAGTGACGTACGTCCAAGTGTCGGTCAAAACATCGGTTTTTAAAAGCTGTCAACGCAATAATAATAATACTTATGGAAAAAAAAAAAAGAAAAAAAAAAAAAAACTCGAGCCACAAGCGAAAAACGATGAAGAGGTGTACACAAAAAGAGTAGGGTATGTGCCTCGGTGCGTGCGTGTGTGTATAGGTTATAGTCAGCAGCGAATCATTTAGCTTTCAAAGAGAAGATGAAAAAAAAAACGGAAGACGAAGAGCCCGCGAGACAAACGAGGGAAGACTCTTGACCAAGTGAGTACATAAAGAGAACGAGAGTGAGAGCACATAATATATTATTTCGTCGAGTGGACTCGCGTATGTATACCGTTGCGTCCACACACACACACACATATATATATATATAAGTTTGGTCAACGCGACCATGTTACAATACACATATACATTGCAGTAGGTATAGAGTGCAAGCGTGGGTTTTACCCAGAAATCGTCTTTTCTCCATCGTTGCCGTCGTCCGGCTCCGTTTTCAATATAACACGTGCCAGCCGGCCCGGGCCGGAAATGGCGCAAGTGCCGCTGAATTAACAAGTGGGAATTGGGCAGACAGCACGGCGCGCCTCTCTCGCTCGCGCCTTTTGCGTTATTACACCCAGTTTTTTTTTTTTTTTTTTTTTTCTTCTTCTTTCACGTAATCATTAAAAGCAGTAGTTTTGTAATTTCGCCGTAGACAACCCTTCGATGCGCCCGTAACAAAGAGTCCACTCTTGAGATCGTATAAGGTTTTTTTTTTTTTTTTTCATTTTTTTTTTTTTCCTCTTCATCCTCCTTTCTTTCGCTCGATTCTCGTTGTCGACAACATTGTTGCCGATTTTTATTCTTCGGCCCGTCAAGCGACCTCTGGACTTTCTTCTTATACATGAACGTCTCGAGCTCAATTTCCTCTCTCCTCGGCGACAGCTAAGCGTGCGAAGTCACTTACGCTATACACGTCCAATTACACAGAGACGTCTCTCTCTCTCTCTCTCTCTGACGCGTCTCGCCTTTTCTTCCATGGCAAACCGTCCAGTCGTCGCCTACGTTGGTCACAGCCCATCAAGTTCACGTGGCCATATAACATAATACATGCACAGTATATTACGATCGTGTCCGATGTCTCGGCGCCGAACTGGAAGGATTTACTGTTTATATTCAGCTCCTCTTACCGTATACTAATACCCCGTGCAATTTTATTGTACGAAACTCTCTCTCTCTCTCTCTCTCTCTCTGACGCGTCTAACCCTTTCTTCCTGCATTATGCCGTCGTCGGCCGTATACTTATGCAGTTGGTGAAAGCCAAAAGTTCACGCGGCTGTGACAATGCAAACTCTCGGGTGTATATATAATATTGGCCCCGGCTGGGCGCGATGCGTCTCGGCGCCAGACCTGAAGGATTTATTGTTGATTTCGGCCACGGTCGTATTAACCGGATGATCAACGTGTCTAGTCTATTGTGACCCATTATTCGAAAACCAAGTAGCGCGACCTAATCATTCGGCCCATTGACGCCAAGCGTCCGACATAAACGACACCATAACCCGATCATATTTTGTTTTTTTCCCCGAAAGCAAAGTATACAACCGGTGTGTACTTGCCTGCGTGTGGTTTATGTACATCACGGTTTCCGCATCGTATCGGCAAATGGCCACCTGTAATAACGAGAATCGGAGAAAATTAAATAAGTCACCCTTGAACAATTTGTATAGAAGCATACCGTAACAGCCAGTGTATAGTATATAATATAACGGATGAGTCGACGGCGGTGTGCCATCATGGACTGACGCCCCGAGGCTTCGCCGAATCAATTAGTCGAGAGAGAGAGAGAGAGATGGTGATGCATGTTCATCCCTTGCGTACATTGGGTTTATAGGGGCGGAATTTTTCCAAAGTCCTCGTTAAAAAGGCTTTCTCTGTCGCAGGTGGCCTGCTAATCGGCACGCGCCCGCACACACACACCGCGCCCATCCACATAGTCGTGTGCTCTCGGGCCCTCTAATCTCTCTCTCTCTCT
The DNA here is from genome assembly GCF_000648655.2 of Copidosoma floridanum. The sequence continues at coordinate 1,795,073 of NW_019379484.1, forward strand.
CTGTCATTTTACGTTTCCACCTAAACATCTGTTGCCCCGCTGATGGCGCTCCTCCAACAGGGGCGGGGGGGGGGGCAGCAAAGTGTTCCCCGGGCCTATCTATCTATCGGCTCCTCTCTTTTACCTTTGTTTTTTTCCCGAAAAACTTGACGAGAAACGTCGAATTCCTGCGGCGCCCCTCCACCCTCTCTCTCTCTCTCTTTCCAGCCCACAGCTGTACACAGTCCGGAGCGTAAAAGCGTCCCGAGCTCTCACCTGTTTTTACGCGTCAAGTATTATATATACCTATATGTAGGCGTCATACCTCCGAGGAGATGCGCAACAACTTTGTTTTAGAGCCTTGGCACCTTTTTTTTTTTTTTTTTTTTTTTTTTTTTTTTTGTTGCCCTCCCCACCCAACCACTTCGTGTCCAACCGACATGAGTCTATATATTTACGCGCTTGTTTGCCGAGATACATATTTTCGGCGGCGAATTTTCGTTGCTTCAAGAAATCGGCCGATCATCTCTTTACAAGTGCAGTGCAAATATGTGCACATGTATACTTGCCAAGGAACATTGGTCACGTATACCGATGTAAATGTGATGTATCTTTATCGGTGCTGGCCAAAGAATTTTGGGATAAACATCCTCGTTCCAGGGCTACTCATCGCCACAATCAGAGGTTTGAGTGTATATACGAGGTAGAGGGAGGTGGGGGAGGGGGGACTCATCTCTAAAGGCAGATAGGTCGGGGGAGAGGCTCTGGTGAAAAATCACCGGGAGAGATAAAGGATATACGGCTTGTAGTGGGACTTGACAGCCGAAACAATGAAAAATGAAAATATCCCTTTATGCGGGGAGAACGTCTCCCTTTTTTCTTTCTTCTTCTCTCGTTGGCCCCCACGTTGAAGACCCTCGGAGGGCGCGGCTTTGGCTCAAAGGGACTTGCTGCCGGTCCTACTGCGCGTCGTTGATGCACGCCGCCAGAGGGGGAAAAAAAAAGGTATATATATATAAGAGGGGGAGGACCACTTGGGCGAGCAATTTCCACGCGCGTGACTCATCGCCAGCTCCTCTCGAGTATAACAGGGCTCCCCCACGGAGCTGAGTGCATAAGCGCCACTTTTCTCTCCGCCCGTTTCGGTTTCTCCCCCCATATATTTCCCTTCGGCCGGAATGCAGGCAGTGTATATAGAAAAGGAAAATGGACTTTCGAGTACGCGCGCGCGCGCGCGCTCCCCCATAGGCATCGGCACGAGATAAGCGAGGCGCGCGCGACCAGGTATATATACCTGATGGAGATCCCACGCGGCTCACTTGTCTCGTCGGGCCTCGGGACGGAAGCTTCGGGGAAAAGGAAAGAATACGATATACCGTATACACCCAGTGGTAGGTGGGCTCGAGCCAAAATGCACACACAGAGTCGTCGCGATCGTTTCTCATTCCGTGTCTCTTTCCCGTGGCCCCCCCTGTCCTCGGCATCTCATTCTCTTTTACCCGGCAGTCGCTTGCGTCTATTGGGCGCTCCGCGCGCATAATGGCACCCTCGGTTTCTGCGGACCGATCGCTTACTGCGTCAGCGTGCGGCCGTCCAAATCTCTTTTGACGCTACTTATGCACTATAATGCACTTATTGGGTATACCTACACACATATACCTACGGTTGTTTTGGAAGCACTCGTCTCCCCGCACCGCCCACTTCCTTTTTGCCATTCCACATGGACAAAGTAAAATGGCATTGCTCGTGCACACACATATACCGATACGCTTACGTGTTACTTGTGTGTCGAAGCGTCTCAATTATACCGGGACGAGGACCGGTGTTTACATGCGCTATGTTGATTATCTCGCTGCGTCCCGCTGATAAGCAAGACGGGAACGACCCGATAGATCGGTATCTCGCGGGGAGAGACGACAGAAGCCCTTGGGGTGTATATGTATATGTAACAAGGAGCAGCGGAGGCTCTATGCAAATAACACGCGAGTCGGTTCGGCTTGTCGTATGTACCGATTGAACGAGCCACCCGCGCTCTGGGGGAGGTCGAGGCTGCACACACGCGCGCTTATATGTATACACGAGAGCGCGAAGATCGGTATCTTTTGCTGTTGCTGCTACGATACACGTATATACGACGAGGATGCGCGATGGCTTCGCGGAATCGTGACGAAATTTCTATATCGATTCGTGGGAGTGAGGGAGATGGGGCTACGTGTGTGTGTGTGTGTGTGTGTCGAGGAGCCGATCGGCTCGAGATTTTACTCTGGTATCTCGATTTCGCGGATCCTTTGTTTCGCGAGATATACATATACGTACATGTGCGAGGTGGGTATATATAAGCGTCCGATCGGCCTTTGTTCTTTCTTCCCCCGCCCCCCCCCCCTACTGCCGTACCGATCTCTTCGTTGGCTTGATCAAGAGACGCAGAGACGTATACGCCGACCGTGCGAATTTGCGTTCGTTCGATCCGATGCGTGTCGGGTTACTTTTTTCACTCGTGGCGAGAGTCACCCTTTTTTCGGCATTCAAATTTATTGTTTTCATTCGGGACCCCGGGTATACTTAATTTGTAGCTCTTCGGAACGTCTTCTTCAAGACACGATAGTATACTTACCTACTACATTTTCTCTCGTCAGCAGAGAAAGTGGCGGTGATGCTCTTGTTATTTTTTTTTTATTTTATTTTTTTTTTTTTTTAATAATGGCCCGTGAAAAAATTCGTATCGATTTTCAAAGATCATCTTAATTTTATAAACCATTAAACAAGATAATATCGAAAGTATAGTACAATTAATTGATAATTGCACTAATTTTAACATTACTTTGTCGAGTCTTGCTTACTTCACAACAGTTTTTTGCAGCTCGTCATGTTTGCGCTCAATCGTACTCTTTGCCGTCTCTTTTTGTTTTACGGCGTGATTATCGAGTCCCGCGTTGTGATCACCGGGATCCAGAGCCTTACACCTCAACAGGTGACTGTAAGCTTTACGGAAGGTCAGATTTTTCCAGGCGTACAAAAACGGATTGATGCCGCAGTTGCACATCGCCAGCCAGTCCACCAAAAAATACACGATAAGGCTAGGCTCGTAGCGTAACACTTGCAACAACATGACGGCTATGTAGGGCAACCAGCACAGCGAAAAACAGCCCAGGATCGTCAGCACTGCCTTCAAGTACAAGTACAAAAACGGTGAATAAAAATTTGAGTTGTGAAAATTATGTTATATGGTACATTGGAAAGAAGACAAGCTGGAGTTTTCGTGTGTTTCTCAGTGGTAGCCATTTCGTACTTATTAGGGCATACCTGGTTGCTCTTGCTGTAGCTGGCATTGCTGCTGAGGCCGATCTCTCGCGACCTCGCTTTCGATCTTCGCGTGTACGCCCTCGCTTCCCTCCAAATTATCCCGTGGAGTATCAAAATGCTGAGCCAGACGATCAGGAAATTCGGTATCAAAACCCCTTCTACGTAGTACCTGAAAAATCAAACGCCGGTTAATCGCACACGCCATATACATACCAAAGGAATCGATCATTGTTCCTTCGACATACTGCAGGGATTTGATATACAAGGGCATGCATACTTGGGAATGCTGGTGGTAAAAGTACAGCTGCACCCCGGCTTGAAGGTGTTCCAGTACAGGGGTACTGTGGATACGAGCAGAGCTGCACTCCAATTGATGGTTATTATAAAAAATGTGATTCGCTTTGTCATGTACTTTGGGTAACCGAAAGGATACTTTATCGACACGTAACGATCGACAGCGATTGCCGTGATGTTGTAGAAACTCGCTGTGCAGGCAAAGCACAAAAAGAAGAACCTAGAATTAAGTAAAAGTTGAATTTTTCGTACAACGACAACGGTGGATGTAAAAATACGGAGTGTGAAGGAATTTGCTGATGAAAATATTAGGTTTAAAAGAAAAAAAAATTATTTTCAATACTACTCACTTTAGTAAGCACAAAATTTTGCTATCAAGATCCTTGTTGATGAATAAAATGACATCGTAGGTAATACCAGGAGCCACGAGCAGATCCGAAACGGCAAGACTAAGAATCAGGCGGTTGGAGGTAACGCTAATTAGCTTACGGCTCAGTTTGATAGCCAAGATTGTCATTACATTGCCGAGTATGATTATCAAGAGAAGCACTATGTACACCACCATCCAGTAAAAGTGGTGTCTGGTTGACGAGAAATTACGAATTATTGTAATAACAGTAATAACGATAATCTTGAAATTGACGTGGTGACACACATTTTTTCTCATTAGTGCAAAAAACTAATAACAATCAATATTAAGAGAAAAAGTCCTCGAGCGAGTCAGACGGACTTTGGTAATTGTTTACAAAATTCCATGACTCGTGACAACTTTCTCGCAATATATCCGTTTAGTACTTCATGAAATAACTTTACATTGAATTGTTAGTCAAAAAGTAAACGTTGTTTGAATTATATTCTCGGACTACTTTTATCTTTTACAGCATAAATAAATTATAAATAAATAAGTCGTTTTCAATTTATTTCCAAGAAAGCTCATTGCCGATCTCTACTGTACGCTTTATCATTCAAAAAAAAAAAACAAACATTTTTTATTTATTTTATAACAAAATTTTGTATACGTACTCAATGAAGGAGTAGATCATGGTTTTTGGACAATCCACAAGTTGAGGTGTTGAGTGTGAGTCGCGTAAGATAAGATATTTATATGAAGCAGTTGCCCAAGCAGCACGAACGTGTGTATGCCGTGCCACCAGGGTAATAGGGAACATGTAAAAAAATCCTATGCTAATGGGAGTGAATGAACTGAAGCACACGAATGAGTAACTATTTTAATTTTTCTAATACCTTCTTCAAAAACTGTCTGAGCTGTGTGCATTAGATAAATTTTACTTGTTTAGTCATACGCCACATGATGTTCTAATTAACGCTTTCAGTAAAACTATCATAACTAGTGTGAGATTTTTTATTAAAGTTTTCTATGATTGTACTATACTTGTGTATAAATAATTTGTATAGTTCCTTAATAATAATATTGTTTTTTATTTTTATCTGGGAAGGATAAATGCCTTAAAACTCAACAAACGCTTTTCATTTGCACATAAATTTTATATGCCTACATAAGATTCATTGTTTACCATGTATTTAGAAAAGAAAGTTCATTTTATAACATAAATTCTTAGTTTTATATATGTAAGAGAAAATATTCGATATCGACTTGTAAACCGCACTGGCGAAGCACAAAAGTGAGGTGGAGGGCACAATTGTTGGTATTCGGTAAATGTACAAAATTTCATGTGTTATTGAGCAAACAGACCCAACTTGTAAACATTTTTCGAAAGTGGCAATGATTCACCACTTTTTCGAATCTTGTGAAAAACACGTTAGTGGTATCAGATAGAGAAAGTTACTTTCGTGTTAATTGAATCACACGAAATTCACGAACAACAAGTTATACTCAACGAAAACACCATATTCTTAGAAATTCACCTACTATCCAAGCGTTTTGCCCAGCAAGCACGATTTGAACATTGTCCGGACTAGATATTTTCTCTCGTATGTATCCAGAATGTTTTATCTGTTGACATTTCGTCTTCTTCAAATTTTTCACATATTGTTAACGTTTTAATTCATCATACTTTTTCAAATTTAGAGATAATTATAGAGAACTTTTTTTATTTAATGTTAGGCATCTGTTTGAGGATGTAAAATCATGTTTTCTCGTACATACATTGTGAAGTTTACTTTTGATTAGAATTGAAGAGTCGGATATAATAACGTGATATGAACACGGAGTATTGTCCAGATTTTTCACATGTATAACGTAATTGTCGCTTTCAGTATGAAAATTTTCTACAAATTTTAAGCTTATATACAATACCTTATTCTGTATATATCTTTAATTCTCGTAAAGGATAAAATTTTGTACGAGTACAGAAATTTCACTGTACAGATAATTTTTATTCATTTTATTTAATTAACCAATGCAACTACGTTCAGTAATTTCTTGATATTTTTCAATCATCGTATACATTGTAGTCATTAATTATGAGGTAAATTGTACAAAAAGGAAATCATACGTATGATAAGTAATTAAGTAAAAGCTTAATGTAATTTTTAATTAGTGACTTACTGTATATCGACAGTTTTCTGCATGTCGACTATATCAAAATTCAAATTGGTAGGTATGAAACGTCATCAGCTACCAATAAAGTCACGATTTAAATTATCACCGAGTTAAAAAAAAAAAAACTAATTTAAATTTCATAAAATTTTACGTTTATCATGCACTTGTTAAGTCGCATCTTTTCCAATGGTTTTTTCATCAATACCCGCCGAGATTGTTTCCAGAGCAACAACAGCCTGTAGCTCGTGGTTCTCGTGTTTGGTCGTACTCACTGTTATCACCTTCTGTTTTGAGATTTGATGTCTAAGCCCCGCATAATAATCGTTGTGAGAGCATGACTTTGGCCTTAACAAACGACGGAAGGCATTGCAGAATTTGTCATTATTCCAGGCGTATATCAATGGGTTCATTCCACTGTTGCACATCGCAATCAAAAATATTAAGCGAGTTACTTTAGGACTCAACTTTACGTTAGCTTCTTCTAAAGTTACAAGGATCATAAAGGGTATCCAAGAAAGGGTGAAACAACCTAGTATTTTGAGTACAGTCTAAACGTATAAAAAATAATATTAAAAGTAAAAAAGGAGCATAAATTTATTTTTATCTCTTGGTGTGAATGTACGTACTTACCTTATTAATTCGGCTGTAGTTCGTATTACAGGTCTGACCATTCTCTCTCGATCTCGTTTTAGACCTTTGCTTGTGGGCTCTTGCTTCTTTCCAAATTCGGCAGTAAATTATTAAAACGGTTAGCCAGATGATAAGAAAATTTGGTACGATGATTCCTACTAAGTGGTACCTACACAACATTATCAAATATCATTAGTAGAAAGTTGTAAATTTTTTGACTACAAAAAAAGTTGTTTGGATACCTAGAAAAGACAGAGTATCTTGTACAAGAGCGCGTCTGCTCGTAAGTATTCCAGTAAAGGAGTGCCGTAGATATAAGTAAAGCTGCACTCCAATTGAAAGCTATCATCCAAAATATTACCTTTTTCGTCATGTACTTTAGGTACCCAAGTGGATAAATGATTGATATGTAACGATCAATAGCTATTGCTAAGATGTTGTAGAAACTTGCAAAACAGCCACAACATAGAAAAACGAATCTGTCAAAATAAATAAAATGTTTTATTTTAAGTGTATAAACTTATACTATACGTATACGTAGCATTTTTTGAGAACTTTTGAACTACGTTTTTACAATTATTATTATCGGGTTCTCTCATAAATATTACTATTTAACACTTAAAAAAAAGTATAAGTTGTTTTTTTCATTAAATTAGATTAAGTATATTAATATTTTTCAGAAGTGTAGTTTTTTGTTACTTTTTGAAATACTAATAAATTTTTTACACTTACCTGAGTAGGCATGGGAACTTATTGTAATGGGGAAATCCATGAACAATAATGATATTGTATATTATTGCCAGACCAATGTAAAGGTCTGAAATGGCGAGGCTAAGAATCAAGCGGTTGGAAGTTATACTAAACAGTTTTTGGGTCAACGTCACCACTAAAATTATCGTGATGTTGCCAAATATAACCATCCCTAGCAGTACTATGTCGATTACTATCCACCCCCACATATCGCAGTCACTCTGTAATAAAAAAAAAAAAATAGAATTAAGCATCAAGGTGCTAATTTATTACGATTATTAAACTATGTTAAACTAAGCAAATATTATTGTAATGAGAAATTAAAATTTTTTTCTACTTATTGAAAAATTTCTTTGAAATATTTGTTAAAGAAGTTATAAACAACAAGGATGTACAGGATGTTGGTTTGACCAACAAAATGTGGTAGATAAAATAATAAAGTTGATTCCTTATAAGGCCTATGGTCTAAAACTGTGTACATACGATTAATTTTTTCAATATGACGAATCTATGTATAAAATAAAAAAAACTAATGTAAGTCTAAACATTTTTCACTGTACAAGTGAATTCCACTTATTTTTCAAGTTTGCATTGATGTAACATACCCTTGTAAAATTCAAAGTATCCCTCTACGATGAGCACTTTCTTTCTCACTGAAGTATTTTCTCTTTCAACCTACCTACAGCGCATTTTGAAAGTATAAAAATTCGGATAATCCTCACGAATAATTTCATTACGAATCTACGCACGAAACTATGCACGCCTATGCAATGTGAACGCGGGCGTAAAACTAAAAGTTACTTTTAAACATGAACAACGTGAAAAAAAAGATAAAAAGCTATTAAATGACGATTAGGGTGTTGAGAACATACAACCTTAAGGTAAAGTGATTTTCTTTCCGGATAAATCCGGACAAAACTAAATTGAAGGATTTTATCAGCCCAGAAATAGTTTTAAAATGGGATTTAAAGTTCTTTTATCCATGTTTTTTGGGTAACTGAAATTTGTGAGTGAATTTTTTATTAACACATTTTACCATTTCTTTTTTAAACTCAGACAAATAATATATACGTTTAATTACTGATGGCATATACATTTTGGAGTACCACTACTACTACTACATTATTATTGTTGCTAATATTACTATTACTTTTATTATTCGTATAACGACTGAAACTGAGTATTCCACCAAGTCTACGTAAGGAAAACATTGGGATCTTATTTTCTAAAAGATTCGACGTATCGGAAAAGACACGTTAGGACAAATTAAAATATACACGTAAAATTATTTACATTGTCTATTTAAGTATCCAACGTACTATTACTCAATATCTTTATCACGTGTTAAAAATTAATAAGAATTGCATTTGAAATTATTTTAAAAAAATGAAAATTCACATATTCTCATACTAATACTATAGTATTAACCTTGTTTATCGGGCACAGTACGTAAAAATACTTTTGATGTAGTAAAAAACAGTACTTGAAGGTTTGTAATTTGTATTTGTTTTATTATACAAAAATATGCACAGCCAAACACAGTATGCATTCTATATTATACAGAAAAACATTCTGAGTGAAAAATTCATATAAAACTAGAAAATACTCCAAGGTACGGTCATTTAATCACAGGTACACATTAACGATCAAATTTCAATATCAACGTCGGATGCTATATTTAATATCAAGTTCTTCGCGAAAAGTCGCATGGTGTCAAACGATTCCATTGTTTATCTCGACCGAGATAGTTTTTGGTACTGTATTAGTTTGGAGCTCGCGCCCGTCGGGCAATGCCACCGTCGCCTTATTGGGCAAACCGCTCAGTCTTCCCAAACGATTTGCATTGTGGTTGTTGTGATCCCTCGCTTCGGGCCCTAATAAGCAACAACAAGCGTTGCGGTATAGTGGATTTTTCCAGACGTAGATCAAAGGGTTGAGGCCGCTGTTGCACATTGCTATCCAGTACGCCGCGCAGAATACGCCACGAATAAGGTCGGACTGTAGCGTTACAACTTGCAGGAACAAAACCCCTATCAAAGGGAACCAGCATAATGTAAAACAGCCTAGGATTGTGAGTACAGTCTTGAAAAAAAAAAAAAAAAAAATTAGTAAGTGCCAATGAACAATGTTCAGACCAGATACATTATGATTATGCGTATATGTGTATGAATACCTGGTTACTTTTACTGTAGCTGGCATTGCTGCTGAGGCCGATCTCTCGCGACCTCGCTTTCGATCTTCGCGTGTACGCCCTCGCTTCTTTCCAAATTTTCCAGTAGAGAATCAATATACTGAGCCAGACTGTTGTGAAATGCGGTACCACTATGGCTTCTATGTAGTACCTGGAAAAAAAAAAAATTAAACGTTTACATGATTCGTCCCTCCTTGTAGATAAATATTGAAAGTCCAATGAGTACATAGGTACACATGGTAGGTAGTGCATCAAGTTCGACAGGTAAATGATTTGTCATAAGAGCCATTTTTATAGCTCAAGCCATACCAGTTACATACATTTATTTATAATGTGCGTAAGGTTTTGGTTACAAGATAATATAAAAATCAATCACGCGAGGGTAAATAAAAGTGTTTCAATTAATGCATTGATATTAACTCGTATACATCTAATACTCGTAATGATGAATTTGTTTTTCTTTATCACTTTTTGGGGACTAACTAAACTACCAATTCAATTTTTTTTTTTTTTTTATAAATCTAAAGTCAGTTGAAAAATCAATGTAATTATGTATATAATAAAGAACGGATTATAGATTTGGCAACCTCGCGTGTGTAAGTTTGTTGCATACCTGGGAATGACGGTACCAATTTCGCAGCTGCAGCCAACCTCGAAGATGTTCCAGTAAAGAGGTACTGTAGATATGAGCAATACTACAAACCAATTGGCAACCCTTAGTACAAGGACTGCACTTTTGGTTATATACGTTGGATGCTCAAACGGATAAACTATAGCGACGTAACGATCTACAGCTATTGCTATGATGTTGTAGAAACTATAGTGGAAAGCGGTACATAAAAAGGTGAACCTGTTAAAATGAAAAAAAAAGCGGTTGAAAGTTTATACTACACCCTTGATATATATATTCAAAGAAAAGTTACAATTTTTTAAATAAACGATTTCATTATCATTTGTTACTTGCCTTAGTATGCATAAATATTTGCTATTGTAAGCTGGATAGGTGTCTAAGATTATATCATAAAGTACTGCAGGAGCCACGAGGAGGTCCGAAATGGCAAGACTGAGGATCAGTTGGTTGGAGGTAGTGTTGAATAGTTCACGATTGAGCCTCGCAGCTATTATGGTCGTGAGATTGCCAACTATTATTACCACTATCAACAATGCGTAGGCCACTAGCCAGTATATATCGTAGTTGCTACTGGATAAACAAATTCAACAATAATAAAATCATGCAAGAGAGCAACGAAAACTTGTAGTGTTATAAAATGAGTATGCGTCACTTGTCAATCTTTAATAACATTTGTTTAGGTAACAAGTATTGATTTTGCAGTTATACATGTCTGAATTTATAAAAAAAAAAAAGAAATTTACATAGCCCTACTAAGATGGGCAACATAGACTGCTCTTTCGGAGCTCAAGATTATCGTTACTAGTTATAAATATAATAGGGATGGTGACACTGAAACTAAAGAGCTACGTCCTGCTATTTTCAAAATTATTTTTAAACAATGTAGAAAGATTTTTTAGCAGTACAAAAATTGAAGTTTTATGAACAAAAATATTTGAAATTTAAGTACGTACGTGTAGAAAGAGTACATTATGGTTGTGAGGAGATATGTTGTACGATATGCGTCGTATAAACTTAAATACGAAACTACCTATGTACTCGAATGTTTGTGAGCTCGTTTTAATGGGATGAGAGAAAGATATTTTGTTGTTTTGAAGTTTTTATGACTCAACAAACCTGGCGCATGGCTACTTTCTCCAAAGGACAATGATGTTATTTCATACCTTATACGTTCTAAAGAAAAACTATCTAATTATTCCTTTTAGAGGCACAATTCTTGTTAGTATGCTCACATAGGTGAAAAAATTCACAAGTAGAAAAAAAAGCTGCACAGGATTATTGAAGAGTTTGGCATCTAATAATCACATCTTATTAAAAAAGATTCATTGATATCTGAGAAATGTTACGAAAATAAGGTTTGCGTCACATAGTGATATTTTACACGTTTGGTAAGACGCAAAACTTGGTTAAACGTATACTACTTTTGTAATTAAATTCATCAAAGCTACTGCTGTATCGAATTATTTTCTTTATTTTTTTTATTTTTTTTTTAACCCCAGACGTACATTAATTACATTAACGTATTCATCGTGATCCTGTTTCCATTGATGTTTTCACGAAAGATCAAGTTGTTTGCTGTTTTAAATAAACAAATAATATCAACAAAAATGATAATAATAATATACGGCAAAGGCTTTCATTATGCACGCAAATTCTCGAAGAATGCGTTAACGCTTACTTGTATTTTTAACCCCGTAGTAAATTATTATCTTTTTTCGGATGGCCAGGCCACGTGAGAGAAGAGAGCAGAGCGTAATTGGCATAACTTCAAAGTTAATTTGCCGACGCCGAAAAAATTGCGGTCCTTAAAAAAAGAATATATATGTATATATACATACGTTCCTTCGTACATTCGAATTACGTGAAATTAAAAATCTCCTCCCGCGACGAAATTCTCATCATCCACCGGATAAACGATTGGCATTAACGTCGCGTACGGTCAAGTTGTTACCTTCCTGCACCATCATCTACTGCTCGTGCTTTTTTTTTTTTTAATTTTTTTTTTTATTGTGCGCGGTTATACTTTTTTCTTCCCCTTCGCGACTATTGGTCAATTAAAAGCTGGTCGCATCAGGCGAGGGCAAACGCAAGTAATTTCACTGAAAATAATGCACTTGCAATTCAAATAAGCAAAGAGGCCGGGCGGAGGGTAAGTATGCAGCAAGAAGAACAAAAATCCGAAGGAAAAAAGAAGATGTAGTGGAGGAGGAGGAGGAGAGACACAAAAAAAAAACAAAAAAAAAACAAAAAAAAAAAAAAAAAAAAAAAAAAAAGGGGGGGGGGGGGGGGGGGGGAAAAAAAAAAAAAAAAAAAAAAAAAAAAAAAAAAAAAAAAAAAAAAAAAAAAAAAAAAAGGGGCAAACGAGGGGAGACGAGCAAATCCGCGGCTCGTTTCTCACAGAGCGCGCGTACACACACACTCCGGGGGCCCCCGGAGGGGCTGTGGGATACATCCTCCTCGTTCTCTCTCCTCCTCTTCCCGCTTCTCCCGGTTGGGGGAGCAGCGCAAGGGGGCTACGTGGTACACACAGAGAGAAAGAGAGGTTCGCGCGCGCGGTAAAGTGCCTTCCACGAAGGTGGTCTCTCATTTGGCCACACACAAAATGATAGCTCCGCCGGTCTCTGGGCGCTCGCGGGAGGAGACTCGAAAACCAACGAGCAGCCGCGGGGAGGCCCGCACGAAAGGGACCTCGGATGATGGGGCCTCCGAGGAAGAAAGAGAGCAGGAGAACCGGTGGGATGACATGGCGTTGGCAAGACGACAGGGGATGACGACGGTGAGCATGTACGTAGAGGTCGGAAGGAGAGCCAAGGAAGTTATTTGTTCGCGCCAAGGTATATATATATATATATATTCTNTTGTATGCTCTTTTATTAGAATTTAGGTAGTGATATATATATGTATATATAGAGAACCGGTGGTAATTGATTTTTCGGTAAAAGTAGAAAGAATAATGACCAAACGAGAGATCAAAATGCTTCGTGATACGACTCTTGGCCGAGAATAGAGCTGTTTCACATATAGACGGAGGTTTTACCAATCAAGAGATGATGAATCGTCTTTTTCTTACGTACAGATAAGATCGCCACGATATAATGATGTTTAGGGGATACATCTCGTGCAGCAGCCGAGTTAAATGACGATCACCTGGTCCAACAATTATTCTCGATGTATATACGCGCACACGAATTCCTTTACAAAAATTACAAACGTTTACCGATACGTGACCATCTGTGCATATAGGGAGGTATTCCAGCGGAACTGGGTCATGTATTGTTTTACGAAATGAAAAGGTACAACTAGAATTTGGTCGAACATGCAATAATCCGGATCTAGAGAAAAAGAAGAGAAAAAAAAAAAAATTTATCCGGACCAGTTCAATCAATTATGGTGTAAGAGGCTCAACAATGAAATTAGGCGTGTTTACACAAAGATCGAATAAGCCGTTTGTTCGAAGGGAGGCGGGGATAAATGTCGGCTTTAACAAGTCAGTTCTCTAAAAACACACAAGCAGCTGCGGACGCGGGAGGAGAGAAAGGGGGGGCAAAGGAGGTTTGTAATTCGTTCCGAGAAGGGTCGAATATTTCAAAATCCAAGCCAGGTACGCACAAAGGGGGAGCGCGCGCGCGCCGGGCGTGTCGAATCAATTGACTCGATCAACGTTTGTATGGGCATCGTAAAAATATGGCTTCCCGTTTCCCGGCTGCTCCACAATATTGGGCACTTGTTAACGGCTACTGTGATGTTGCTGTTCAACAACTGAGTTTAGGAAGGAAAAAAAAAGTCCCCCCTTTATACGTTTCTGATGTACACGTATACCCTTTGGTTTTTTCTACCGACCAAATTTATCGTTTCTGCGGAGCATTGCACGCTTCCTCGAGAACTCGATTGATTCGCAGCTGCGCGATAAAGTGTATTCAAACCCGTTTCGTGAGAAAAATCAGCTCGTATCGTGCAAAACGCCTAGACACAACAAATTCACACATATGTATACGTATACTTGGTTACCAGCCGCGCAAGCTCGAAAGCTCATTCGATACTTCCTTCTTACGTGGAATCCTCGATAATGGCAACAATGATTCCAAATCCGCCCGCTGCGCGGCTTCTGGGTATTCTCTCGCGTAATGGCAATAATAATAGTAATCGTGGACTGTGTCTAAGTCACGCGCGCCCTGGGACTATGAAAGCGTCGCTCGTGTGTTATTCGCTCGCGGCCCCCTCTTTATTTCTCTCCTCCGGTTAACTTGCGTCTGCCTAACTAGTTCGTAGGAGAATTCGTTCTTTTTTGGTGAACACAACGCTTTGAAAATGTTTTCGAGTTTTTTGAGGGAATGGGGGTCACGCGTGCAAACAAAAATTAGAGCTTGGGGTGAGAAACGATCGCACAAAGTATAAATTTAGTTTTTTTGTTTAAAGATACGTGAAATATAAATGTATTAAAAAAGTACCACGTGAACTTGTATGGTTTACAGAATAAGTGCCCCTGTCGACGAGGAGCTGAAAAGCCATTCTGAACCACACCTATGATAATCGTTTATAGATCATAGTTTGCATAACTATAATATTACCCGTAGAAAATATGCTGCTCTTAAAACGAAGGGCTATATACTTTGAGTGAAATATTTTAATGTGGCCTTTTTTCACCTTAAATGCAATTATGCTGCTGTCAATGTTATCAACTATTATGCACTTACGTCAAATAAGTATGATGATCGAGTAACACTTGGTTAGACAAAATGATGCAGGTATGTATATACTTACTGTTGCGATCGCTGATCGCATGGGTGTCCATATCTTATCGGCTACATAAGTGGTACAAAATTTAAAAAAACTAATAATGCTTACAAGTCTCACAATAAAATTACTTACATCGCTGCCGTCAATTTTTTTTTTTTTTTTTTTTCATCTTGAAAAAATGACTTACCATAAACTTACACCATTGCTCTCAATCCAATGACAACTACTAGCAATCCTTGTTCCTCCTCACCCGATTTCCTTAGTCACGTTTAAATGTTATTTGGAGTCTTCAGGGACAATGATAAAATGACAATTTTCATAACAGGAGTACTATCGTCAACGGGGCTGTCTTCCGGCCCGAGGGAGCGTACGGGGTAGCCACGGTTGGATGGCACTTGTGTGCCTATCACTATTTTCCCTACCGAGGGCGCAGTAAACGACCAACTGTTTCGAAAAGCCCAAGTTTAAGTCCTGATCATTATAATGTTGTACGAGTAAATTGAGTGAAAAGGTTGTAAGGCCCTCGCGTATTGAAGTTACGTTAAAAGTATGGGGGTAAGTCACCTTCTTTTGATAGATTTTTTAAAGGAACTGGAGCACTGAAGTAAAACAAACAAAAAAAATTTGATTACAAAAATGTTGTTTGAACCCCTCACGCAGGGAGCTCATCAGTACTATTTAACAACTTTTTTTTTTTTTTTAAAATTTTTTTTTTTTATCAATAATCACACTTTGAGAGCTTTTCTGGGATGCAGAGCCGACGATGTCCACGGACGTGAAAAGCGACCAAGTGGAGGAGGAAACAGCGGCGTCATCGAAGTGTGAGGCTAACAAGCCGTTGGCATTAATAAATTGCCGGGGGCTTAGATTAGGTAGTGCATCACGTGTATTATTATGGAAGCCGGGGCGCAGCGTCCCACAAACGCGGCGAGGGAATCGAGAAAATGGTACATAAATCATTTCTCGGAAAGCCCGGAGACGAGAGGCACGCACCAGTACCGTAGTTTTATATACAGCTGCTGGCGCCCAATTATGCGCTCTTTTCTCCCTCTAGAGTGGCGGCTCTGAAAATCGTGTTTGTTCTGCTGCAGGGGCGACAATTTCGTGAAATTTGTTTGATTTATCGGCCTAATGCGGCGGCGCGTGCGTGCAACGGCGCATACAGAGGAGAGGCGGGCAGGAACGGACGAGCTTCGGAATTCAAGTTGTACCTCCCACGACGGCCTCCTTCTTCGAGAGATCGGCCGATTTTTACGCCGGTCCCGATCAACGTGCGAACCTACGTATATATAGTAGGTGCGAGTGGCCACGGGTATTTGGCTATGGTCGGTGTTTTTTAGAAATTTAAGTGGTGGTTGCTACGAGCTCTTGGATTTTTTTTTTTTTTTTTTCTTCTTCTTCTTACCCCAACCGTTTCCGTAAATTGACTTGTCTCGCTTTGGCTGTTGTGAAAAAAGTGCGAGTGGTTTTTTCAGACGCTCTTTGCAGCAACAGCCAAACAAGTATTGAAAATTATTAAATAGCAAAACGTGTATTACATTTCATTTAATGATAATAATCTGTTTAAATCATAAACGTCAGTTGCTTTGGCATATTATACATATGTTGAAGATACTCACTTGATTACACGTTTTTGACGAGCAAAATTCTTTTGGTTGGACTATTTAAATAAATGTATTAAGATAGCCCCTTACGAAATAAGTCCACCAAATGATTACTTGAGCGCACTGTTATTGCACGTTTTTCATACTTACCTCTAATATTTGAAAAAAGACGGATTTACTGAGATTTCAAAAATAAACTTTTGTTTATGCAATACAGCGCAGTAAATGAAAAATATTTGCTTTACAACTCCGTAGAAACGATTCTTATATTAGTTTATAGGTTTCAGCTCTCGATGCCATCCCTGTATATAGCCACAAATGAGGTTTCGGCTTCCATTGTCCACCCGTCTACAAGCGCTTTTGTGCTGCTGTCTAAAATCATTAGGGTTTGCTCATCAATTCTGCATTTAAAATCAGATAAGTTACATGTTTTTTACCATTTCAGGTGATTAATCATTGTAAACTGTTGTATGCTCTTTTATTAGAATTTAGGTAGTGGGATTCTCACAGTTGACTTGCATAATATATTTAGTCTTACCGAAAACGCGTCGTCAAATTCCAAAGGATTTTTTCAATTATTTCATCCTTTTGCATAATGGTTTTACCAATGCAAATTCACACAACTGAAAAAAAGAAAAAAGAAAGAAAAACAGGACTAAACACTATTACAGGCAAGCGTTTGTATAACAAAAACTAATGTCACCCTGTAACCTGAAAAACCTTTTTCGTCCAATTTGGTCAAATAAAAGAAAAAAAGAACAAATTTTTGTTTTATACCCACACGTAAAAAGGCAATCTTCTCGGTTGAAAGTTTAGCGAGCCATCTTTCCTCTCCCCCCCCAGGCATAAATCGGTAAAAAAACCGATGCTCGCGTACAACATTGAGATGAGATGCGCCCGGAAACACGACATTTAAATTTCGGACCGCCTCCGAAACAAGCGACGAAAGAGCCGCCCGAAAAAAAAGGAAAAAAAAAAAAATGGTAACCAAAGACGGCTCTCCCCGAGAGACACAACCGATCGTTGGAGAGTGAGGACACGTTCCCTCGCCACCCTCGAACAATAGCGGCAGCCGGCACATGACGCGCGCACATCGCATCGCCGCCCAATTAACGACGTAAGAAAGAAAAGGAAGAAAAAAAGTGCCCTCATCGAGAAACCGCACCGACACACGCGTTCGAGGAATCAATCCGACGACTCATCGCGATTTTTTTCAAACTCCAGGCGAGCACCAGTTTTCCCACACGCGCACTTTTTTCCCACCCTGTTTGCAACCTTTTTTTGTTTTCCTCCCACCTCGCAACCATGCAATACACTCAACAGTTGACTCACTCGAGAGTTATATACGCGAGTAGGGGGGGGGGATGTCGGGTAAATAATAACCGTACAATCTTGGGATCTCGGATCTCCCGAAAATTCCGCCAGTGTACATCATCACACGCGAGGAAGGAGAGGAGGATTTTTGATGATGGTGCTGCCCCGCCCCGGCTTCAGGGTCGTCTTAATTACCGGGTGGTCCAGTTCGGAATCCCATAAATATTCCCTCCAGAGGCGGCACTCTTTCTGCCCTGAATCCCTGACTTCCCCTCCTCCCTCCTCCTTTTCTTTCAGAGAGCCAGAGACGCCGATAAACCAACACACACGGCAAGAGCAGCGATAAAGAAAGCCCTCCGAAAGAGGGATTCCGGAGGAACTTTATATACACTTCGCCCCACCCCACCTCTAATGTTCTAATCGTGAGATAAGCTAGGAGGCCGCTATCGCGAGTGCATTTCTGAGATATTCGCACGACCCACGGTACCCATATGTGTATACAAATGTACACCGAGAGAAACGGGGGGAGGTATTCGCGAGAAGCAAAGACCCTCTTTCGTCCTCCCCCTCTCTTTCTTTGGTACGATAAATGAACCGCGTACGTGAGGGAACTTTGCGCATGTGTATCCATACGTATACCCATGGACCGGGAGAGAAAGAGATCGGCAGCGGTGAATTCGCTGCCTAATTAATTGCCACACCGGCACCGAGAGAGCGAAGCGAATTCTCGTGCGTGCACACACCGTGGGTATATTATATATACACCAGAAGTGCGCCCCATACCGCTGGGTCTTTTTTCTCTCTCTCTCTCTCTCTCTCTCTCGTGCGCCATACTATTCTATTATAGTAATAATGTGTGTTTTTGCAGAGTTTTTTTTTTTCCTTCGATTTATAATTTTTTACCTTCAACAGCCGTGCCACTGTACATATAGGTAGGTCCAGCGGGTTAATGAGAACTGCTCCGAGAACTTTATTCGTTGCGCGTCCCCTTCCCAACGTACTTACGCGCACGGTCTATGTACATATATACTCTCGTGCCGATCCTGTATACCGGTTTTAATGTCATGCAAATCGGATGCAAATTTATTTTTCACTCGCTGCCTACATATTTGTAGAAGGAAAAAAAAAAAAAAAAAAAAAAAAAAAGAAAAAAAGATCCGCGCGCGTTGGCTCTCGGCTTAGTTCATTCAAGGTATTATTGCCGATTTATAATTTCAATGGCGGTACGTCATCGTCGTTGCGTGGTCAAGAAAGGCTCTACTGCCTATGTGAATCGAAGCGACCGAGTGTCACTTGGTGTATTTCTTCACAAGCGAAGGAGAGAAATGAAGGAAACACACAGTTTATTAACACGTACCATGTGCGCTTGTGTCATGACCCAACACGAATCCGATTTCGCGTCCGTTCGCTATATACGCACCAAAGGCCCAATCGCTCCCCGATAAAAATATCACCACGAGGATGAATACTAACGACCATTAGACGAGGAAAGGGGGAGAGAAAAAAAACTGGACACTATGGATTAAAAAAAAAAACAAAAAAAACCCAGAGTGCAATCGTTAGCAGTAAACAAACGAGAGTCCCAAGGGAACCCGAGACATAATTTGAGCAGTGACTCGTAAAAAAAGAAAAAAAAAAAAAAAAAAGATACGAAACTCAACTCCCATCGGCAACGTTCAAAAGCCATGTATACTCGGGCCGCCGTCAACACAATTATAAACGAGAGAGAGAGAGGCAGATCCGAAAAATCAATCGACGCTCGGCTCACGAAAAATAATCGATGCGCTCACGCATCCCTGCGTTGCGTCTCTATTGCGGGAGGAGGTGGGGGGGGGGTCGAGTATAATCTAATAGGGCATCACACACGGGGGAGGGGGGGGGGAGAAAACGAGCGTACAGAGGAGCGGAGAGACAGACCGGGAGGCCCCGTTTTAAAAAAGCAGACAAACTGGAGTCGAAGCAGGAAAAAGAATAGTCAAGAGAGAGCGCGCCTCCAAGTCTGCTGGTACCGCTGACGAGAGGCGGCAAAGGAGGAGGAGGAGGAGCGCTCACATGTACGTACGAAGCATATCCCTTTATGTTGGGAGTTCAACAAAAGTTCAACTACTTACTGTTTGTTGTGAATTTGTCAATGTTGACTGTGTCTTTTTATCTTGTCTTATCTTGGGGGAAAAAAAAGACACGTAGTTATAGGGTATCATCGTACGTACACGTGTGAGGGGAGTGAGGAGGGAATGGTGAATCAGGTGCTCTCGAATTCCGGGCTAATTTTCTAAAAGTGTCCCGCGCGCGGCCGGCATTTCGGGTACAAATTAATTAAGTGGCGCAAGAAACCCCCGCATCATCGATTCGAATTCCTCGGGAAAATTCCTCGGCTCTATTGAATTATAGTCACCCGGTATGCCTATGTATACACGTACATAAGGGAGCAGCGGGTATACGTATATATTATACATATGTTGGTATTTGCCGCGCGCCTCTTTCTTGTCGCTCGTTACTCGGAATCGGACATCCCGGTAAAATGTCCCTACAACCCTTTCGGCTAATTTGCCGAGTTAGCTCGGAAATCCGTGGCATCCGAAGTTGAATTTCGGGGGCCCACAAACGAGACTCGCATGTGTCCTATACACACAAAACTGCCAGAGGTGCGTTTTTACACCTTTTCAACAGTCAATTAAAAAAAAAAAAAAAAAAATCTCCCCGTACCCTTAAAGGGCTCTTTTGACAATAATTCAGATCGTTAGACATGTACGTGCGTGTAACAAAAAGCAACGAATCTCTGTAATATACACTTGCAAAAATGGCCCCGCCGATCTCTCGATCGCGCCCTGAGACGGGGCACCCATACCGATCGACCCGATCCTGGCGCTGCAGCTCCACCAACACGCGTCCATGAGGCACTTGGCACCTCGATGTATATAGCAGGAGGAGAAGCCGCTCACACACACCCGCGGTCGATCCTCTCGCTCGGGTATGTACATGAATATATATATATATATTGCATACGTGTGCGCACAAGAGATCGGCTCCCTCTTTTCACGACATCAGTATAGTAGGATAGAGGTAACCCGTGCATATGTATATATATATATATATATGCTGGCTCTCACTGGAGAGTCTGGAGCTGCTGCTGTGTGCGCTTAAGTATATACATATGTATACACATTAAACGAACGGACGGCCTCGAGCGGAGCGCCTCTCCCGTCGCACTTATACCTCTCCGATTTTCTCTCTCTCGGTCTCTCGAGACAACCGAGTCGCTGCTGCCATCGGCCACAGTAGTCAGTGATCGGCCGAGCGTAAAGACAGCAGCATCAGCAGAGCGGTACACATCGTTCCAACTTAGTACAGAAAAAAAGTGCATCGGGCACCGATACTCTGCGCCATCCGGGCTTATAGATACGTTATCGCACCAGTAATAACGTTTGGCCGGTGTATCCAAACATATACATATATATACGGAAAAACACGACCAGCAGAGGCATATATATACAGCTGAAGGGGAGCGCGACCGAGAGAGAGTTGCCGATCTCTCGAGCGAGCGAAAAATCGGACGCCCGAGACATCTGGAGTGCCGCGGAGTGTATATCCCCGTTGGTTGTGTGCGTGTGCTCGCGCGCGGATAGATATAGAAAGTCCGGCTCGTTACGAAACTACTTACGGCCGCGCACTTCTCGCCGTGTGCCCCGTGTGTAAAAGTAGGTAGGCTCTCGCTCGGATTTATACACCTATATGTATACGTATATGTAGCAGCGCCCGACAGATCGATCCGTTGTTGGAAGTTCCCTGCCATCGGCCGATCTCTCGGGTTCGGTAGTGGATAGTACCGGTGATGGGCGGTTTCGACCAACCTGCTGGCCAAGTTCTTCAGGAGCCGCATCGAGAGTCGGCGACGGTTAAAAGGACGCGTGGTGCGTGTGAATTATCGGTCATCACCTCTTGAGTACCGATCGCATCGATTTTTGGTGTCGGATCGTTTTGCATGTACAACCCGTCAACAACGGCACAAGGAGCCGAGAGTGATTGTGCGATTGTGTGCTTGTGCGCGCCAGAGTTTACGTACACCTCGTATAAGCATACCTGTACTATAGTATCGTAAGTGGACGAACCGACGCTGGAAGGATATTACTGGACCGAGAGATGCCTTGGCTGGACTCGCGGATATTAGCCGAGGTAAGTGGAAATACGACACAGATCTTCCTTTTCTCTTCTCGTTGGGGCTCTTGTTTGTTTTTTCCCCGTTGAGATTTTTCGCTTTGAAAATCGGTATGGAGATTAGGTTGGCTACCGCGAGATGGGGACCGGTTTGGCACGTCGATACACCGGTTCGTTGCCGCCGCGCGTATCAACATTTTTTTACGGACATAAAAAATTCGCTCCTACCGTGTGCGTATGTATATACCATTGCCTCTATATATATATACGCACGCGCGTGCGTGCGTGTCGTGTGATACCTGTATACCGCTGGTGCTGTTGCTGCCTCGATCGCTCCCTTGGGTGAAATATACTCGTGTGACCTCGAAGTTGGTGAATACATTAATTACGGTAAAGTTCGGATGCTGTATAAGTTGTATACGTGGTGCAAGTCGTAAAATATATTAGGCGTGCGATGAATGAATTTTCATCCATTGTGACACCACTTAGTTAACTGAGTGCAGCAATTTTCCGCTGACACCATTACAACCGATCTCATACCGATCTTTCGCGAATCGTAAAATAATTTCTGCAAGTCCCGTGTGCAAATTAACGCGCTCGCGTAAAGTGTACATACGCTGAAGTGGCGCGTGAGTGCGTGTGTATGCATATTGTACGTGCGATTATTTTTACGGGTGTGTGTACAGCTGAAATCGAGGTGCCGGCGAGAGAGCGCGAGGAAAGAAGCCAAAAAAGGCGGATGAGGAAAAACGAGAGTCGTAAAAATATTTTGTGAAAGTCGCGCTCGCCAGCGCCGAGTCGATTGGACGCGCTCGACGGACGGGGCTTTGTAAAAATCGCAAAAGTCACACATCCGAGCGCGAGCATGTAAACGCATTATCGCCCTCGCGGGTGATGATTTCGCGAGCTTGTGATGTTTTTTCCCCCCTCGATGCAACGAGGCGTGACGGGAGAAATTCACCATATGGAATTTTCTGGCCAAGCCGATCTGGCCTTTTGTTTGCCGAGGAAGAAGAAGAGACTTATTATTTTCGACAATGACGCGCGTCCCGCGACTCGCTGAATCAGCTCTTCTCTCTCTATTTTGTCAATGCATCCCAGTGACCGAGAAACTGCAAACCTTCATCCCCTTCACTTGATTGACAAAAAAAAAAAGAAGAAAAAAAAAAAAGTAGCAAAGCTCAAAGATTCGTTAGGATTCGTCATAGCCGTTTAAACTTTTCGTTAAAGGCACTGGTTGCGTGCCATCGACTCGGTCGCTCGTGACAAATTAGTATATAGTTATACGGTTGTATAGCGCGATGCGGAAACGGAAGTGACACGTAGTTTACTTAGCGCACCTGCGGCCTCAAGTGCACTGAGGGAAATCGTATAAGCTTTCGTAACCGGGACCACGATGTTGGTCGAGTGCAAGCATGTGGCCCAAGGGTGCCGTATATAAGGGAATAACCTCGTGCGTCTCGCAGCGCGAATGTTTAGTATAATACGTGCACGTGTGAATCGTCACATTGTCCCCCGGTGGCCGGGATGCAATAAAGCTGATGCCCACTTTGCTCGCGCTACTCGAGAAAAACACAAATACTTACGACTTTTCATCCAATTTCTATGCAAATTGACCACTTTGAAAATTTGCACGTTCATTGACTCTTCTATATGATGCACATTATGTATACCTGCCCGCAGTGACGTTAGTTTATGGCTTCCTAAAATATTGTACCTTCGTATCTCTCGAGACAACGGAAATGGCATGGCATTGGGAGCGAAAAACGATGCGGATTAGTGTTTTTTTTCTCTTATTCTTTTCCTTTGAAATTGTGGACAGAGCAAAACGAGCAATTATTTTGGGTGAAAAAAACATAATTTTATTGTGCACTTTTGAAAATCCCTTCAAATCCTCCTTAATCGCTCCCCGACGGTTTCACGAAAAATAATGAGAGTACACCGAGGCAACAGCCACTTGCATAACACGGTGTACGCAATTAGATCCAACGGATGCAATGGTAGCGTCACCAGGAAAGCCATTACGCATAAAATTATTATCCATTCAGGCATTTAAATCTCAAAATGAGTATATACTCGCACGTAATGTTTTATCGGGCGTCCCGATTCCTGGACGATCGATTCGGCCTAAATGATCGTCCATGCAGCCATCATCGGGGGATACCTATTGTGCATATTATACGTATACAATATTGACAAAACATCGGTGACCCGCCCACTACCCTGCGCCCAAAAATAAAATGTGCATGGATGTACGTGCCCCGCGCAGCATCAGCCCCAGCCCCGCGTCAGCCTCTCGTCTCGTGACTTCCTCCACAGTGAAAGAAAGAAAGAAAGAGAGAGACAGAGAGAGAGAGAGTAGGCCCGTTGTGTGTGCGGAGGACGTGGAGTGGTTGGGTGACGCCAGAGCGTCTCGTGCGATTGGTGCGTGGGCGGGCGCGCCGTCGATTGGTGGGGGTCACAGCCCGGGGGGAGGAGAGAGAGAAAAAAGAAAATGGTAACGGGCGCTTGCTTCGTATATATGTATATATATATACATATACTATACCTACCTACCTACCTACCTACTACCCCTATAACTTTTGTACGAGTCTGCAGAAGTGAATCGGCTACCGAGCGCGCGATGCTCATGCTGCTGCAGTTCGCCAACGAGCATCAGGGTTACTGTAATTTTAATTTTATAGAAGGAAACGCGTCCAGTGACCTACTGTTTTTGTGTTTTTTATTTTGTGAATTTCAAGTTCATAGTGCTTTAAATTATTATTATTAGTGATTTGTTTGTTTGGTTCCATTTTTTTTTCTCATTGCTTGGAGAGCAGTGCACGGTGCGGCGTGGCCAGTAAGCGTCTGTAAGTCTTGTTAGTTTTTTTTTTTGTCTTAATTTTTTTTTATAATACGTGCCGGTTTTTTTTTTAATACGCATCAACAAAAGCACCCACGTTTATACGCGTTTTAATGTAAAAACCTTCGTTATTTTTCTTCAATACCGTATCTGCATTGTAATGTGCTCGAACGGTATACACTCATCGACGAGGTAATTGGGGTTGTTGTCCCAACAGAGTCGACACATCGCAACCGCATTCTATTGTGTTCAGTTGTAACGGTGCAAGCACTTATCCCCGAGATTCGGGAGGAACCAACGAGAGAGACATTCCGAGTTTATTGCCCGGCTTTCGTGTTCCGTTTGTAACACGATACGCGCATACGGCCACTCAGTTTGCACGCACCATTCGCTCGTCCCAAATGGATAGCTGGTTGATTTTAACCTTCGTAATATTAAGCAATAATTTTGCTACTCACCAATAAACGTTAAATCATCAGTTTTCTACGTATATAGGGGCAAGCCGATTTTTTTTTTTTTTTTTTTAATACATTCGCGGCAAAAAACGAGTCAAAATTCTGCAAAACACAAGAGACGTATACAAATAACAAAGCAAAAGTCAAAGATAAAGTTCTCTCGATGCGTGTATCGTTCTGTTAAAAAAAAAAAAATATCCAGCGATCGCCGCAAACAGATAGAGCGGACCGTCCGACCTGCCTACTTAATTGAAGCAAACAATGCCTCGTTACACCTCCCGAGCGGCAATCTAATCCATCTGATCTCTCGGAGAGCTACTTCTCCTGTGTAGGCATATACATGCTCCCCTGCATCCCACGCGAGACCCTCTCCCCCATATATACACGTAACGTGTCAAAATAAGCAGGAAAACGATAAAGCCAACAAATAGCGATGGGCCATTAAAGAGCGCGGCAGAGAGAGGATGGAAGAAGGATTAAAAAAAAAAAAAACCCGGGCCCCTCGGAATAAACGAGCGGTGGGGTGGTCCCCGAGAGTTGGAAAATTAAAATATCAGAGGGGGATCACAAGGAGAAGGTAACATGTACATATAAAATCAACCCGATCCGAGAGTCCGATGGGGATAATAGAGTTGGCGATAAAATCGGCGCACGCGTCCCTTCCCCCACACACACGCTATTTACATTTATATGTACTCGAAGAATAAAAAAAAACCACTACCTGGCTGTATATATCCTTGGCATCGAGGGGGGAACAGACTCCCTTCCGGCGATACACGGGGTATGTATAAAAAAAAGAAGCACCGGGCAGTACCCAAATGATACGGTTGTATATACTTTACATCTCTCGTTATACTATGATCTCGCTCGCGCAAGCAATGCTTATACAACAGCGTGTTGCCACACGCCAGTGGCGATCCTCGAGGGGTATATGCCTATATACACGTGTGTGTATATAATATATAACGCGTACCAAGTTGCGGAGGAGGAGGAGAGGAGAGATCCGAGGAGCGAGATTACGGGAGCCTCCGCATCAGCAGCAGACAGCTTGGCTCTCCTCCTCGCTTCTCTCTCGTGTGGTTCCCTTCTCCGAGATTCCCGAGTCGCGAGAGCGGAGTAGCCGCTCGGCTCTCATGGGACCTCCTCCTCCTCCTCGCCCATGTCGTCGCGGGTGCCCTTGCCTCGAGCGGCTTTATTGTATACGTATGGGCTTTTACCTCCGGCGAGGCCTTTTTTCGGGGGGGGGGGGGACCGTCCGCTGTCGTCGATGCGCTCCTTTCCGGCCCGTATCTCGCCATCTCGTGGGCGGAATGTTTGCTCTCCCCCCCCCCTCCAGCTTCTAATTTCTGTTTTGTCTTTCCGCCGCATTTTTTTTTTTTTTTTTTTCCAAACAGGTGAGTCAGCCCTCGTTTTGGGATCATCCCCCCCTCCCAAACTACAGCCCTCCCGTACATCATGGGAAAGCGCATCGGGGAGAAAAGAAAAAAAAAGGAAATATCCCAGTAGACGCAAAGTGCCACCGATGAATCTTACCGATCGTTACGGGTGCACGTGCCTCCACCCGATGCAGATCCTCGGACAGATACGGCAGGACCTGCATGTACCTATAATGTAGTGCGTAGGTCTCGAGAGCGCGTTTCCCGGTCCGTAAAGAAAAAAGGAGCATCTTTTCGATTCCCCGTGTGTACGGAGGAGGAAAACTGATACAGTTTCGGTGGGTATACGAGACAAATCGGGCCCGTGTATAATAATGATAATATCTCGTCTGTTCCATCTTTGCTCTCACGGCCGGCGTTGCCCGCAGCGCGAGCTGTATACATGTATACGGCGCACGTCATCGTCATTCATCCCGAACGTCTTCCTCCACCTTTCTTCGTTTTCCTTTTCGGGACCCTCCTGCCCCCCCCCCTCCTCCCTCGTGATTTATATATTTCGAGAGGTAAAAACACTTGTCCGTCATTACCGGGCCGAGTTATATTTCGGGTTTTCCCGGGTGGACGCCCCCTCTCTTTCGTCCCCGACCTTCCGCCGCTGCTGGTGCCGTTGTTGTTGCTACACTTACATTTTTGATAATCACGTCGCGTGAGAGGTGTACAAACAACAACACGACCCACGCGTATATAGCGCCGGGAGTTGTTGCTCACCCATTGAACCACATTTTCGCTTGACGAGACTTTTTTTTTTTTTTTTCCTCTGCGCTATGTATAGGTACCCAATCGATTGTCCTATTTGCTTTGTAATGTGTACCCGATCGGCGGAGAAACCGGACACTCCGCGAGCGTTTCCGTCGCATCACGTGCTCGCCTCGTGTGCGGATGGCCTTGCGTATTATTTCCTAAGCGCGTTACAACTATACACGATGACGATACGCGCGTAAGATGCCTCTGCTCGGCTCGGGGATTAAATTTGGAAATTACCGGTTAAAAAAAAAACCATTTGGCGTCGCGATTAGCACAGGAGTGCGAATCTCGCGCACATGGATACAAGCTCGGCATTATCCGATAGGTATAATAAGTACACACGGGGCCGCGCGCCAGTAAGTCTCGGCGAGTCGCTCGCCTCGCTCCTTTTATAATAACCAAGTCGCGTATATATACATATGGAGAGACATGTAGGCGCGCACGGATACAAGGCAAACACATATAAGCTGCTTCTCCTCCTCGGCAAATCTCTCTTTTTTTTTTGCTTCTCTCGTCATGGCTTGTTTGTCCCGAGCTTCCTCTGGAATTTTTCCCGCGCGGCGCATGCACAAACCCGGAAAAGCGCCGTGTAAACGTCGACCTCTGTATAATGATATCGTTTCCATGCATATAATGCCGCGCGTGAAAAAGTACCCACCAACGAGGATTATTTCAATCCTCCACGCGCTTAATTATAATACCTACTTTTTTTTTTTTTTTTTTTTTGTTTTAATTTTTTTAATTTTTTGATCTCCATCGCGAAATTACTATATATGCTCGAGTATAAATGCGATTGTCTTAAAATAGATTGAGCGTTTGAAGGAAATAAAAAAGGCAGCCGGTGATTCACTGTTGACGATTTGCTTTGCCAATCGTCGCTTCGAGAAAAATCTTCGCTCTTCACCCATTGCCTATATGTATATATACACCAGACTATGCCTGCCTCGGTATATATAGATCCCCATTAGCTGGTGCGCAAAGAGCATCGCATAAGAATATTCAAAGTGTTGTTTGATCAACAGGGAGGGAGATTTAAAAAATTTTTCTTCCTCGATAGTGTCACTTCTCTAATGAGGCGAGCCCGAGTGGTACATACACAACGTGACGAGCGAACCAACGGAATGCAATCATACGATATCACACGTTGTAATGCCCGAAGGGGTGAAAAAAATCTCCATACCGCTTTGAAAGGACCAGCGTTCAATTAAGCCAACGTAGCGATCGATACCTCTATATATATATACATATTTTTTGTTTGGATGGAAGAATAAAATAAAAAGAGTCACTTTTGATTATTGTTCGCAGCTGGAGTGGCAGCAGTGAGCGGAGCCGTGTGACTGGCCGTCACGATGCGCATGTCGCTGCTGCTGAGACTGGTGTTAGCTGCAGCTGGTGCGCTGCTGGCGAGCGCCGTGGC
Source organism: Copidosoma floridanum (assembly GCF_000648655.2). The sequence continues at coordinate 1,824,079 of NW_019379484.1, forward strand.
CGACGGACAGGACCACGAGCGGGAGCAGCAACATCGCCAGAACCACCACAATCACCATCACAATAACAATCACAATCACCACAGTAGTCACCATCGGGGCCGGACGGAGCGCCAGAGCCCGCCGGGCGAGATGCTCGGCAAAGCAGAGCGAGCCAAGGCCATCGGGGACCTCGAGGCGAGTCTGTTGTCGCTCCTCGGCTTCTCCAGGAGGCCGAGGCCGGCGCGTCCTGGTCAGGCCCACGTGCCCGAGCAGCTCAGGCAGCTCTACAGGCGAAACAGCGACATCGGCGTCGCCAACATCGCCAAGCGCCGCGTCGCCGGCACCGCCAACACCGTCCGAGCCTTCGTTCACGTCGGTTAGTCCTACTCTTGTTTTTATATCTACATTCTTTTTTTTTTTCCTCAAAGCTCTCGTTTATTAATAAATCCCTTTTACGCCCCTTAAAATCGGTACCGCGCAACCCCAAGGGTACTAAACGACGACGCTTTGTACCGCGTTGTTTCTTACTCCGAAAATATTTAAATCGGTAACGAATAAGTAAATACTCTGACGGTCGAGTTCAAACGCCACTGGGTCACTCGAACGAAAGCAGCACAAAAGAGTGGTCCTTTATAAAGGGCGTATCTGTATATTAGGTGAATGGAAAAAGAAACTGTCCATACACAGCAGTTCATCAGGACAGGGGGTCCCGAAAAAGGACGACTTACGCGCGTAAAATCGATCTCGTTGACTTTTTTCTTTTATTCAACCAGTCGACCCATCGCCTACCTGCTGTACATACATAAATCTGTTTGTACAGGCTAAACACACGAAATCCCCTTTGTATCCGTATATTGTATACACAGCCGATGCACCACAGAAGCCCAAATAGCCCGTAATATTAATGCGCCGCTGATTGACCGCGTCACGGCTGCTGGGGAGGATTTTTAAGGCTCGTTTCTTTTAACGCCCAAACACGCACGACGGACCTCTCAATTGTACGGCTCTCTTTTTTTTTTTTCTTCTCCTCTCTTGGAATCCTTTTCGAACCGGCGAAACTCTATTTTTTTTTTTTTTTTTTTTTTCCTCTCTCTTTCACCGGCCGCGCTGTGTCGCTCGGGTTTCATGATTTATTTGACGAAAGGCAAAACTGACCCCCACGAGTATACTTACTTACCTCTACGTTTGTTTTTACACCGTTTAGCCGGGGATGTAAGTATATATGTACACAAGTATATCCTTTTTGTTCCCTGCATATTGGTATAGACGTGTAGGATTAGGATTAGCTTGCCTCTTCGGGGGGGTACATAGGAACACGAGAAGCCCAGCTTTCGCGATTGATCGCTCTCTTTGCATCTCCATTAGACACCCATCGATGACGTACGCATGAAACTCGCGCTATCAGCCGAAAGTCGTCCGAGTCCTTGATGCATTTACATACACCGATAGGCGCCACTGTTGTATATCATCATTTTCATCGGTATATTACATACACATGGACGCACCGAGTCATGTCCCCCTGCTTCAAATTCCTATGGTGAGTTACGAGTGCACGGCAATGATGCACCTCTTGGCACGAGTTGCAACCGGCTCGCAGAAAAAAAAAAAAAAAGGAAAATAATGCCTCTCGAGAGCCGTGGGGATGCAATGCACCCCCGGCGCTGCTCAGCGGGGGAGGCTATATGCGCGCCTCGAGAGAGAGAGAGACCCGCACTACACAGGTACACGCTACATATACTCGCGCAGAGGAGCCGTATCGCTTACAAAGCTCACCGCCGGCACAACCTGCGTAGGTATACGGAATCCACTCGACTTTATACCTGATGTGTACACACAAAAGAGAAAGAGGAGAAAAACTTTGTCCTTAACCTACTATGTGCAACTGCAGTGAGGGTGGATATAATATATATACGTATCGTGTCGTGACAGGTGACCCGGTAAGAGATATATCTATAGCCGGCTTAACGCTTTGATGGTGTACACATTATGTGTACATACACACACGCACGTATATATATACATATACTTTCCTCTTTCGATTAGTGGGTCTAATATGTTGTAACCTTGGGGGGTCGGCTAATACACTCACGTGGGTGGTACATCGAGGGGACGAGGGGTGATGGGCCTTTGTACCGTTACAGCGTCACAGGTCATCGTGGATGGATTACCTGTATTTATGCAGTATTTATGCCTCGCAAAGCGGGCATTACGGCGGCGCCAAGTAGCTCCAACTGCTCTTTCTCTAAATAAAGTGGCGTAAATTCTTCCTTCCGTGTCTCTTTCCCCCGGCATCAGCGACTCTCTGACCTTTTGTTTCCCTCTCCGTCCCTCTCGTTGCAGCGGGGGGAAAACGGATTTTCTAATTCTACCTCCCTTTGCTTTCGTCCCGAAAGTGCTTCTGGGAATACGTGTATATACATCCGCGTGGGAGAGCCGCTGATGCAGGCGTTGGCCTTATCTCGCAAGGTCGGGCCACATCATCGGTACACCTACTTTGCGGCTCGTCGAGATACTTACTCGGGGAACGTGGATTTTTCGCACGCCGGCATCACGTGACATTTATACACGCCCGTATAACAAGTAGCTGCTCGATCGTTTGCGGCGTGTGTCTCTCTCTCTCTCTCTCTCTCTCGTGTTATTGTCTCTGTGGCGACAGTTGAGCTTACAACATAAATATAGAACACGAGGAGCTCTCAAATTCCGCAAAAGGAGGCGGGCGAGTGGTGTCTCTTTCTCACGAAATCCTCGGGTGTGTAAATACATATATATATATATATGTGTGTGTGTGTACAGACTGTCGCCGTCGTCCGAAAAGCCCGAGATTTTCTCGAAGGCTCTCTTCCTTCACCCGTGTCTGTCTGTACCTATGACTCACCTCGCAAGTATGCTGCACGCGGCGCCTCGTATATTACCATTTCGACTCGATATACTTACTCGTCAACATTCGCTATACACTCGCGTCAATTATATAGAGTATAATACCTACCCCATGGATAGTATGACCGAATCTATACGGAGATCGGTAGGAGATCGTTAACGCGTACATTACCTGGGAACTTATATAGCACCGTGACTATATATGTATACGTGGGTATAAGTGATCCCTTAAGCTCGGGATTCGCAAATGCGCGCCGAGTAGGTAAATATGTTGTATATAAGCGGCCGATCGGTATTCCCGACCACTCCCGAGCCATTACACTTCCGTTTATAGCGCGCGCGCGTGGGGCCAGTTTCTTTTTTTCCTTTCTTTCTTTTTATACACCCCCAACGAGGTTCACTGCATCACGCACGCGAGAGCTATTTTTAGGACTTTTTCATTGTTTACTCTCTCTCTCTCTCTCTCTCTTGAAAGAGAAAGAGAGAGACACGGGCGCGTGCGGCCGGCCGAACCTGTTTCTTTTCTCAACGAAATTTGAACTCGGGCGAAAAAGCGCGACGCACTTTGGGGGACCCCTTCTCTCTTTTCGTTGGATACTATACGTGTATTTTCGTGTCACGCGTGTGCGGCCTGCAGTGTTTTCGACCACGTAAATTTATACACACTCGAGAGCAATGGTCTCTCTCTCTTTTTTTTTGTTTTCGCGTTAAACGTCGATGACGAGCACACTAAACTCTTTCGATCGAGCTAAAAATAAAACGTACGATTTTTTACGCTTTTATTTTGATGCTTTAGCACCGAGGACTGCCCATACCGATGTTTCTCAAATTGAATGCGTGTAAATTGTAAAAAAAAAAAAAAACGATCGAACAAGTTGACGGCCGGTTGAATGTATTTGTAGAAAATGATATTCGAGAACCACGCAACTCCGATACACTTCTGAGAGCTCCTGTCAACACGTCGGTTGAGGTATATACTTATTTGTATGTCGAAGCCGCAGCGAACGTCAGATCGGAAAAGTATACTTCATCGTATAAGTACGTATAAAGCAAACAATAAAATAGGATAAATCGATATAGTACTTTTACCTGTATTTGCACTAGTAAGGCCAATATACCCAACAAGAGATAACCGATCAAGCAGCACTTGCAGAGTATCTTTGAAAATACAAGTTTTTTTAACGTTGGTATGTTAATACGTATACATATATAAGCTGCGGCGATCGGCATATAGTATAATATAATATGCGTAAAGGCAAGATTATTGCGATACATTGTAAAATACACGCGATGATGAAGGAGAACGAGCAGGTTGTTGTACACACCTTTGGCACATAGTCAGCTGACCGTGGAATATTTACGGCGAATGTCTCGGTGGCTGTGTATAACTATGTAAATATATATATATATACATAGATTGCCGAGCAAGTGAGGTCGTCCAAACACTCGACTCGATCCGATCGCGATTTGCCAACTGCGCTAAAAATGTACACCCGTATTTATTATCCGGTTTATACTTTGGCCATTCGACGCGATATGACCGTGCAATAAAGTACAAAAAGAACGCGTTGATGTGCCTCGGAAGCCCAAACGGAGATGCATTGTTTTGTAGCAGCTCGTGCGTGCCGCATATACATATATACACCGGCGATAATTGAGACAAATGGCATTTTAAGTGCGCGCCCGCGAATTCAGCGCCTATATTATACCCACAGTGCTACAATAAATACCTGCACGTATACGTATATATACGGGTATTCGCGAACGAGTTAACTGGGGGGTGGGAGGGAATAGAGAGAAAACGAAGGTTGGGACGAGTCGGTTGCGGCCGCATAAATCGCGCGGGGAACAATGAAACTGGCTCGCCGCCGCTACTCCCGGGGTGGTCCCCTGCAACCGGCGGCGGCGAGCGCGAGAGAGAGAGAGCGCCGGGGATAATATATTATATCAGCGGATAATGGATTCCGCTTACTGCACAATTTGCCCCGAACTTATGGGGGCCCCCTCTACCTTTTCCTCCTCTTCCTCGTCTTTCGACCTCATCTCTCTTTCCCTCGCTTCGTTAACCCTCAGGAAAGCGCTTCGGAGCTTTTGGTCCCCGTCCATCTGTCCGTTCGCGGATCACCGGTACGACGGGCCTTTTTTTTTTTTCCCCCGAAAAAATGTCAAAACTGTACTCTCGAGGACACTACGAGAAATCGTTATACGCTGGACTGCGACCGGTTGACAGGCGATGAAAATATATACACCCGTACACCACCTGGGATACCTTTCGATGTAAATAATTACGCTTTCGTCGCACTTTTCAATTACATATTATATATATACCTACATTCCGGCTACACGGTTCCCCTTGCCATAGTGTATATTATATGTACATTGGGTGGGGGGGGGGGATTGCGTTCTCTTTAATTATATACATATATACGCATGCACGGAGAGGCGAGCCTCGCGCGTAATGAGCGTTACCGTCACTTTGGCTATGTCGTTACCCCCGTAATTTTTCCGTCTCTCCTCGTTTATCATTATTTTCCGTTTCTTTTTATTTTACCCCCTTCCGCCCCTCGGTATATACATATATATGTACGTATGGTATGTATGTATCCAGTAGCCGTGCGACGTGTATATAATACATTATGCATCAGCCGGCCGAGCCAATATTCCGTAAGCGCGGGTCCTTTTCTTCTCTCACCGCAGTCTATTTATGTGTCCCCTCGCCGCGCTTGCGGACGGCCAACGCCGCATTGTCAATTACCCTTCCTCAATCTTCCGTGCGATATACATATATATATATGCCCGGGCAGGGTGTATATATACAAGTACCCTTTTTGCGCGAGCCCGTGGCCCACCGGCATTCGCGCGGAATTGGGCCGCACCGGCGAATTCCGAAATCGCGTGATTACCGCGGACACACGCGGGCGTTGCGTGTATGCGTCGCACGTTCTTCCCCTGCATGGGAATTCCGGCGATCCTTGGCATTCTTTTCCATCCTCCTCCTCCTCCCTTGCCTTTTTTTTTTTTTTTTCTTCCTCCTCGTCTCGCGAACCAATTCGGTTTTTGCCCCCCAAAGTGGACGGTTCGCTCGCAAGGCAAAAAGACCCCCGTCCCGTGTGCTCTAATTTCTGATGGTTTCATCGGCACCTCGCGTGCGAGCTTCCATACGTGTACACCCTCTGCTACGAGATTGCACAGTTTGATTAATTTTTTTTTTTTTTTTCACTCCCACCGACGGTGTTTCGTCGAAGGGCCTAAACATCTTGGAACGTTTCAATCACCAAAATAACCCAAGCGTTTTGAAGACACATGACTTAAGATTTTGTACATTATGCTCGTGTTATACTTGCAAGGGACAAGTTTTCGTGAAATTTTTTTTTTGTGTTTACTGTTTGTTGAACCGATCTAGGTATACGGTTTTTTCCGCGTCCGATTTTTTTTTTTCTTTCACTTCGATCGGTATTGGTATCGGTTTCACAAAAGCAGCTCGTGTTTTTCACTTTGCACGCGCATAAACGCCAATAAAATGAAAATTATGCACAATCAGAGAAAAAAAAAGAAGGAAGAGGATTCTTTTTTGTTTTTGTTTTCGAGTTTCGTCATCACCCCTTTTTACCTCGGACTGCTAATAATAGTCCGAGAAACGTGTTTCTCTCCCCTCGACGTACATATAAGCACGCACTTTCCACATTAAGCCTCAAGAAAAGAGAGCTTTTCGTTCATCTTTGTTTTTGCAAGGAAAACTTGTAAATAATTCATTGGTAAAAATAATAAATACTAATGGAAACCCCCATGTGTATCGTTACAGAGAGTGAACTGGATGGTGCGTTCACGTCGGCGCATCTCTTCCGGCTGGCCTTCGACGTGACCAGCATCCCCGAGAGCGAGAAGCTCCACGGGGCCGAGCTCACTCTGAGCCGAAACGGCCTGAGGAGGCCAGGGTTGAGCGACGACGCCAAGGAGACCCTCGTCCGCGTGATGGTCCACGACATCATCCGGCCCGGGGTACGGGGCAAGAGCAAGCCACTGCTGCGGCTCATCGACAGCAAGACCCTCGACATAAGGTCCAACGCGAGCGTCAGCATGGACGTGCACCCCGCCGTCGAGCGCTGGCTCAGCAACGAGCCCCACAGCACAAACCACGGCCTACTCGTCCAGGTAAGACCATACACGATTCAATGTCATCATTACCAACGCCAATACATATACGTGTAGATCGGAGATTGAGGATTGTTGTTTGTTGTCGCGTCAGGTGGTGGGCGAGCCAACGAGGCCCTCGAGCCCGCATCACAAGAGCGAGCACGTGCGACTGCGGCGGAGCCTCGGCGAGAAGCCGGACAGTTGGCAGAGCGTCCAGCCGAGCTTGTACACGTACACGGACGACGGGCGCAACAGGAAGCAGTCGAGCGCGAACGAAATGGTGGAGCGTAGGGCGCGCAGGGCGGCGATGCGGAAGAACCGGCGCAAGGACGGCCGGGAGAATTGCCGGCGGCACCCGTTGTACGTTGACTTTGTCGACGTGGGCTGGAACGATTGGATAGTCGCGCCCCCGGGTTACGACGCGTTCTACTGCCACGGGGACTGCCCGTTTCCCCTGGCGGCGCATCTCAACTCGACGAACCACGCCATCGTCCAGACCCTCGTCTACTCGACGAATCCGAGCCTCGTGCCCAAGGCTTGTTGCGTCCCGACCTCCCTCGGCTCGATATCCATGCTTTACCTCGACGAGGAGAACAAGGTGGTCCTCAAAAATTACCAGGACATGTCGGTACTCGGCTGCGGCTGTCGTTGAGTTGCAGGCTTTTCTCTCAAGCGCGAAAAGACGATACCGTCGGTGCCGATCCCAAGGACAGCCCACAAGTGCAGATATATATGTGTATATTAAAGTGCGCAGTTAACGAAAATTAAAAAAAAAAGAAAAGAAAAAATGTCGTGTGCGTCCGTGTGTAATTATAATTAACGCAGTGTGTGTCTCTCTAGTGTCTTTGTTCGGGAGGTCCTTCCGTCTCAAGTCATATAATTATGCGTATATGGAAACAATATGACGCGTCGTTGTGTATACGTGGACTCGATGCGAGGAAAAATTTACGATTGCCTCGATTAATTGTGTATATAATGTGTATAATTTAAATATGGGTGTAATATATGGAATTGACGGTGAAAGCGATCGGTATAAGTAAAATCGGTAGTGAAGATCTCGTTGAGCGATTCAACGACGCGGTACTTGTAAATTGTCCCCCACCGCTACGAAAAATGTGTTTGCAAAAGACTCGATATCGGCTTTGGCAATGACGATGATTATAATATATATATATATGCACCTACCAACACGTCGAGCAACAGAGAGATGCGTATGTAGAGAGAGAGAGAGAAGTGGCGGGCAGAAGAATCGAGCCGAGCACGCAGCTTCGAAGACGATGAAGAGGACTATAAAGTCGAGAGGAGGAAGGAGAAGCAGGCAAGAAAGAGCGAGCGAGCCTCGAGATAGGCGAAGAAGCCGAACCTCCTTGGGCACGTATAATTTATTAATAAGGCTGCCGAGAAAACCGGTATAGATTTATACAGTCGTGGTGCGCGCACACACATTCCACACGTATCTCTCTCTTTTTTTTTTTTTTTTTTCACTTCTACCTCTGTATGGATGTGAATGCGCGTGTGTGTGTGTGTGTGTGTACACGTACGCGTTGATCAACACACCGATCGAGCGAGAGAGACGTCCAGTCCGCGATAGAACAAGAAACGCGCACACGTATACACGAACGTGCGTGTACACATCGCTGATCTCTCACTCTCGCGTCGTACGAAATAAAATAAAAAAAAAAATAATAATAATAATAAATGTTTGCGAGCCACTCCAATGCTTATTGTGTGTGTGTGTTGGATATTTGCGTGTGCGCGCGGGACGCCAAGAGCGAGCGAGAAAGTGCGCGTGCGGCAGCCGATTCGGTCTTGCGTCATTGAAACAGTCAACAACCCGATATAATATATATATACTGCTGTATAGAAATGAAAAAAAAAAAACATTTTTTTTTTAACTTAGTCCGCGTCTGTGTGTTATAAATGCGTTGGTCGGTGATTTTCCGACGAATATGGAAAATAAATGTGTACAAGGGAACGTGGGTGGAAAGTGAGATTTTTCGGTCGTGAGGATTGCAAGCAAATACGATGAGGAATTTGGCGATCGAAGGGGGGGGGGGGACTCGAAATCAGTGCCCAGCCGCGGAAAATGTAAAAAAAAAACGCAACCGGCTAATTCTTCCTCGGTGGGAGCAATTGAAAATTGATTTGCAGCTTCGAGACGCGAGCTGTTGTGGAAATAATATTTGTACAAGTGTATATGGACGGGACAACGCAATACCCCGTTGTAAAAAGAAAGGAAAAAAAAAAAAAAATATGAAAAAGAAAATGCAATCTATTAACGAAATATTCATGTGATTTTTATTATTTTTTTATGTAATTTTTTTTTTCTTTGCCTAATATAAAGAAAAATAAAAAAAATAACGTATATTTATCGTAAAACCGTACCTGCTTAAGGATTACTATTTATTGTATCATTGTTTTTTTTCTCTTTACTGCGTATTATACCCAATGGATTGTATCGATGCGCCGTAAATGCATTGTGTTATTGATGTAACCATCAAATGGATGAATAGTTAAGTGTGTATATATAATCTGAATAGACAGATACGAATGGCGATTGTTCGTTTGACGGTACGTAATGTATGTAGGTGAGGAGAAAAAAAAAAAAAAAATAATAAAGTAGCACATGCAAGTCATCCGTCATGTAAAACGTGTGAATAGGTAATTTCTCTCGTGTACACATTGTAAATAATTATTGTAAATTATAATGCGTATGGACATATATAAATATATATATATATATTATATATTATTAAAGTAAAATAAATATTGCAACTCAGAAAAGAAGAAGCATAGAATTTTTACTCCAGTCGAAATATCGTTTTTTTTTATCATCATGCATCTCACTTGTACACACATTTGATTGTGTAAATGGTGAAATAAACTCGGAATGGTTAAGCCAAAAAATACACTAGTTGTACTTTATTTAAAAAAAAAAAAAAAAAAAAAACCACCTTTTCCCACTTACATTTCATTACATTTGGTAAATTACATCGGAAATTACAAGTATCATTGAAAACCGTATAAAGCGGGGATTCCCCGGTTTTTGTCGAAAGAACCAAAAAAGAACGAAACAAACATTTAAATCAAGTATCCATACTGACGCGAAAGAGCGTCAAAGTGCCCTCACTATTTATTTATCGAGGAACGAAGGAACGCACATACATACCACATATATACACCAGCAGCTGCAGGCATTTCTCTTTTTCCCTCTTACATCCGCGCACCGCAACAACAACAAAAACGAGGAACGAACGAACGTTCTCCGATTGCTGCAGCTCTGCCGCGGTGATAATATAAGTACATACATTCAGCTCCGCATACACATTATCCAAGCCGTAAGTGTAAGAACCATAACTTTACATATAAAAGCGCGAATGTCCAAGTGGGCGTGCAACAGTGCAGGTATATATTATCTCTCGTGCGATACCTATATATACCGATTGGCGAGTCGCGGAGCGCGCCTTGATCGGCGTCAAGATCACATTAACGATAGTACAGGTATACACGTTCGCGCATCTCGCGCTATACTCCGTCCTACGCTTTATAGCCGAGATTATCGTTCCTCGCATTGGCAATTGCATCGACGGATAAACGCGCGGATGATGCCTTTTTTTTTTTTTTCGCGGTTATATCGTGCCAACTCTCGGCTCGAGTGTTTATTCTTGTAGAAACGTAATGTGCCACGCAAGGGGACTCGTTTTAGAGCCACGCGAAACTAATAGGTCTTATAATAATTGATTCTATACAGTCATGTACTTGCGCATCAAATCTATTGATTGAAGTGTTAAATTTACCTTCGGTGGTTGGACGTGGATACGAAGATTACAGTTTCGTTGGAAAAGTTAAAACGATATAAAATTCACAGCCACCGTCAAATTTACTCAACAAATATCCTTTTCGAAAAGATTTGCTAACTTGCTTGTATATACTCCGATAATAATATTTAGAAGAGAAAAAATTAAGTTTCACCCTTGAAGCCGTTCAGTTTGAAAGCGACATATTTTGTTTCAGTTGAAAAATCAGTACGTTGAAACTACAAATTTTAACTCGACAAAAAATCATAGGGAGACATTGTAAAGATGCGTCACGCAGTACTTAATTAAGTAATGTTTTCAACAACTCCTGAAATCTCACATTGACTTGTCTCGTGCAAGCCCCACTCAACCCTCCCCTCAAGGATGAACAAATTACGAAGACCCTTCGAGATAAATATATATATATATATATATATATATATGTATATATATATATATCCTAAACTACTCGTGTCCCGTTCACTTTGCAGGACCCCTCATCGTCCTTGAACTCCAGCTTGGAAATCTCTCAATCGCGCGGGGCAAAGATGATTTTTCACCTCCCTCGCAGATCTGAGTCGTTAACGGGGGCCGAAAAATACACTTTGTCGCACCGTTCAATTATACCCTTGTATACTCACGGCCGTGGCAAACAAAAGGCCCAAAGTTTCGCAGAAGGAAACACACACTCGCGCACAAAAGTAAGCATATAACAAGGCAGGATACTTACGGGAGGGCCGGGGGCGGTGGCTCGAAATGCTCGTACAATACATACACCGTCGAGCGGTATATTACGCTGCACATGCGAAAGGGAAAAAAAAAAAAAAGAAACGAGGCAAAAGAAGGGGTTGTCGAGGGGGGGGGGCGCAAAAGCGTGCGCGAAAAAGGAGCCGCGCGTCGCGTTCCAAACGTATAATTCACAGCTTCCCTCCTCCTCTTTTTCTCTTTCCGCTTGCGTGCAAGTATATATTGCTCGTCTACCCTCCCCCCTTCTCACCGATGACCATACCTATACGAGCCATTATAGAGACGCTCGTTTCAATCGGCAAAGCATTCGGCATTCCAAAAGGAGGCTCACCCCATACACCCATGCGTATATATTATGTATATATGGTGTCCATGTGGAGGTGGGCTAGCGCGTTATTCGTCCGGACGGGGGGGAGCGAGCGGCGTGATTATCGAGAAAAAGGCGAACCTCCTACTAATAAGAGCCGCATGACAATTGGCCTCTAACAGGCCCCTTTACCATCTCTTCCCCACTTCCCCCTTCGTTCTTTCCTCTCTCTCTCTCTCTCTCTCTCTCTGCGGTCCACTCGACCCGAGTCTCTGATGTTGCTGATGGCAGAAGAGAAGCAGTTTAAGAAGGCGACGGCAAGGAGAGAGAGGACGTGGAAATTGTTTCATAATGAGGGTGATGCGGCCAAAGTCGAGTGCCACGGCTCTGGCTCTTTGTTTTAGAGGAGGAGGACGACGAGGGACAGAGAGAGAGAGAGAGAGAAGAATATATATGTATGTATGCCCCCTCGGGGAGAAATGAGGATGTATATGTGTATGGATGCAGAGAGCCGAGAAGTTGCTCCGCCACACAGGTTGCACGCGGTTTGCGGTGGTTCGTTCCTTCTTCTCTTCTCTCTCTCTCTCTAGGCAACGACAGCGCACCATCCCCGCGATATTTGCTCCCCCTCGCATTTTTGCCTAATCTCTCATTCTTGTTTTCTGTGTGTTTCGCTCCACACCCCTCCGTGTTTTTTTTTTTTTTTTTTCCTTCCTCCCTTCATCCAGCTGGACCTCTTTTTCGGCTGCCCGCACATTTTCAACTAATTTCTTGCCCGTCCCCGCCCCGCGCCGTCATCTCTTCTATATCGAAGTGTTTTTTTTTTTTTTTAGACGAGGACGGGCTCTCCGCGGTCTTTTGGGGTGTCCATACGTGTTCCTCGTCACTTTCTCGTGTACACGTGTGCGATCACTGAAAAGGGAAAGGAGAATAATCGGGCAGGGGGGGAGGGATAGTATCTCCGATGCGCGGGTATAATGACGGCTATCTGGACGCCGGATCGCATCTTGATTCCACGGCTGCGTGAGTTTTTAGTAATTGAGCGATCTCTCTCGGGCCGGGGGACAAGCCGTTGGGGCGAATCAAATTAGCGGGTGACCGCCGCGTTGGATTCGTTACACGCGCTCGTGCTTTTGTCAATCTACTTCGCGGCGACACCGATCGGCCGTCCTTTTTTTTTTTTTTTTCCTCCAAGGGCAATTAGGCAGAAACTTTATCGAGCCGTGAGAATTTGGGATTTTCGCCCCCTAATCGACCACGGGGTATACACTTAACTGCCTCGGGAGAGGAGTAACGATCGTTGCAACGTTAAAGGAAAAGGAACGAATAAAAAGATTTTTTTTTTTTTTGTCCATCACCTCACGTAAATATATATAAACGTGTTGCGCAACGAGCCGATGCCTTTAATACCCGACCGCGTACACCTTGTGTCAATATATATATGTGCGCGTATTAATCAGCATCTCATTATCCCGTCAACACCTAGGGATCAGATTCAAATCAACTTTCGACGGACGACTGCGCTCGCGATACCTTGTCCCTTCCCTTTCAAATCGGCCTCGATCTTAATTGAAAATCTCGAGCACGCGTATACCCACACATATACCTTTTATCCATCGTTCACCGATGTACACTATTACACTGCAATATATACGCTTCTTGTTTTCTCACGAAATTTTTACCCCCCCCCCCCCCCCGATATAAGCACACCGTGTACCACCCGCTCGCGCGCAACCCTTTTTTTTCTCCTCGCGCGCGAATAATAATTTATCACCCTGCGGGTTCTTTCAAGGGAACATACATGTTTTAGCTATACCGAGGTGTATATACCTATACACTCGATGAGTCACTCGCAGCGTATGTTTATTTATCTGCTTCACTTTGGAAAAGCTTGCTATTCAAGTACAGTAGTTGCACAAAGAGCCAACACGAGGCTCACCCGACGTAACGAGGGATCATGGCTGCTGATTTCTCTATCTTCCCCAACAACAAAAAAAAAACAAAAAAAAAAAGCGCACAAAAGGTAGAGTATTATATTAGCGCTGTAAACAGAGTATATACGCATACAGATGTATAATGTTAAGCCGTATACACCTTCAGAGAGCATATATTTATGTATACAGCAGGGAGCGAAAAAGAAGCAACAGCAGCGAGACAAGAGGGCGGGGGCGAGAGAGAGAGAGAGAGGACCCCTACACGCACACACAGGTAAAACTAGCACAGCCTCCAGGAGAGAGAGAGAGAGAGAGAAGGGGGAGCCGGCGAAACATCCACACGGAGGTAATGGCTTTATTCCCGGCAGATAAACCAGAGAGGAGTAGCTGCTTCTACATTATATTATATACCTGTATACGCATGGTTTTACCTCTCGGGAGTCCCTCTCCTTATCTCCCCGTCATCTTCCACTGCTCTCCGAAACACAGAACCTGCGAGGGAGAAGAGGGAAAAAAAAAAAAAAAAAAAAAGAGAGAGCGCCCCGATGCTCCTGCCGTTCCTTATCTGCCCTCGGCTTCGCTCGCATCTCTCTTTCACTCGATTCTCTCTGCTCTCCCATGTATACCTACACCGACTCCCTTACAGCCTCGGCTCTGTGTGTTAAACTCTCGGCCCCCATCGGAGCTTAATGACAATTTCAGGTAGTAAGAATGCGAGAGAGAGAGAGAGAGAGATGCTTCTTTTTAACGGCATTCCCGTGTTCTCCTTTTTTCCTCTCTTTTCCCTCAACTCTTCCCCACCTCCTTCCCGCTGCTCCTGTGAGAGAGACGTCGCGGGAGGATGAGATTTTTAACGGGTTGATATGGGAGGGATATACAGGAGATATGCCCCCTTGTACGCGCGCCTCGAGGAATCCGGGAACGTGTCGTCGAGGGCCTCTCTTACGCGTATAATAATAATTATTCGGTGGCCCGCACGTGTATGTATACTTACGAGGGGACCCGGACCCCCGTGAAACAACCATTTTCGGGATGAGGACGATCCAGGGTACGTACATGGGCCCTGCGTGTGTGTATTCATATATGCGCACTTCCGCCCCGGGGTCGAAGAATAGAAACAACGCGCTGGAATGTCCTTGTTTTTCGGTGCGTGGACGCGTTAGAGGTTTTTTCTTGCGAGTGCGTGAGCGTGGAAATATTTTTTTTAACATATTTCCGCCACTCTGTATACACGAGTGGTTTCTCAGGGTATTCTTTTTTTTTTTTTTTTTTTTTGTAAAGTGTTGTCGGTTGGCGAAATGACAAATCCATGTGTTTTCAAGTTATTTATTCGATTCAAGTATGGCTGGTGAATGACTAACAAAGTGTCAACAGGACAAACATGCGTATAAATTGTTAATACAATGTGTTTTCTATATAGGCGACGCTCCATCTCGTCATCGTCATCGATTCGTTTGAGCATAATTTTTTTTTTTTTTTTTTTTTTTTTTTCCTACCTCAAGGTATATGTATACGTAATTCTACGATCGCACGCTTCTTACTAAAAAATATATTTATGTGTATACATGTATAATTGTTATGATTACTCGTTATTGTAACAATTTAAAAACGACCATGCGGTTTGCACAAAAATTTCGTGCGGTTAAGATTTTTCAATGTTTCATTCGGATCGACTTACAAAATTAATCGTTCACTATAACATGTAATGTTTCTTACAACTATTCCTCATCACGCTGTGTTCGGCAGTTGGCCTACATGCCTATGTAACGCGTGATATTTATCAGCAATACCCGAAAAACAAAAAAGTATCGATGACAATGGAATTTTTAATTAACAATAATTAATATCGACTATTAGCGCGACATTTCTAACCCAGCGTTTATGGCGAGTGTAAACGTAATAAATTTGTATGAAAGTATACATTACTCCTTCACCGTTACTTTGTTTTTATGTCTTTGGTTTGGTGTCAAAGTTTCGAAAAGATATGTTTTGGGAATAAGATATATTTGCCTTAGTAAGTAAAACTCGTTGAAAAAAAAAAAAAAAAAGAACAAAAAATAAATAAAAATCTCAAGCGTTTAAGCCGATTTCTACGAATTCGAGGAAACAATAATTTACTTTAATCTCAGTCTCTTCAGACTGGCCTCAGACCCTTTATGTAATTTATTAAGACGGATCCCTCTATTTGTGAAACACTGACAACGGAAAAGATTAACCACTGAAAATCGGCCAATATATCTTACGACGACGAACAAAAGAATCAGTCAAGGGGGGTTGTAAAATTCGGGTCACGCACCACTTATTTATTTCCTTCCTTCTTTCCCTCGACTTCCTCGGGACTGCTCTTTACCTTATCTGTTTTTTCCTCCGTAATTTTCCCTTCGGGAAAGAGTATGCGAATAATGTCAGGTTTGTTTACTTTACCCATGCTGTTTTTCGGGATCTTATTGACGACTTTGAGTATCGTGGGAGCGGCATAAGCTGGAAGCACCTTCTTTGCAAAGTCGCGGAGTTGCGAGAGAATGAGTTCCGAGCCCTCATTCAGTACTACAATGGCCGCGACCTATAAGTATAATTATACATATTTACTCTGACGAATCAAATTTTAGGACTTTTTAAAACTCACCTTTTGGCCCCACGTCAGGTCTCCTACGCCAACGACTGTGCAATCTATCACATTTGGGTGACCTAATATTACAGTCTCCACTTCCACCGCGCTGACTTTGTAGCCGCCGCTTTTGATGATATCAACTGAGCTACGCCCCAACATCTTATAAATACCTTTGTCGAATTGTACCGTGTCATCTGAAAAAAAAAAAAAAAAAAAAAATCATACATATTTGAGATTATTGAAGAAAAAAAATCTAATTTTGGCAATGATAAAAACGTACCAGTTTTGAACCATCCGTCTTTTGTAAAGGATTTCTTAGTTGCTTCTGGCCTTTGCCAGTATTGCTTAAAAACACCATCCCCCTTAACTTCCAGATCTCCTGTCACGGGTGCCTTGGAACTAGCCAATATGTGACTCGATTTTGAGTTACCCTGAACTAGAATTTTTGGACTGCTTTCATTTGCGGGGTTTGGTTCGGTCAGTCGAACTTCGACTCCCGGCAGCGGCGTTCCAACAGTGCCTACATGAAATTTTATTATTGACATAGCCGTAAATTACATCCGTCAGAGGATCGTCCATAAATTACGCCGCTCTGTTTTGGATCATATTTGTATATCCTCCCTCCCTCATCTTAAGTGAACTGCTGTTTCTTTTCTTTCGATACGTTACCACCGAGAGGGAAAGTAGTTTTTCAGTTGTGTACATTAGGATTGTTTTAAAGTTTCCCAACATTCGCGACACCACATTTATTTACCCAAATTGAAAAAAATACGTATAGTCATAGAAATAAATTATAGTGGAACTTGTGGAACATAACATCAATCGATATTGCTTGTCAAAGGGAAGTTTGATTTAACTGCATTTCTCGTGACTCTGACACTCTTTAAAAGGTTCGTTAAGCTTTTAAAAATGCTTGACTCGATTTAAAGTTAAAACTACGTGCTTTTGGCTTAGTCACGCCCTACTCTCAGAGGACCATGACGCAGTTTATGGACAGTCCCAAAGAAGCTGCCTAGGGATTAAAGGACTATACCTGGAATGCGATCTCCTTCGAGAGGATTTGACAAAACCATGCCAGTTTCAGTCATACCGTATCTTTCAAGTAATTTGTGTCCTGTGATCTCCTCCCACCTATCGAATATAGGTTTCGGCAGTGGTGCCGAGCCGCTTATCATCAACCTTAAATAAAATTATTTGAAACATGAAAAGTCACATTGTACGTTACATGAATCCTGCAAACCATAATTTTATCTGCGAATTAATTAGCTGACCTAATTTTAGTGGAGCATACGTTGTGTATGTATTCTTTGATCTTTTCATTTTTTGCAAACAATTGATCGTAATCCTGAATGAGCTTCATATAAATCGTGGGCACTGCCGCAAATACATTTATACGCTCTGTATTTTGTAGATTGACAGCGGTAATCTGCGCCCAAACGCCTGCGGCCGAAAATTTCGGTAGCATGACACATCGTCCTCCGACGTACAGTGGGCAAAGTAGTACATTGATGATACCATGCACGTGATGCAGAGGTAGTGTGTGCAGGAATATGTCTTTCTCCGTGTGTTTCCATGCTGTGATTAGTGATTTCACCTGTGCCTGGATGTTTTTGTGGCTCAAAACCACACCTGAATCGATGAACAAAATTTACTTGACAATTATTAGTTATCAGCACATAAAAATATTATTCAACACATAAACAAATTTCAAATCACATGTAGTGGGAAAATTTTTGGTAGTCACTGTCAAAGTCACGGGATTGTTTTTTAAATTTAAATCAACATTAAACTTCATATCTCGATGAATTTTTACACAAATAATGACGTTTAGTGTTCTTTTAAAATTGGAAATGAACAGCAATACATTTTAAATTCTAAAATTTATATTTCGCCAATAATTAATAAAAATAATTAAAAAAACATAATTCAACTTATACACGTTAACACCTCAAGTATTGTGAAGATTGGTTTACTCATTTGCAAGTTGTATTTCACAATGTTTTAACGTGTTTACATGAATAATTAATAAGTGTAAGTCAAAATAAATTGATGATGTAAATATTTTTATTATTGGCATCAGAATTTTTAATGTATTTCTGTGGATTTTTACTTACAGAGACATCAACAAATTTTGAGGCAAATGTTATCACACAAAAAATTGCAAATAAGGTCCACAGAAAGGTCAGTCTACTTTTCATTTTTAATTAATTCATCTTATTCAACTGTTGGTAAAAGCAACTGTATTACCAATCACTGATTAATTTTTTTTTATGGGAGTTTTTAATTTTTATCGACAGGTAACATTTAATTAATACATTTTCACTTGAGATTTCAGTTCAAGACAAACATCTCACCTCCCGCTGCTTCTGTACTCAAGACAAATGTTAAGAGTAAGCCATCGAATCAATATGTAAACGTAAACCTCAAAAGATAACATTATTTGCTTTTATTAAATAAATTACTTTTCTTCAAGTAACTACTGACTAAATTAAATAAATATAGTATAATATAGCATAATAGTACTACTATTTGTCGATGTACCAGCATGCAACTGCCTAGCATAATTTTTTATTCTTCAAAATGATTTTGATTTTTTATTTTTAAGAAAAATCAAAACGTGGCCAGTACTCTAAAAATTGTAGTCCTTAAGAGGTAATAATTGTGAAAAGCTAACTTTAAAGTAACAAATCAATTTCATAAGTTTCAGATTGTTTGAGAATTACCTTTTGGTTTGTTTGTTGTGCCTGAAGTGTAAACAAACATTGCATCACTTTTGTTGTAAAAATCTCCAGAAACACCTGCATCAAACGCATTTCCAAGGTCACGCTCAATGAGTACCTTGTTATTGGCTTGCTTGCCATCCGGTTTCATTGCCAAAACTCTAAGAGCATTATCAAAAACTATTAGATGTCTTTTGCTTTTGGCTATGATTGGTTCGATGACTGGCAGGTACTCTTGATTGGTTACAATAACTTTTGCATCTGAATCTGTGATGTAGTATTCAAGAACAGGAGTTGGATGTTGATCATTCAAAGGCACAGCTGCACAAAAAAGATATATTTAATACATTTACAAACATGAATCAAATTCATTATCATCGGTGTAAAAACAACTGAAAGATAAACTGTAAATGTGGGCTTCATGTATGTGATAACTTGGAGAAACATTAACGTTATGATAAATATTTTTCAAGCGCTTACATTGTCGTTAAATTTGATTGTTATGATAGATAGAATGAACAAAAAAAACAATTCAAGTTTAACTTATTTGTTAAAGTCTTAGCGATTAATTGAGGTTTTATTTACCTATCTGACCACTTATCCAACAAGCCCACTGACAGATGACGTAGCTTGCATCATTCGGCAACAGAAATGCTACCCTCTCTTGACTTCCTTCTCCCAATAATCGATTCAAATCGTTGGCAAATTGTTTTGCACTAAGAAACAAATCTCCATAAGTGTAGTCTCCGTGCATGTCTCGTAATGCTGTTTTGTCAGTGTATTGTGAAGCATATTTGAAAACAGGTACCACATCATTGGAAAACTGAGCAAAAAATGTAATGTTTTTTATTAGTACTGTATGATATAGAGCCAACTCTATCAACGATAACTAATTTGAGACATCAGTAAAAATAGTAAAACAATACCTGAGAATTTTCTGTTGTGGAATTCAAAGCAGCATGAGTCTGCTGCATACGTTTGGCATTGATGGCTTTTTGGCGTCGGTTTAGCGTATTCATCAATGTGTGAAATTTTCTTCTGATCAAGGAACTCATTTTGCCTTTTGTTTTTCCTTCACAATTTGTTAACGTACGATCGATTATTCTTGAACTACAATACTAGACGTCTGCAACACAACAAATTAATAATAAATGCTGCGCTTCTCAGTTCTGATGCTCGTTCGCGTTCAGAAGACAGGCACACCCGAACAGCAGCATGACCACAGAAATAAAAACAAAAACAGCCCGCGCGAAGCAACGCCGCACTGCCGCAGATAAATATCTTAAAATAATTTATCAACTGCGCGGCGACGATGCAGACGAAAACGAAAGAGAAAGGATGACAATCTAACCTTAAACGTTATTACGGTGCATGTAGAGGGACGAGAGACGAGAGGGAGTGTGTTTGTGCCGTTGTGGTGGTGCAACATTAAAGAGAGAGACTCTAAAGATTCGAGTGACCTTGAAAAAATGCCGATTGTCAAAACAAACTAATGCGCGATCAACTTTCAAAGTTCTATATCTAATGACGGTAAACGGTTCAACAACGTTAAGTGATTACGTGAATTACGTCTTATGCACCTGCACTTGCACGATTAAAATTATCTACGAAATTTACACCGTTTGCAGTAAGTAAAAGAAGCAAAAGTCCGCGTGAAAAGGATTTCGAAAAGTCGTCAAGCCTCGGCAATGCAGATTTTGCGGTCCTCGCGGTTCGTGTGTGCACTGATAAGTAGCACAAATAATGTGTTATCGAGCATTGCAAATATTGCAAAAGAGTTTCGCTTCACGTGAACTTTGAACATAAGTAAGTGCGTTCGCCCCTACTCTTTGGCTAAGTACTAAGTATTTCTTTTTTTGGCTTCTCTGCGCTCTTTCCGCGTGACCGGCGTGACGCTACCGTGGGATATATATTATAATTTTTTTTCCGATATCAATGATTAGCTTTTACCTTTACGTCGTACCTTATTTTTAACGCTTTTTTTATTGTATTGCAAAGGAATGTCGTACGTAACATGAATTTTTAAGAACTTAACTAAAATTTTGAAAATTATATAAAGAATAAAATTTTGTTTTATTGGTCACCATTTTTTTCGGGTATCTTTTTTATTTACAGGATAAAACAATCATTAACCACATCAAACACATGAATTCAAAGTCAATATTTTAAAATAATATAATAATAACAATAAAAACAATAAATTTAATAAGCGCAATAATACCATTAATCGTTATATAAAATTAAAATTTGTTTCTTGTATTTTAATCAATGGAATACATAAAACTATTGAAAACCCTCTATCCTTGTCATTTAAAAATATTGTCGAATCAAAATATTGCGCTCATAACAAGATAATAATGATCGAGCTTCAACTATAATTGAACTGAGACTTTTCTTGCGCTCATTCGCGCAATCGATATAACTTGTATAAGTAAAACAAATTGTAAAAATAGCTCAAATATTTCAAAATCTTTGATTGGCAAGTATAAAAACACACGTGTCGATTTTACGCTTCAAATTATATATTACAAATTGATGCATTTGATGGAATTTAACTCGGAATATCCTTTCTTTGGATTAGAATTAAAAAATTCGGATTGCAAAGATTAATTACTATAATTTGGATGAAAAATACACTTTTTAACAAAAAAGCCAAAATACTCGATTTTCCAATTTTTTGAATACGAGCGCGAAAATAAGTTAAATTTTTACTCAAATACCTACAAACGGTAACGATTTAAAACCACATATAATTATAGCATTATTTAATTTTAGAAAACACTTTTTTTGGAAAAGCGCAAGAAAAGTAACCAAGTAAGTATGCTTATGTCAAAAAAAGGTTCAACGACAAATGATTTTAATTGTTCAACAACTCCATTGTAATAACACGCGGAAAAAGGATAGAGAAAACGTTGGGGTGAACTTATTGGGCATCATCAGCCGGCTGCAACAACAGCACGAAAAAAGACGGGCTGCTTGGGCGCAGCTTGCAAATTCCTGACCTGCAGGAGTTACGGCCTCGAAGACGATAGGATGTCGGACAACTCGGACGACGAGACGAACGGCGAGTATGTCTCAACTCACTGGCAACCGTATTCCGAGAGGCTCGAGTGGCGAGACGTCCGGCCGATCGAGCAAAATGACGGGCCCAACCCCATCGTCTCCATAGCTTATTCGCCCAAGTGTGAGTTTTGTTTGTACAATTGAATACTTAGTCGTTTTTTCATCGTCAAATTTAAGTACTGTTGTTCGAGGGATGATTATAGTCGAAATTGTATGGGGTGACACAAGCTTGTAACATAACCTATTGATATTAGGGGTGTGTGCGAGACAGACTTGTATTTTTTTGTTTACATCAGTGAATTTGTCTTGTTTCAGTCGTTGAGGTGCACAATTATTTTAGAGCTATCCTTGATTCCAAGGAAAAGTCGGAAAGAGCCTTGGATTTGACTGCGGAATGTATTATGTTGAACGCAGCGAATTACACAGTGTGGCAGTATAGAAGAGACATTCTAAAGGCACTTGGAGTGGATCTCAAAGATGAATTAAAGTTTATTGAATTAATGACTAATATTAATATGAAAAACTATCAAGTCTGGCATCACAGAAAAGTCATTGTCGAGTGGATGCAAGATCCAAGCTCAGAGCTCAAGTTTACGAGTACTGTTTTGCTAAAAGATGCCAAAAACTATCATGCCTGGCAGCACAGGCAGTGGGTCATGACAACATTCGAGTGAGTAGTGATTACTTATTGAATGACATGAAACTTAGTTCTTTACTTGTATGCGGTATTTTTTTTTCCTTAGTTTGTTTGAAAATGAACTGGAGTATGTTGATGAGTTGCTGACTAAAGATATCCGTAACAATTCTGCCTGGAATCAAAGGTACTTTGTTCTAAATAACACCACCCAATTTGAAGAAGAAGTTATTGATCGTGAAGTCGATTTTACAATCGAGAAAATTTTAGACGTACCTGACAACGAAAGTGCTTGGAATTATTTAAGAGGGTAAGAATGTCTTTGCTTAAACTACTGTTCATAAAAAAATTACCAAACACTATGTAATTTGTTTCAGAATCTTGGATCGTGATCAAAATGGAGGCTTACCTTACAACAACGAAGTACTGAAAATGTGTAAAGATATGTACAATGACGGTTATAGAATAAATCATTTACTGGCTTGCATTATTGATATTTGTGAAGAGAGGCATTCCAGTGACGAATCAAAAGAATCCCTATTTCATATTGATACAGCATTTAAAGTATTATTTGTTTTTTTGTTCGTTTTAACATTACTTATCCTTGATTATATAATAAAATTTTTTATTTTAGCTGTGTACAGATTTGGCCAAACAGTATGACAAAATCAGAAAAAATTATTGGGAGTTTAGGAGTCAGCAACTGTTGGAAAAGTTTAACTCAGTATAATTGTAAAATATTAACACAAGACTGCAGCAGATAAGATGTTCAGGGTATCCAAATGGTTGGCCCCTGATAAACTATACAATTCTCTGAACTTGGATGATAAAAAGTACGACTTAACGTAGCCTATGAATTGATAAACATTTATATTACTGTTACAATTTTTAATACAAGCAATCATAATCAAAGAGTGGTATGAATGATCTTATAAATAGATTTTATAGATTAAAAAGATGTATATATAATTGAAAGTATACTTGGTGCGTTTTAGACACGACTGCTCCTCAGGGATGGCTTATACTTTTACCAGGGCAAAAAGCTTAACCACAAATAAGTAATGTATTATTGGGAGAGGATAAGAAAGAAAAATTTTTTTATCAGGGGCTTAGGGTCAGTTTAAACCATTTGCCAATCATGTACCAACTTTTTATGCAATGATGAAATTAAAATTTTTGCTTTGGTGATAATGTATTAGTCGTGCCTTACATACGAAAGCACAGGTTTTTCGTTTTGTAAAGCAACTTGTTATAAATGTTGAATAGATAACTGGGATTTTAAAATATTCCAAGTATTAAAATTTACAATTTTATTAAAACTGAGGCCTACTCGACTTGCAATGATGAAATAAGACACCAATTTTGATAATGCAAAAGCATTATTCATTCAGCATAGCCGTTGCCACAAGATTTTATAAATCAATATTAACAAAACTCGTTTTAATTAATAAATGTGTAAAATAATGTATAAAAATAAATGTTTTTATGAAATGAAAGAAAAAAATTGATTTTTAAAAAATTAGTTTGTTTAGGGAAAATGATCCAGCCAAAAGAACATGAGTTATCTATTTATTTTACAAAATAGTTACATACTCCCTTTTGAATACATATTTAAATCATTCACTTGCTATAATTGTAATAAAAATAAAAATCGAATAGTGAATTAGACTTTGTGACGCAAAATATAATTATAGGTTTATATAATGTATTATCGACTCTTATTGAATGACTTTAATGACAATGCAAGGGCTTGTACGCAAATTTTGCATTTCATTTAACAAAGTATTTACTACTTATTAACTTTTTAAACTAAATTTTACTTTTTACGAACGCATAGCTACAAGCTGATATGGTAGTGTGTCTTAACTTTGTTTTTTATCGTATGTACCAAAGTTGCAAACTCAATTTTTTTATCTCAATTAAAGGATAAATTTAGAGTAAGATTTCATTTCTTTCTGTTCTCATCTCCATGTTTTTTTTTTTTTTTTTTTTTTTCTCTTTTTCGATGCATACAAAGCAATGGGCAGTGTTATGACTGCACTATGACTATTGTTTTCTCTTTTGATTTTTCAAAACCTAAAATTTTAAAAATTGTAAGTATCTTGGGAGTAAGTGTTTGAAACATACTTTTCATTCTTACTTATGGTTTTCGTTTTCTTAACACACATAGATCTGATTCTATTTTTCTTTAAAAGTTTTGACATTTAACAATACATATTCTGGCTATTTTCTGTATTATTCCAGTATCTCAACAATCTTCATTTTGCGGTTTCATTGAAGATTCTTTATTGACATGAAATCATTATTAACGCATTAATAAACTTCTGAGCAGTTACCCACATAGATGAAAATACAAATTTATTTCGTATTTTTTAATAATATTAACAAAATGTAATTTTTACACATTTATCAACACATAATAAAGATATTGACAGTAGACAAAATTTTTCAAAAATACTAATAGTAACAAAAATTATTTTCCTAGATTAGGAATGTTTTTTCGCATTCCCTTATCATTAGCCTTTTTACAATTTACTATTCTTTTACCATCGCTTTATATACCCCTAACATTTAACAATCAACATCCAAACAATTACTTTTGTTATTCATAGTATAACCTTTTTTCTACCTTCGTTTAAACAAATTTATTTCAATGAGTGAATGCCAAATAATTAATTAATTACGAACGATGCCATTTGTAGATATAATAATTCCTACAATAATAATGTTAATAAAAATAAAAATTTTATTTTTAATAATGCAGTAACCCGATGTGTGAATACACTGTCACTTTGGTCTTTGGTCGTTTTCGATATTTTTCTGTTTTTCATGAGTAAAATTTTCATTTAATGAACAATTTTCAAACATGTATAGTTATTACCATTGACATACAACATATACATATTACACCGAAAATATCGCCTCGTGGATGTACCTACACGATGCTCATTTACTTTTCGCTTGATTTCCCATTTTTTAATCATACCGCCCTCTGCAGTTTCTGTATTTAAAATTACTCTCATATAATCTTTAACGCTTCAATATTTATATATGCACTTTCATACAACACATCCCTGAATTGTTGAACTTTTGTTCGTCGTGACTTGCCTGAAAATTCATTACAAATATTCAATATTCAATGTCCCATAAACTTTTCTCAGTCCATCACATAGACATACAATGCAGGATCCCTATAAAGCTATTTACAACCTTAGTGTTTTATTTCAATGCCGTTTGTTACCCAAAAAATTGATAAAATCGAATGCATTCGGAAGAATAACAATTTATACGTATTAAAAATAATTATAAGGCCTGGATTGGATTTCTACAGCGAACAACTACGTACACTCATGTTATACACTAAACGTTTTTGCAATCTCTACATCTCACTGCCCGTGCTTGATCCAGTGCACAAACATCGTGCATATTCGGCTTGTTATACATAATTCTTTTTTTTTATTTATCTTTGTATTTATGAACTACGTGTATAGTTTATAATTGGACCATCGTCAGTCATTACAAAGCACGATCATATAATATTTGTGTTTTCGGATTTTCACCAGTGTATAATACTTATCGGGTTCCATTGTCCATTCTCATTTTTTTATGGGCTTATAAAATAAAGAGAATCGTTTTTATTATTTTGTATTTTTTTGTTTGTTTTATTTTTATAACAAGATTAACGACAATTTGAAAATAGTTATTTTTTGTTACGTTAAACCGATGTTGTAATAATATATTCGTATTTATCGTGATTTTAAAATATATTCTTGATTTGTCAATTTTACATTATCCTATTTATCCCTTGCGAATAATTTTACGTGAAAAAATCAACTATCGTACAGCAGCAATAATTTATTTTTAATTTTCTTTTTTTTTTCTTTCTTTTTATAGCGAATTAACAAGAATATTTCTCTATTATTTGATTTTGACTTCTATATAAAAATATTTGTAGCGATTGGGGGAAGAAACTTGGCCTTATTTATTAACTGTCAAAGATTGTAAGGTGAAAACTCGCGAAATTGAGCCGTCAAATACTTCGGAACGGGCGCTTCTCCGTTCCCTCGTATGTTTGTACGTTTATTTTCCTGCTTCACATCTACAACGCGCTGACAAGACTCGACGATTAACGATTTACACTCGAGTTGGTTATTATTTTTATTTGTTTTTTTTTTTCCTATCTAATAGAGAGAGGAAGTAGATTTTTTTTATAGAACAGCTTTGTAGTTCCTAACAGCTACGTCAAGTTGAATAGGTTTATAGATTTTTTTGTTTGTTTACTCTTTAAATTCTGTAGTTTTTTGTGTCAATTTTATGCTGGGCTTTTTTAAAAACAAATGATAATTTTTTCTGTAACTTATTAATTTTTTAAACTGCAAAGTTCATGAAGTGCTTATTTAAAAAAATTTTTTTATTTACTTATTTTTTTTAATTGTAATGCCTATTTGTTAAGGAAAATGAGATTTCATAAAACATCACATGCATTTTCTGTTGAATAATTGAATGGGTCGCCATCAAGTATATTCTTTTTGTTTTAAGCAGTTGGAAGAAAATCCACGCAGATTTCCTTGTAAACATATAGAGAGAGATATTATCTATATAGACACTCTGAATACTACTAAGTGATACGTTCGCTGTGGGCAAGAGAAAGAATTTTTGGATTTCTGTTTCATTTTCAGAAAGAGCAAGAAAGTTACAACACAACTTTCGCCACAGTCGCCCAGTTATCGAATATATTATTTTATGAGATGATAATTGGGTATCCGTTACCGTTCCACTATCGATCGTGGAGTCATCGTTCAATCGGCTAATTTGAAAATCTTTTTTTTTTATTTAATTTTTATTTTCCTAATTCTCGTTAAACTAATCCAGAGTTTCGCGTTTTAGCTCGATTTGAGAACTTTTGTTCTCTGTTGCAATTACGATTAACGTCAAAGACATGCGGTAGTGATAGAGTTGACTCGAGACGGGCATTCGATGCTCATCTCAGTTACAATTTTTATGTATAACAATAAATATTTTATTTTTTTTTATAACTAAACGCGCTAAAAGTAACACAGGCGTCCCGTGTAGAAGACTAAGATTTTTCAACTGGAGCACGAAAATTCGAATCGTCCGCAATGTGTCAATAAACATTTTAAATAACTTAATTCGTACTCCAATTTTTACACATCGTATAAAATTTATAATTTCAACTTTTCTTAAAATATTTGCAATTATAAATAAGGTCTTACTTAATGATAGGTTTTACTTTATATAACTTTATTTTTCAATACGCGCGAAATCAGGCAGTGGTACAATAATAATAATAAAATTTTTTAAACATTGGTACACAAAGTCCTTTAATTGTTAAATTGTAAGGAAAATAAATTTTGCAAAAAAAAAAGTCAGAAACAACTAGTATTCTACGTTCCCAACACCGTCATTTCTTACTAATCAAAAATTCTACTGTGAAACTATCTCATAAAAATAAGCGCCATCGCCCCTTATAAATATGTATATTATCAATATTTATGTATGTAATATATTTATAATTTTACGTGGCTTATCGTATTAAATCTATAAATATAACAAACGATACATCTTCGCAGGCTTTCCAAACCACAAATGAAAAAAAAAAAAAAAAAAAAAAAAAATTTTTCGTTTCTGTATGATTTTTTTTTTTTTTTAATTAACCCTGAACGCGATAATCTATTAACACGCTTTTTTTATTACTCTCTTCTGCAACTTTAGCGTACAAATATAAATATACGTTTTCCACCACCGTTTTCCTCAACATATTTTTTGTTATATAGGGTCCACCAACGATCTAGAATACGGTACAGCGTCATACTATTTTTAAGTATATATTCTGATGGTCGTTGTAGTTTTATTGTTAATTATTCAATCGAACGAATCGGCACAACACAATGGAGAGCGAAACAGACCGTCGCCTTGGTCTGTGGGTTATACACCCACACGACGGAATTTACATTATACACTTATACGTAAAATATTACTGCAATGATAATCGGAATAATAATAACAAAATTGCGTAAATTCACTGCGCTCTCGAGTGCCACTGTAATATTTGATTCACCGTTTTCTCGTTAGAAATAAACGCGCGTGTGGAGTTAAATTCACGAACTGAAAATTATTTGTAAAAAAAAAACAAAAACCTTTTTTCCGTCGTTTAACGAGGACAACGTTGATTAAAATATTTTAATGGGGGAGTTGTTCGCAAAGGGAAGCCATTGGGTTTGCTACGTGAAAAAAAAACGGGAGGACTATACAGCCTTTGGTTACGTAATTAAAATTTTTCTTGAAAAAAAGCACATGGTTCTAAAAAAAAAATTCGAGCTGGCGCCGGCAAAGCTTCCCCTCTTTGAGTAAACTTTTGGATTTCCTTCTGTTTGCACTTACTTGTAAGTCTTAAAAAAAGATCGAATAAAAAAATACTACGCACTTACGATACACACGTATACAATAATACAACTACCCGATAAAAAATGTATACGGCGCGAAATATGCACAACAAAACCCTCCACTCGCTGCACCAATACAATATCCTATTATACTTTGTACCTTATACTATTATCATCGTCGTCATAATTATATATTTTCACACGGGTTTTTTTTTTTAATTTTTTTACTTTTTAAAAATTTTTTTGAACAACAACCTCTTTTCATCCCCAACCGAAGCAGATTAACAATCAAAGCTCTGAGCTAAGGTCAACACTTGGACTATTTGGCACCGTTAAACTCCATCAACTTCGCAAAGACACCCCTCTGTGATCGAAGACTCCCTGTACAAACACGCCATCTCTCGATTCCCATTGTTGAATTTTTCCCCCTTTCCCGGAGCGAACCTCGTCGAATCGCTCTTCCGATAACGATTTTGTGCACAATTGTACCACCGACCGGCTCGCAGCTGTATATGTGTTAAGAGCGAAAAGCTTATCAACGTTGGCGTCCTTATTTAACATCATTCCGATCCATCTCGGGTTGAAAGGAAATTTTCCAAATTGAAACTAAAAGCGTTGACGAAAAATACGTATGTACACAAAATTTCTCCCGCAACACCCTCCTCCCCTCCCCGCGCCCGTTTCCAGGACGAGCCGGCGACTTTCGATCGCCGCGCCACACGTGTGGTACGTACACACCCACGTTCCAGAGTACCCCGATGAGCACCACCGGTGGGTAAATTCGGTGTCGGGGCCGGAGGACAAAAATGATCTCCAGAGGCCGGGCGAGGGGTCCCCCCTTTTCCCATGTGGCAGTCAGTTCAGGTCCAGGTCGAGCAGAGACGGCGGAGCGCTGCGTGTCAGAAGACCGTCTCCAGGGCGGTGATGTTGCTCGTTATGTCCGGGTCGGAGGTGCACGCCTCGAGGAACTCGGCTAGGGTCACCACGCCGTCCTTGTTCCCGTCCATTTTCTGTGGAAAACAACAATAACCCAAATGCACTACGTGTAATTTTTTTTTTTTTTTTTTGCTCTCTTTCTACTTTTAATGGGAATGCGGAATGTAGGTCGCACTTTGGATCGATCTTAACTTCGGGTCCGAACCGCTCGTCGATGGAAATTAAATTGGAAAAACCATTCGGGATGATCCCCGTTGGACGAGCCTTTTTCGAGCAAACGAGGTTGTACTACGTAACTTTTTTTTTTTTTTTTTTTTTTTTTTGGACGTATCGATCGATTTCATCAAACTTGCGTGGTATTAAATTCCCTCTCCCCTTTGCAATTAGTCAGTTTACCCCCGTCCCATTCAAGTCACTTTCTGTAATTAAAAAAAAATCGATGGCTTACATAGGATTACAAATTTTCAAGTGCAATCTTCCTTTTGTCCCATTCATTTACAACCCGCGGAAGCGAAGCCGGTATTGGAGCAACACACAGTCGATATGAACCCAAAGTGGTATAGCTCGCGCTTGATTAGTAGAGAATCCGCCGTGCAGAGCGCGAAACAATGGCGTACCCCCGTATATGCCCAATACGTCCGAAGGAATATCGAATTGTTGAAGGGATAATTTGCATTAATGCACCTGGCCTCGCCGATTGGATTTCTCACTGTTGTGTAGGGTATTGTTTCCATTTAGAAAAATTACCCTTTGTCCAGCCCGACAGCTCAAAGAGATCGGCTCATAACCGTTAAGGCAGCTTTCAGTAGAAAAATCAGCGTCACGTCGGACCACCACATACTAATTTGCCTTTAAAATCTCAAAAATCCTCCATCTCCGTTGCAAGTGCAGTCCAAATGGCTTGACTCAATAATCGCCGGCGGCGTTGCACGAAAATCATCGCTACGTGTGTACACATCCGATCGTGCGCTCAGCGCGTGTAATTTCCGATAATCGGGGGCAGTCCATATCGTACGGCTATATATACAGGTGTACACGTCCCGCGAGACAACGACCATAATAAACCCACTGCTATGTATGTACATTCGCGATCGCGGGCACGTAAAGCAAAGCGAACTAAACCAATAGCAGTCGTTGCGCACGTCCCTCTTGGTCTACGTATGCGCGAGAGATTCGTGTAGTTTCTGCAGAGAGAGAGAGTTCGAGTCTCGAGACAATTCGATTGTATTCGCGCGCGAGGGCCGTGTAACGCGTTTATATTGTCACGCACTCGGAGTGGGTCAGTAGTCTGTGAATTCCGGAAAACAATGCTGGTGCACAATTACGATGCTCGCTCGTCTGGATCTAATGGCTTTGCTTTGGCACGTGTTTCATATATATACCCGCACTAGATTTCCCGTTCGAGCGAATTGATTCGGGGCAGTAAGTATTTTTTGTTTGGGTGGCTATATATTATATTGATTTCGCCGATACGTCATTTCGTAGGTTTCATCCGGATCGTTGTGGAGCTTAGAAGGGGGGGGGGGATTTTAATGAATTCGACGAGTTGCCGCTCGATTGAATGAAAAAGTCGGCTGATTGACTTCCTGCGCGGCGATGGGGGTCCCGAGGTATCACTCGCCCGAGGGTTGAGCTCCTCTGAATCGCGAGTCGCGGATTCGATTGTTGGTTTCAGCTTAGTTTTTCGATGAGTGGACTATTAAAAAAATTTAGTTCACGCAACTTTGGGATTTTAGGTGAAATGTGAGCCTTTTTTTTGGTGCAAACTTTTTTTATCCGTAGGTTCGAGCGATCAGTTTTTAATCCACCTTAACAAGTTAGCAAAAAATGGTTTTTCCGACGGAAATGCTTGTTATGGGTGACAGTGCAATGTGGTGGTGAACTTATTTTATTTTATAGATTTCAAGGACAGTCGCTCCAATTGCCGACGGCTCGTCTTACTTTACTCGTCTGTTTCTACTTAATTTTTCAGACGGCGATATTTCGCCAATCAGATCGTACAGGCCATTTGTTGCCACTGTATTTTTTATACTCAGTGTAAAAAGATATAATGGACGTAACTGTATATAAAAACGATTAAAGTATGTTTATGAACATACTAAAGTATAGGAAATAATTTGATGATGATTATTAAAAGAAAGGATCATCGATACGATATTATAGCTACGTTACGTGCATACGTTAAAAAGAAAATTTTTTTACTTTACTCTTAGTTATTATTTTTTTAAATTAAAAATGAAATTAACTTTTAAAATCAGTCTTCCGTTATGTTTTATTCGACACTTTGGGCATCAATACTTCGGACCAATGTATCCATTACCCAAGAATTTTTCTGACCTCATTAGTAGAGCTGTTCCTCAACTTATAATTTTCATCATCTCACCCCTACAGTGATTCCACCACAATCCACGATCGAACATCGCATAACATATGTATTTTCTTCGCTCCAAGTTCAAATGACCTGCCCAAACACCTACGTACGTATATAGTAGCAAAACTTTCACAATCGCCGCCTAATAGACTCCAAAACTCCCTCCTTCTTATCCGCGATAAAACCCGAGCGATGCACCGATAATAGACTTCCCCTGCGCTCCGAATAGTTTGTCGCTGCTCGGGGGGAGATGTGCGTGTTCGACACATTACCCTCGAGCCGTTCCTTGTATATAACAGTTTGGAAGATGAATGTGCAGCCCTCCCCGCTGCTCAGCTTTGTGTGCATGCCTTCGCGGTAACATCTGTGACTAATCGCGCGGTGCTTTACGCCTCGGGACGTGCGGCGCGAGATTTCGATGTAAATTAATGGCACGCCAAGTTCGCGTATCTGTGTATTCGTACGAAGATGCCGGTATCCTAGAAAATGAAGATTTGGGGGGGAAACAAACGAGCTTCCTTTTTTTCCGGATTAAAAAGTTTGGGATTTAACTGAGCACGACTTCACGTGTAATTTCCAACATAATTAGGCCGTACAATGCGTCTAACGAGGTACTGTACGTACACACGCGAAACTGGAAATTTCAAAGTTCGAACATAATTTCACCTCTGGGGGGCTCGATCGTACTACTTTTTATTCGGTATTCGCGATCGAGTGCGCGAGGATGATCCGCTGAAGTTGTCAAACTACCCGAAAATTATCGATGCACACTTGTTTGTCAAAGTTATCTTTTTTTTTTTTTTTTTTTTTTTTTTTAATGCTCGTTCGGATTTGAGAGTACTGTAAAAATTATCTTCGGATCAAATCAGTTGCGCTCAGAAATACAACACGTAGCGAGATCACACACCAAGTGGCTCGAAAAGCACCCCTGGAATCGAGGGCCGACCAACCCCTTGGTATTATCACATTCACACCCATTTTACACCAGATAGGCACTTGGATGCACGATCTCGGTTTGTTATGCCGAAGCTCGCGGCACTACAATATCAAAGCCCCTCCCAACCCTGAATTATGCAACAAGAGATGCCGGTCGATAGCTCGTGAAGCGCGGGGTGTAGTGGTAGGGGCTCCCCCTTTTTCTCGCTTTATTTTTCCCCTCGTCAGCGCATATTATCCAAAGATCCGAAAGAGTTGCGCCCGTGTATGATCTCTCCGGGGGGTAGGTACGCGGAGTAACTTTGCGCGTGGAAACTTTGAAAAGTTCCGGGAGAACGGACACCTCGCGAAATCTGCATCCCGCGATGCGAGGGCAAACTTTGTTGTTACACTCCTCGGGAGGCGCTCAAGGAGGTTGGCCCTGTATATACATACGGAAGCATCGAGTTTCCCCCTCGGCTCGTTTAGCTGCTGGCCTTTGACGCACAAGGTGCACTTGCTTTGGCGGTAAACACGCGAGAGCACGGCGATTACACGCATACCTGCGACCGTACATATATACATAGACACAGCAATTGCGATTCCGATTGAGGAACGCGTTTGTGGCTCGTTGAATATTTCAGAGCTACCGCGACGCGTCACATCTCCGTTACGGGGCTCTTTTGGGTCAAGTCTCTCTCGATGAGGTCGGTCCGGTCATCTACGCGTGACACGTGTATATTATATACACACGCTCTTTGTGGCTTATGATTCATCGATAGGCACCCTCTTGGTATAGAAATGGTACCGATGGGCGGATACGATGATCCGCATCGTTGAGCGCTGATCGTGCAATTATGGGGAAGAAAAAAAGGGAGAGAGGACGATTTGGTAGTCGGTCGCGAGATCTGTGTGTGAATGTATATATAGGGACGTCGTAGACGCCGACACGCGCCCTTCCGATTAGTTCCGCTCGGCTTGAGACGCTTAAGCGAATTTTCCCTCTCAAAGTCCGCTGGCCGACCTTTTTCTCGATTCGCTACCTTTGTTCTTTCTTCCAGGCGAGTTGGCACGCGTAGCGATTGGAAATTCGGATGATTCGAGATTACTCGGAGTATACGCGTTAGCGCGGCCCCCGAGATGTGAAACGACGTGACGATGGTGAGGGGTACTTGGATTCGCGAGAGTAAGTATACAATCGAAGTTGGCTTACGGTAAAAAAAAAAAAAAAAAAAAAACGCGGCTCGCAGTCTCTCGTTGTGCACTTGGGAGCTTCCCGCGGGTCCATTAATGCAGTTCCTGTACCGCCAGCGTCAAGGGACTTTCTTTATACTCGATTAAGGAGTTTTCGGAGCCGGGCGTACAGGTTTGGAACTTGTGAACGGATCTAAGGGCTAAATTGGACGAGGGGTATGAGTGTTTATTTTTTGGGGAAAAGCTGTACATGTAAATACGACACGTCTCCTAGTAAATTTTGAGTAAGCCCCGTGATTCTCGAGTGAAAAATCAACCAGAAAAATGGCATTACGTATGATGATTTTGCGAATTTCCCACTCAAAAACTGTAAATTGTGGAAAAAAAAAAAAAAGAAAAAAAGATTGCACTTGATCGAAAAAACAGCTTTGATTTGCACTTCCATCGAGCTGAAATTGTAACCAATGACGAGCCGAGCACCAGGAAAAGGGGAAATCCTGTGCTCGAGAACAAATCATTCGTCCCTCATCCCTTTTATTTCTCTATGCCTTGTCAAATGAGAATTACGTAACACACGAGCAAACACGAGCATTCGCGCTTCAAAGCCGTGGGACCGAGGGAGAAGGTGGGGGCACTTGCTTTGCGCGTGTTCTACTTTTCTC
Source organism: Copidosoma floridanum (assembly GCF_000648655.2). The sequence goes on from NW_019379484.1 coordinate 1,859,365, forward strand.
GCGCGTTTATTGCCGAATAAGCGAACTGTCAATTGCCGGGGCGTGAGAGAGCAGCAGACGAGGGAGACATAGGCTTTTGCTATACATAGGATGTCACGAGCGCGCTTCTTGTGTTCGCATTTTATCGTGAATCCGATTTTCCGATTCAGACGAAAAAACCGTGTGTATGATGGTGAAAAACGTATCTCTTTGTGTTTTTTGTGTCTTGTTATAGTTTTCTGCGCGTGACGCATCGTTACCGTTTGATTCGCACCTACGCGTGACAATGAAGTGACTTTTGAGCTTGGCAATTTCATGAGCATTTATTATTACATATTAAAAATTCGCTCTACTGTTTTTCTAGTCCTTCAATCAAGTGTTTTTTTTTCATAACGATGAATAACGATGACGTAAAACCATTTTTAATTTTTGCTCCTGAATCTATATCCCATATAACCGTTATCGATTGAGTCTACTAAATTTTTTGTCATACTTAGGTCCCCATAAACCTTTTTTTTTCAAATATTAAAATTATTGTCAAACTCGAAAGATATGTGGAATATACCGTAATATATAGACACAAATGTAAAGTCACGAGTAATGTCCAATTAGACGACAATTTGCAGTGCTTTTAAAGACACTCGAAGTTGTTATTCCGTCGCGCTGGCCGGTTAAAAGCGTTTTTTCTCGAGGCCTCTAGAAAGAGAGCCCAGTAATTCAGTCTCCTGACGAAAAAAGAACACCACAGACGTGATGAAAGAAAGCTGTGTGGTCTTTCAGAGTATATATCCTCGCTGTTTTTTTTTTTTTTTTTTTTTTTTTTTTTTTTTTTTTTTTTATTTTTTTAAATTAAAAATGAAATTAACTTTTAAAATCAGTCTTCCGTTATGTTTTATTCGACACTTTGGGCATCAATACTTCGGACCAATGTATCCATTACCCAAGAATTTTTCTGACCTCATTAGTAGAGCTGTTCCTCAACTTATAATTTTCATCATCTCACCCCTACAGTGATTCCACCACAATCCACGATCGAACATCGCATAACATATGTATTTTCTTCGCTCCAAGTTCAAATGACCTGCCCAAACACCTACGTACGTATATAGTAGCAAAACTTTCACAATCGCCGCCTAATAGACTCCAAAACTCCCTCCTTCTTATCCGCGATAAAACCCGAGCGATGCACCGATAATAGACTTCCCCTGCGCTCCGAATAGTTTGTCGCTGCTCGGGGGGAGATGTGCGTGTTCGACACATTACCCTCGAGCCGTTCCTTGTATATAACAGTTTGGAAGATGAATGTGCAGCCCTCCCCGCTGCTCAGCTTTGTGTGCATGCCTTCGCGGTAACATCTGTGACTAATCGCGCGGTGCTTTACGCCTCGGGACGTGCGGCGCGAGATTTCGATGTAAATTAATGGCACGCCAAGTTCGCGTATCTGTGTATTCGTACGAAGATGCCGGTATCCTAGAAAATGAAGATTTGGGGGGGAAACAAACGAGCTTCCTTTTTTTCCGGATTAAAAAGTTTGGGATTTAACTGAGCACGACTTCACGTGTAATTTCCAACATAATTAGGCCGTACAATGCGTCTAACGAGGTACTGTACGTACACACGCGAAACTGGAAATTTCAAAGTTCGAACATAATTTCACCTCTGGGGGGCTCGATCGTACTACTTTTTATTCGGTATTCGCGATCGAGTGCGCGAGGATGATCCGCTGAAGTTGTCAAACTACCCGAAAATTATCGATGCACACTTGTTTGTCAAAGTTATCTTTTTTTTTTTTTTTTTTTTTTTTCAAGACTTGTTCATCATTTATAAATACAGTTTTTAGTCTGTNCATTTTTTTTTTCATTTTTAATTTGTAGTATTAGACAGGGTAATCTGTTTATATGTTTATATAGGCTTTGTTATGTTCTATCAATTTTTTTTTTCTTTTTTTTTTTTTTTTTTTTTTTTTTTTTTTTTTTTTTTTTTTTTTTTTTTAGCGAGACGCGTATACAAGAGAGCCAAAAAAAAGCTTTGGCAGAAGCTCCAGAGAGACAGAGAGGATCCACCGAGGCGTGAATCGAGCGGCACCTGAAAAAAAAAGCTTGTCGAGCATATACACCCGTCCTGTTAATTGCCTGCTTTTTTTTTCGGCATTGACTCTCGAAACGTCGTCTTTTTTTGCTAGGATTATTCCGTCCGGGGGAAAAAGTAAACTCAATTTCCCAACATCCCTCGATCAGATGAAAAAGTCAAAGAGACGCGTATAATATATACGTACCTGGAACATCCTGTCGACCTTCTGCCTGATGCCTTCGTGGTTGCGGTGCAGATTCGGATCGGCGAATTTGCCCATGAGCTCGTAAACGGCCGTCACGATGTCGGTCATCTCTTCGCGCGTTATGAGCCCGTCCCCGTTGATGTCGTACAGCGAGAAGGTCCAGCGCAGCTTCTCGTCCATCGAGCCCCGCGACAGTATGCTCAGACCCACCACAAAGTCCTGCAATCAGACGAAAAGCACTTAACAACGGCTCTTATATTCTTATCGCGTAACGTGTCCTGTTTCATGTACCCTCCGTTTACCTAGCGTGTTAGGGAGTATACATTTTCTTAAGTGGTTTATACTTTACAGTAAAACTGTGGAGTAAAAAAGACTTTTAAGGAGAAAGAGTCAAGATTTGGTCAGCCGTGGAAGGGAAACGCGAATCAACGGGTTTCTTTTTATCTTTTCCCCGCAGGGAAATACACCACCACGACGGGCGCGTGTCATCCCACAGTTTTACCTAATTTTGAAGCGTGAAAAGAAGAGAAGGAGAGCAACAACCCACGGGTTTCACACTTGGCGGTGCCGCGGTGTTATGAGCCTCCGAGGAATTAGTCGCGTGTCGGCGGTCCATAATTGAGCTAGCGGGAACGAAGCTTCGCCACCCCGCGCGTATACGCATTGTATGTATTATGTAGTGGCTGTGCATAATTTGTGTCATAATTATGCTAATGAACGCTGGCACCTCGTAAATAGAGACAATGTGTATATAATATCGTAAACGATGATTTTTTCGCCGCTTTTAGCCCGCAAGGAACGAGAGGAGTGCAAAATGCAGATCGATCGAGTCGATGAAAATTTAAGCGGTGCACTGCGGGACGCTCTCTCTCCGGTTTATCCGTGGAAGGCGTAATTAATCGCGCGTTGATTGCGAAGCTAATCTCGCGAACTATGGCGCTCGGGCCTCGGGGGTGATAAAGTTCGATGCGCCGGCAGCCAGTGGTGGCCTCTCATCCCGAGACTCGATTCCAGTCCGAGCACCTGCCGCGTGGGAGTTTAACTCGCTCGCGTGCGTCACTGTAACAGCAGGCTTATATACTTCGCTCGTACAACATACGTACAGTCGACAATCTGTGCGAGGTTGCGGCGATTGCGCTTGAATTTTGATGAATCGCGTTACACACGTGCTGATGATGTGGAATAGTCGATCCGCGGGGATTAGGGGTTTTTCGGGGCTTCTGTTATTATTAACGGGTCGTGATGCTCGATTGGTCCATTTGCTTGTCTATTAAATCCTTTTTTTATTTATATTTGGTATTCTTATTGAGTGCAAGATTTTACAATTGTAAATATGCGGAAATGCTGAATTAAGACTGAAACTTGAAAATTATTTTAATTTAATTTTTTTATTTTTTTTTACAATAGTATACTGTCCTTACTTTCCAAATTATGTTTGGAATACATGTTTGTACTTTAGTACAAACATAGTTTCTGGTTTCTATGTTAATGTATTTTTTCATACTTTGCATCTATTTTAGTTGATGTTTTTTAACTTTTTCTTTAACATTTTTCAATAGTTTTTTTATTTTCTTCTATTCGGGGTGAACTATTATACAGCCGTATCCTTTACTCACGCTTTTTTGTAACATTTGTGCCTTTATGGTTATGTGTTACTGTTTCCCAATTTTATCCATATATGTATATTTTTTATTACCTATAAGGCAAATGCCAAACAACATTGATAAAGAATTTCAAGAAAAAATATTGGCCCTTAACTGGTTGTGCAGCACAGCATTTTATTTTTGAAAATAGCTCAGAAAAAAATTCGGAAAAGCAGAAAAATTTACGAAACATAAGTATTGTCTTTGTGATTGGTGTGATTATTACTGAGACTCTAGGAAAAAAAAAAATTCTAATATAATACTTGTGATACTTGTAACGCTGACATTAGAGTTTATTTGAGTTAATGTTCTGACAGCGGTACTGTTCTTTACCAGCAGGTGATTAGAGGTGCATCGATATAGTCAACTTCGATTTATAGGCTTCATCTCTGAGTATCTATACCAACTAAACCACGAAAGACAACCTCTTCTTGATATATTGTACTCAGATATAAGGACGATAAAAAAGTGATACAAAAAAAATCTCCAATTTCAATTCAACAAACATCTTTTTGAAAACTAATTTTTTTTTTTTTTATCTCATCGGCAATCAGTGGTATGTTTAAGTGTGTATATCATCATATGTTTTTAAATAATAGGTCATTTTCATCAAATTTGGACTAATCCAGTAGTTTTGGTCACTCGTTCACATCACAATCAGACATTCGAGTAAAATATACAGCAGTGAGATGCACATGAAACATAAAAAAATTATAATTCAAATCAATGGACCAAATATATGTTTGAGGTATACGCAAATAACATAAATGAACGATAATGAGGCCCAAACAATTTGCGTTCATAGACACACCAGTAACAACATGTGTGATACACAAACAAAAGTTAATGTAGCAATTTCTGGTGCTGCATCCAATTTGACAGATGCATCACCTATTTCGCAGACATTCGGCTAATGAGCTGAGCCCAACGGTGGTGAAACCAAACGGCGCTAGCGACCAACAACTGTGCAACGTTAGCCCGACAACACAAATTTCGATACGCTACACGAAACCTCGCACGTGCGCTTTCGTACTTTGCTAACAAGCTAAAAAAACTTTTTCCCTAACTCGATTTCACTCGATTCGACGACGACTACACAGACAACTTTTTCCGCTGCACACACGCACGCGCCTGCCGCGTGCAAATGATGTACGAGTGACGCCTGTCGCGAAACACTTCTCTGTGCATTGGCATTTTCCTGCACCCGTTTCGTCCTACAGGACCCAACATTGTCTTCCGATATTCCTTTTTGCATAGATCACACAAAATAAAACTCAAAGGCAATGTGCACTTTGGCTCAACTTGGGCGTGTTGTGCGGACTTCCCGTTAACATAAGGGGGGGGGGCTAAGCGTCGGACAAAAGCTCGCGTACAAGAGCCTCGCAGGAACTCCCGCACGCACCCCGGCTATGGGAGTAAAGACGGGGTCGGGATGTCCGGTGGGGGTACTTTCGGCGCTGGCCCAAGTTTCGGGAAACTCCACAGGTAAATATATACACACACACACACACAGCCAAGCGTTGGAAGCGCTTTTCGGTATTTCTCGGCGAAATCAAATTAACCAAGGGTTATTCTTGTCTCCTCCCATTAAGCGGATCGTCGTGCGGGTTTTAAAACGGGAGTAGCGCGGTGCATGACGTATCGATCAACCGGCCGGTGGAAAGTCGTTTGCGGAGCACAGAGACGCAAGAAAAAGAGTAAGTACGTATATAAGGTTCGAGAAAACGTATTGCGTGTTCGTGGGTGTAACGCTTTACCTCGTTGCTCGGAGGAAAAAAAATTTAATTATTCGGTCCGCTGCGTCGAGCTATTTGGGTTGTATTGTTATATGAGCGCGCGGTAATGTAACGTACGGTACCAGACAACCGGCCAGTCCAGCGATGGGCGAAAGTTAATCGGCTCAACCGTCATCATCGACCGACCCCGTTTTGTAGTAAAAAAAAATAAAAAAATAAAAAAAATAACAATGCTCCCATTTTCGTAAACGTTAAAACAAACGTACAGGGTAGTTTCAATTATTGACTCCAGTCGCAAGAAAGATCGTCATCGACAGCTACAGGGTATAAAACACATGGAAGGGGCGAAAGACGGAGGAGCCCGCGGTGCAGTGGACTTTGATGCAGCCTCGAGGGACTTGTACATCCCCTCGCGCGCGCGACCCTCCCATCGTTCCATATTATTGCATCCCCCTTTCCCGAGGCGTATGCAATATCCGACTGGCGTTGTTCTTGTATATGTGTACATATATTTTTCTTCTCTTCGGTATGGCTGCAAATCAGTGCTTGTCCCACTTTTGGCGCGGGGGAATTAAATATCCCGAAGCGTCAACCGAAAAGCCCCCACCCGAGTAGCTGCGAAATTTTTCATTAGAGGGTTGGAATGGGGTGGCGGTGTATAAGAGAAACCGGAAGAAGCCAGGCGCTTCCGCGTACACGTGAAAGCAGAGCGGTTTCTTCCCTTTGACACGTATGCCTCCGAGCGTGTATTATGCGAGGGACGAAAAGATGACGATATGCAGTATAGTCGCGGCAGGGAGTAATTGACCTCGTGACCCTTGGCTGTACACACGGGCGCTATCTATATCTATTTTTTTTTCTGAAATGACGTCCCTGCAGTGTGTAATTTCCAGTGCCTCGAATGCTCCCTTTTTTCCATCCTTCCTCCGTATCTGCCTTTGAGCGTTAATCTTGCCGGACCGTATTAGTTTTCGGGGCTCGGCGCAAAAAAAAAAAAAAAAAAAAAAGGGGAGGAATTATCTTTCAGCCGCTGCTCTTGGAGTTAATTACGTTTGTAATTAAACGGATCCTATATACGGTGAGGACGGGGGGTTTTTTCGGAAGAGGCACGATTTATACGTACATCTGCGTGGCCTTCTCATCCGGATGTATACGAGGTAATATCGAGTCCGGACGGTTTTTCACCTCTTGCAGGTTAAAAAAAGGAACCGCGGGAGAAGGGGGCGTACGTGCGCGCAATACGAGTGACCCATTGTACCGGGTATCACCGTCACCCTCATTTTCACACTGCCAGAGGACCATCAGCCGGGACCTATACACCGATTTGCATTCGTAGCAGCAATCGAATGGAGCCTTTCCGACTTCGTGTATACACGTACGAGGTATGAATACAGGAGAGTAGTAATTTCATTTGCACGCCGACGAGTGCCTGCATGAGCGCACCTATATATATGTATATACCCGTGTATTGTACGCGAGTCGCGTTCGTGCATACAACGCGTGTGGGATTTGGGCTGCGACGAGTGTCGAGTCACGCTCTTCGGAGATGAGCCCCTGCTCGGCTATTCGCGGGGATGGACTTTTCACGACCCTATACACCGGTGTGTTGTGGAAGGATGTTTTCTTTTTCTTTCTCATTGTAGGGAGGACACGGTCGAGCTCCTTATTATTATTATTATTTTTTTTTTTCTTGGGCACTGGTGTACACCAAGAGTGTCCCGCAGGTGGACAAATAGCGCGTGTGTATCCTACACCAGCCTGTGAGCGCGAAACTACCTAAATATTGGACGAGCTCTCCAATCCCACGGTGCAGCGTATAATCCTTGGATGTATATACACCCACACGCGTCCAATCAAATCAATTGCTCGGAATACCCTTGTACGTACGCTCCATCGAGTGGCGAATCGGCAATTTGCCTTTCGAGTCGTGCCGTGAATCTCCGGCAATTAGCGCCCTCCCTTCCGCGTGGGTGCAAAAGTTTTCTCGACATTGCGGTACACCAACGAACACCAGCGCGAGCTGGCTCTTTAGATCGCTGCGCTCGATATTGCTGCCAAGGATCAACCTGGACACACGAGATTTCGTTCTTAGCTGTTATTGGGTCATGCGCGGTTGGCTCCGTCGCAATAATAGGGTAGCGCGCGCGTGCTTTGGCGATGTATGGGTATCCCTTGGTTAGAAGTGGAGATGAATTATGTAATAAGTATAGGTTACGGCACACGTGAAGGATGAGGTATTTTTTTCGCCCAACCTATGTAGGTGACTATGGCGCTCCTCGACTTGGATTATTTTTTGTAGGGTCCATGTATGGTTTATCGTTCACGCATCGGCAATGGGACCTTGGAACTTGGTATTCACGTTGGCGATGGTGACATCACTGCAGCACGAAATACTTTTTCTTTTATTTTCGTCGACGGTCGTGGCATTCGTGTGATGGTATATTAATGGTGCAAAAAGCAGAGAGTTGGATGACATTCTTTGGTCCCGAAATATCTACCCCGAGATAACAGAACAGTTTCACGATACTGCTTTTTTAAATTTATTTTATTGTTTTTTATTTTTTTTTATCTACGTTGAAAAATTATTCCTCCTACATTCGTTCGATAAAAACAACATGTACAGTTCTTTACGAGAGTCGGTAACTTTTAACTTTTGAGAGTAACAAAAATACCCTGGAGTATGCCCTGACCCAAATAATATAAAAAAAAGGGTTATCGTACACAGAAGAATCAACGAGATTTACGAGTCAATCCTACCCAATTTTCCCCTGAGCTGTTGGCTGAGATATTAGTGTGAATTAAATAATTTGTTGCTTCCCTTTCTCCGAGCGTTTCGCCAAGTACTTAAACGTCCGTGCAAAAATGCGGGATCGGAGAAAAGGAAGCCATGGCTCTTAGACGACAACGAGCTAATGTCGTTTTTTTTAAGCTGCTCCTCCCGTTTGCCGTTTTCTCCTCTTCGGAGCTAATGCGATTACGGAGCCGACGCCCAGCTATTAAGAAAGAAGCCGAGGAGTTTAAGGGACCTCGCAGAGTGAGCAGCACCAGCACAGACTCAGCTTTGCTGATCGGGACGATTGCATTTTGATTTTTCCCCATTTTTTGTAAATTGTTTGTCGGGTCGTTAAAACAGCTCATAGAAGAGCGAAATATCACCCCTAAATTTGATCGATGCTTTGGAAAAAAAAAAAAAAAAGCTAAAAAGTGTCTCCTTCTCTACCTCTTGAAAAAACCTGTGCGCGTGTGCGCTTATCAAAAAATAATCTGGCAAAAGGTACTCCACGGGTAATATCCCCCACCCACAGCTGCCAGAAGCAACGAGCTCGCGGAAACGGGAGCACATAGTAGCGAGAGAGGGAGTAAAAGTTCCCGGCGGTGGTTGCACACTTGCGCAATAATTATCTCGTTACGGCGCTCTTGCACGTACACGCCACTGTTACTACTGTACTTGTAGCGGTACAATTAGCCGCGCGTATCGCGATGAGGATTTTTCTCCCGAAACGCGAGTCAATTGAGCTCGCGGATTCCAAGCAGCAATTACAACCTCGGAGCGTTCAAGTCACGCCACAGCGGAGGACGCGCATCGACAAACATCAGAGAGAGTTTGTGCCGGTAAACTCTTGAGCGCTTCGGTAACGTTTGAACGAGTGCCCACACACCACGTGGTATATACGTGCTTATCTGGTTTCTCATCGTCAGGGAGTCCAAACATTGGCGCGACGCATCTCATCCGATGCGGTGTAACAGTCCAAACACATGGAGGGGAGGGTATTATTGGCTTATTGCCTATAGGTTGGCTCGTTAATTTGGCGGATCTTACCGGGAGTTGATCGAGAGAACCGGGTGTAGGACGTGCGTGCCCGCGAGACGCTGCGGATGCTTTGGTTAGCGCGAAGTTGATGCGTATACATGGGAGACGGCTGAGGTTTGCCTTGCGTTGGATTATTTTGATACGGGGCTGTCAAAGGTCGGGGGGGGGCAGTTCTTTACGNTCGCGATGCGCATTTTTCCGTAATTACCCGCTGCAAGCACGATTCGCGAACTATACAGAGCCGGTGCAATTTTCGAGGCGCTTTTTAACATTCCTTCGTGATGTAATTGTAATTATTTAGAGGAAGCGCGGGCTATATCGTCTCGTAGCGTGGATTTTTCTTTTGTTGCGAACATCTACTTCTTATTTTCTCTCTATCTTTATACTCCGTCTCTCGAATGGTTGGACGTTACTTTTTGACGGCCACACAATAATGTAAATCAATGTGGTAACCCTAAGCTAAACATTGCAGAAGCTACTTGACTATCGTTTGGCTTTTTGATCGGTTTCTATTTTTTTTTAATACTTTGCAAATCGATGCGAAACGTTTCGAAATTCGAGTCACAAGGCTACTTCTCTCGTAAATTTATCCTCCGAGCAGTTGCGGTAAAATAGACCCCAGAGAAAGTGAGCCGACTCTTGTGTGTATTTCTTTTTTTTCCTTAAGAAAGCGAAAAAAATACTTCAATACGTATACAAGTGGCGAATGAATTTATCAACTACGTAACCCATAGTTGATTTTTTTCATTATACCATGGAGTCGTTGAATAAATGAAATAAAAATGCTCAGTCCATTGTTGGGAGGTCTAATTTGTCTGATTTTTGTACACAAGCACAAAGACTCCAGATTAATTCATGCATCACACGTAAATGCGGTTACGAACTCCATGACCCATAAAATCAAAGCCGAAAGTGATCCACCACTAGATTTATCCCACAGGAGAGATTTGGTAATGTCTTCTATGATTTGATTGAACGATTATAGACAAGCCATTGAATAATCCCGTCATTTACCGCACAAAAAAAAAAAAAAAAAACTGGAGCTATACAACACAACGGACTCCCGCAATGAAATAGCACGCGGCCGAAGCGCGATCGGTCGTATAATAAATTCCTCCTGAAACGCGCATTTACTCCCCCTCCTCCTCTCCGGGACTCTGGTTGGTGGGTATACGCATCTACCGGTCGCGCTTACGCGCATACGTATCGACTTGCGGCTCGGATCCAATATCCATCGGGTCGTTTGCCCGTACGTTGCGGGGCTTGATTGAAATCCAGCACTTTTACGATGCATCGTTATATATAGGCTACGCTGTTTGCACAATGTTTTATTTTATTTTATTTTGTTGTTTTTCTTTCATCGAGGGCGAGCGAAATATATTTCCGGTGCAGGTAAATTGAAACAGCTGGCGGCGAAAGTTTCTTGCTCGTTAGCTCGGGCTGGCGTTTGAATAAGAAAACATCTCGAAAGTTTGTCAGCGTCGGCGAGTGTGTACAGGAGAAGGGGGCTAAGGAAGCGGGGTCGCGGTGTGTCGGAGGCGAGCAAAGGGAGCACAATACATCGAGTGGGCGAACTTTCGCGCGGTGGATGTATAGTTGAGGGTGCATTAGGGCGAGGTACATTTTGGGATGCACTTACGGGAGGGGAAAAGAGGAGAGTCCGTGTTGGGCTAATTGAGTCTTGGGGAAAGGTGAGAAAGAGGTACATTGGACTTACCTCGAAGCTCAGGATGCCGCTGTGGTCGTGGTCCAGGGTGTTGAAGACGTAGTGGGCGTACTGGCTGGTGTTTGCTGGAAACAGGAAAGACAAAGAACACTGTTATTAACTGAATCAACAAGGAGGGAAAACTATTTTTTGTTTGAAACATGCTAAAGTATGTATTATTTTGGTTACTTCGAATAATAATTTTTTCACAGTCTTACATTTTTTTTTTCATTTTTAATTTGTAGTATTAGACAGGGTAATCTGTTTATATGTTTATATAGGCTTTGTTATGTTCTATCAATTTTTTTTTTCTTTTTTTTTTTTTTTTTTTCGAAGGATACTGAAAAAAAAATCTTGATCTCCAAATTTGGATCATCTTTGTACCGTATCCTACGTTGAAAAATTATTCCTCCTACATTCGTTCAAAAGTCGATAATTAATAACACTCGCTTTTTAATTTTGTACATCTAGGAATCCTATGTATAAGATGAGATGAATACAAGAATTTCAAACACATCTACCATGTAAAATAGATACATTCCCCGTTTGTAACTTTTCTTGAAATCTCGTGGCAAAAAAAATTTGACGATACGATTTAACTGAAATTCAATGTTAAAAACGATGCAAAAAAAATCACATTATATACTTGAGATCCATCCAACACATACTTTTGGATCAGTCTACAATACACTTTCATCGCAAAATAAAAAAAAGCACATTTCTACCACGCCGTCCCAACATCTGATTCTATCCATCGCAAAGTCTCATCCTCGTCGAGAAAGCAGATAAAAGTCACGAAACATCCATCAGAGCAGTTTTTCACCTTCACCAAAATCACACGCTTCATCGCAACCAATTTGCCATTTAGTCCAACGAAAAAGACCAAATGAGCTCGGATAATTTATTTACAGCCCCGTTCCTTTTCATTCCACACTCACGAAGCACACGAGTACCCGAAAGTAGCGTTAATCACTTCCGGCCAAGCGGAGCCACGTGGCTGTGACTCCAGTCGCGTAAATCATTCGTCTCTCGCTCCCCGGCGTCCAAAGAAATCGAAAGACCAAAGCTCGATTCCCACCCGCCCCTTTTAAACTCCAAGGGAAGGAGAGGAGGTTGAAAGGAAGTTGACTCCGAACCATATACATGTATTATTGACAACGACTCGTCCACCGAAACTCAAAGTCGTCTATACAAGGATTTTTTTCTTCCCCTCCCTTTGTGAAAAAAAAACATCATCTTGCGCTTACACGTCCGCGCTCCCCTTGCGTTGGTTCGATTCTTACCCTCGACTATGGAAGAGTATAGAGCCGGCAGTGTGATTCTTCGTCCCCTTCCGTCCGCCGCGGCGCTACCGAACATCATCAAGTAATACAATTTCACGTGTACGACAAGAGGGGGAGAGAACAGCTCGGGGGGTGTAATCGAGTTTTACTTTCATCGCAGGAAGGAGCCGCTGCGTATGTGCGCTCCGGTTTATTTTTCCCCCGGGAAAAAAAAAAAAAAAACGGGGGGTGGGGAAGAAGCCCCCGATGCCGAGTGTGCACTGCTCGAGAGACAATTTTTCCAGCGCCGGGTAGAGCTTATCGGGAATCGAATGCGAATCGAGTCTAACGACGAAAGAAAAGGGAATTGTGTTTTTGCCGAGTGCTGTGGCACTTTCGAAGAGGCGCGTCGTATGTGATCTAAAACGCGACCCCTGTGTCTGTACCTATACCCGATTGCATTTCGTCACCCGCTCCGCATGTATTGTACATTGATGAGACGTGCAGATATAAAATTATTAATCGTCACACGCGTGCATTTCCTCGTGCAGGTATAATTGGACGCTACGCGCATCATTAATTATCACGGGCAACCCGAGAGTTTTAAATCACCGATGCTCTTGAATTATCGCCCAACGGGGGTATAAGTGTCACTCGTACGGGGGGGCTAATTATACCGAGCGCGATAAAAAACAGCCCTGCCGGGCTTTGGTATTGGGGCGTGCGCGTGTCTTTTGCCCATCGGCGCGAGCAAACACAAGCTCATCGCTACCTACGTACACACAATTTAAAACGCAGCTAGCGCGAGCATCGGTAATTTTATCACTCGGCGTACGCGTAAATCTCGACGTCGCGGTAATTATCGGCTCTCGCGGGAATCCGATTATACTTCATGGAAATGCTTCCTTGGCCCGCTGATGATTCGATCTAGTCGGGAATCGAGGACTTTTTTTTTTTTTTGAAGGTCCCTCTCTGGTTTTTACGGCTTACTGCGATGGCAGCGCGGTTCTTTTTTGTTTTTATCAAACACGTAAGGTTCCGCCCGTAAAAGCTCGAGCACGTTTCATCTGGCCCTCAAAGTTTTACTTAACTGAAAAATAGATATCTCAGGACGAGGGTTCGCCAAGAGCTTTAAAAATAAAGTGCAACCCCCTGCTTTTCCCTCCTCCCTTTTGCTTCTCCGTGATGTTGAGAATTTCCGTCGGGCACGCGCGGGGAGATCGTAATTTTTTTTCATCAAGGCATACTCTCTCTCTCTTCTTCTGTACATATACATTGAAACGTTCCGTACGTTTTAGCTTTGTAAAATAAATGACCGAAAGTATCCTTTTGGTAGCTCAAATCTTCTCTTCTTTTTCCAAAGCAGTGGAAAAATAAATACAAAAATGCTCTCTCCGTTGCAAAAGTGGGAAGAAAAGAAAAGAATCCGACCAACTATAAATAATTCGCGTGGGCAGGGGAGCCCAATTGAGCAGCACAGGCCAAAGGATACCTGCTAGCAGTAATCAACACATGTATGGGCTTGTATCGTCTCCCGCGGACCGGCTGCTGTTTGCCACGTACACCAAGAGCCCCTAGCTCTCCCGTGGAGATAGGTGGGCTAATGAGATTATTCGAGGAGTTTTTTTATCTCTTCCGGCCTCGATCCAGCCTTTGTTTCGTCGACTCGCCGGATATTTGTATCAATCAGTGTACCGATCGAGAGGGAAAAAAAATATTTTTCAACGATCGCCCCGTTAGTCTTAATAAGAAGTATCTATCCGACTTTGTTTTCGTGGCGAGGAAAATCTCTCGTGTAGATCCACATCTTGGTATATATATNTATATATATATATATATATGTACGTATACGAATTGGTTTGTCTTGGCGCGCAGTCGGATGTTTGCGAAACAACGAAGGTGCCGGGAGGGAAGGAAAAAACGAGGGGGAAGAAGTTAACGAGGAGTCACGAGCTGACATCGGCTTTGCCGAAAAAGGGCGCCACCTTGTGAGTTATAGGTGTAATAAATGAACTAGTATAGCGTGGCAGTATACGTTCGGTAGAGTGAAAATTATCTGGTTTTAAACATATCAACGCGATATGTGTTCTGGAGACAAAGAGAAAGGCCAAGCATTGGTGTGAGATTTTTTTGGCTCCGAATGGTAATTCTGGAATCGTCTCGAGCTTAGAGGTGAATCACATTTTTTCTAGTTCCCCGTTTGTAACTTTTCTTGAAATCTCGTGGCAATCACATTTTTTCTATTTCAGATACGTTGTGAATTTACGAAAAAGTTAGTATGTTCCAATGCGAACGAGAGCAATAACATAGTTATTCAACACTTAGTTTTTTGAGCTTTATAATCTTTAAAAAAAAATCAAGACCTGATACACACGTATAAAACTACTAGTTTTTTTCTACTGGCATGAAAAATTTCCTTTTTTGTGGAGGTACGTAATTTTTCCTCTATGAAAATACAAATGATCAAAGTCATAAATTGTTTGAAAAAAATTATTTCTTCGACAACTTTAATTTTTACTGTCATGAATATATTTGCGAACGTACACACATATACTTTCTTAAAGATGTGATTCGAGGTATCGTAATTTATAAGAATTCATAATGACGTTAGTAAAACCATAACTTCAGACTGTTTTTGTTGAAAAAAAAGATTGATTTACATAAGCTGAATGAAATTAATATAAATAATTCATTAGAGTTTTGTAAGCTTGCACTTCTCAGTTCATCAGACACAGACCTATTTCAAGAGAACTTTTGTTCATTACAATATGTATTTTAACCAAACTCTTCAGATATCGCCGTACTAATGTACGTACAAACGCGGTAGAGAAAAATACAATTTTTAAAAAATCGTGATTGCCGGTTTTTCGAACCTACAACAATTATGCATTTTCCTCACCGCACTTCCGGATGTTCCCTCCCGCGAATGCCAACTTGGGACGTTTGCTGGCCGCGATAACCAGCAGTTTTCCTCGTCGCGCGCCAGAAAGGTAAGGTCCGCATTAGCATTCGAGCCCTCGAGCGCTCCCGGAAAGAAGGTAGTTCCCTTTTTTTTTTTTTTTGCCGCGCGTATACCCCCCGAAGAGATTAGAGAGCGGATCAAAAAAAAAAAGGAGAAGGTTGCGAGGGCGCGCATCCGTAAGGACATCAGAGGGTCACGTAATGCGAATTATACGCGCCTGCCTTCCCTCCTCTCGGCTCTTTCCCCGACGCGTCGCCGACCTCGGATTTGCGCTACGATGTTCCTCCTTTCTCAGAGCCTGTCTCGAATCCTTAACCTTTACATTCACGTTTTTCCTGCTTTGAGCAACGGGTTGGGGTAAAAAAAATTACCATCACCTAAATTACTTTTCGGAAAATGGAAACGTATTCAAATTACAAATAATATCATCGCGTCAATAACCACAACATTCAACACAACATTCTATATGATGCTTGTCCTAAAAAAAAAAAATGATTGTTTTTCATTAAAACTCTTTTCTCCCTATGTTATAACATAGTAAAAGTGAAAATCACGTCGTGTGTCAAAATATCGAGACAGTTCCACCGTGTTCTTGGCAAAGGTTCGGTTTTACTAATTTTTTTTCTTCATTGCAACACTGAAACGTGACACAGCCGTTAACAAGTGTCGACTCTGTTCTTTTCGTCTCATCGCGACTGACTTTAATTTAAGGAAATACAGACTCAAAGATTATTCGGCTAACTTAAGATTGATCCGTACACGAATATAAGCATCCGCACTGATACTTTGAAAAGCCCGTCAAAACAAAGTAAAAAAGGTCCAAAAGCCGACGAGTCCTTGTGCACGTCTCCCCGAGCCATAATTCACGTAACGAGCACCAGATGAGTTTAGAGGTCAGGGCCGACCGGGGTGTTTGCAGCGCCAGTCGGTCGGTGTACGATTGTATCTGTATAGACTCTGGCGCGCGCCCGACCCTCCACAATTTCGACCGACCAGCCACTCCGGAGTCCCATAAATCGCCTGGACGAAGCGTCGTTGGTATATACTCACACGTGATGGCACTGTCGCGACGCGGCAAAAATTTTCACGGCTAGAGGACGTGACGTCGTCTTTGCGGAACGTGCGCTGGCAGTGTCTATAGGGCCAAAATTTAATAAAGCGGTACGTGACGGCCATTCGTCGGAATCGAGGAGGGTGTTAACTTTCTTTATCGGATGAAGAAAACTGCCCGTAGCTGAAATCGCGTATTTATGAGAAATATTGATTAACAAAAATGTAATTGTTGTTTTCATCCAGAGGAATTATCCGGAGTTGCACAGAGGCGCGTTGGCCGAGAGGGGGTCGTTTCCCGTCAATCCGACCGGGATTTTCAGCGGATAAGCTTTTGCGCGGGATCGGGGGATTTTCCGCGGCAGCTGTTACCCGCTAATGGGAACACGAGTGGGTAGGTGCGTCTCGAGCAATTTTCACCCGGATTTTGGGTACACTCGATCGAGAGTTCACGTGAAACATCGTTTTAATGGAATTCCGCTCGATGTAAATTCAAAACGAATAATAATGTTGCTGTGGCATAACGTTGTTTTCTATTTCATTTTCGCGTTTCCGAAATTTTGTTTGCGCAACAAAGGCACATGGGGGAAAACTCGAAATGCTCTATACTATTCATTGGAAAAACCAAATATTTCCCAGAAGTAAGTACACGTGATTTTTATTTTTTGCGCAACGTACGCGTAACGTGCAGAGCCCGCAAGGGCGGAGAGGATAAGTCTCACTCGCCGCGGGCACTTTTCTAATTCACCGCGTGCGGGCTGGCTTCATTAGCGAGATGAATTGTTTTGCTGTTGCCGGCTTGGCTCCTAATTAACGCGAAGTCTACTTAATTATGCGAACTCGCGAGAAAATGAGCGCTCGTGTCTTGAGGGTCTAATGAATTATCGCTGTTGTTTTCTTTTTATTTATTTTTTTTTTTACCTAAGAGGAAATGATGGGGTGGTTTTTTGTTTCAGCCGATGGTTCGCCTGTTGCCGAGATGATTTATGTTTATGGGCACCGATGGAGCATCAAACGAGAATGGTTGGTCACATTTTCATCAATGGTACAGTTATAGCGAGCTCTACTGCGCGCTAGTGTCAGCAGTATAGAAATGTTTCTCTGAGGAAAAAAGGCACGCTGCAAAAATTGATGTTTCACAGCTCTAAAATTATCTTTGAACAGCATTTCAATTCAAATCTCTTGAAACACAATTTGCAACTCATTAAATGAATTATGACTATGGCATCTATATGTGTACTTAGTCAAACTGTGCTGTAATTCTGGGAAAATACTTTGTTTTTCCTCAAATCAGCTTGTATGTCCTGTCGATTACGATGAATCGCAAATTTAAGAGGATTTTTAGAATATTATCGACTCAAACGAGCTTTGCAATCAATCGATCGGACCATCGACGCGCTTCGTTAAAACGTCTTACGTACGTATTACCTAAAAAAATGTATCGGAAGGAGAAATACTCTTCGGTGCTTATCTAGGAAATTTCTCATAAAAAAAGTTGCAACACGAGTAAAAATGTTAAGAAGCACAAAAGTGTTGCATGTGTGTGCAAAGAGTTAGGAATAGGCAACATGACTCACTTTTTTTGTTTTCTCACGCTGTTTCTTCCTCGTGCATGTACAACTATATGTATTGTAATGCTCTATAGACGCGCAAATTTATTTATCCGTCCGTCTCATAAACTCATCAATTTTAATTTTAACGCGATGAATATTGTTTAAATCGATGATTTCCTTAATCAAATTTCATTCGGTGAAGCAAAAAATATCATCGTCGTATAGATGTATTTTCGAAAAGTGTCACTTTACGTAATACTCCAAGATAGTACGAGGAAAATTGTAGTTGTAACAGAGAATGTTTTCATGCATCTATTGGCTTTGGAGTTTCCCACACTCATAGACGCATACGCACAAGCCTAGAAGTTATATAAACTAGTCAAACTTAATGTTTACTCAGTTACTTTGAAACATCGGAAGCAAAATGATCAAGGGTCTAGCATTTTGTTTTTTGCTGATAGTTGGCTGTAGTACAATCAGCACGAGTGAGTGAATTTTTTCAAACAATCGTACTTTATTGTGAGTTTCGACTGTTGCAAAGGTAATTTTGATTAAAAATTTTTGTTGACCATTATAGTGGCCCAGTGTCCGCCAAACTCGGTGTATACCGATTGTGGCTCAGCGTGTCCGCCAACCTGCGAGTCACCAAGTCCTGGTTTTTGTATCCAAGTAAGTTTACATTTAATTCAGATTCTTTTGCTTACTCAAAACAAATAATAAATCTTTTTTTTTTTTTTTATTTAAGATGTGTGTGCCGGAGAGCTGCGAGTGTTTCCAAGGTTTTTTGCAGAAAAATGGTCGTTGCGTTAGACCATACGAGTGTTAAATATATACATTCTTTACGACTTCTCGTGTATAAATAATGACGCCAAGTTACTTTTGTAAAATAAAATGTTTTATTAAAATTTACCAACAACACGTAAATTGCTATTTATTTAAAAAAAAAAAAAAAAAAAAAAAAAAAGAAATACAAACACTCACATGATATTGTTACAGCCAATGTTTTTAGTGCGCAAAACTCATTACCGCAAAAACTTTTAGTGCTAACAAGGAAAAAATATCAATAATATTTTCCGCGTTTTGATTTATGACAAGTACAAGCATACACGGATATCACCGGCTGAAGAGACAGCTATAAAATAACTTGTATATTTTGGTATTGAGTCATTTAAGAGATACGCGAACCAAAATGAATAAGAGTATCGCAGTGCTTTTTTTGCTTTTTGTAAGCATCAATATAATTTGGGCATGTAAGTAAAATACTGTTTAAAAATCGTAAAACTTTAAGTGCAATATAAAAAAAAAATTTTTTTTTGTCTAGATGCATCACACAGGTGTCCGGCTAATCAAACATTCACCGAATCTGGTTCCGCCTGTCCACCAAGATGCAATGTAAGATCAGTGAAGGCTCCAGCCAGATGTCTTGCAATTGTAAGTGCAGAGGAGTGTGCAAAAATCACTTTTGGAAGAAACTCTTAATGGAGAATTCTTGCCTTTTAGAACCAATATAACAATACTTGTTTGTATTTCAGAGTTTTGAGCCAAAGTGCAGGTGCAATCCGGGATACATAATAAAAGGGAACAATTGTGTCAAATCAAAAGACTGTTGAGGCATCCAGTTCGTTTTTCAGTACCCATCTTTCTTTTAATGAAATTTTCGCACGTCTATAAAAATTAGTAGAAATGGGATGAAATAGAAATCAGGATTTTAAACAAGTACTGTTGGATTACAAGTTTATCTCTCTATAACCACTTGCCGAACACATGAAAGTGCTTAATTAAATGTGATTTTTCATTCCTTCACCAATTTACTTATTTTATTTGTCAATGAATTATAATCGATTTGATAACCACATAAAAAAAGTTATTATTTAAAAAATATGTGTTTAAAAAAAAAGAATACGTAGTATTTTATGAAAATAATAGTGATATGTAAGTAATGTATGTTAGTATGAAATAAAAATGATATAATAATAATTTGCAATAAAGCCTTTACTTGCGTCTGTTGAGTAATAATCTACTCGACTAATTTCTCAATTTTCTCATAAATTTATCAATTAAATCATATCCGAGCTCATGGCGGAACAAAAAATAAACGCTTTACCTATAGAAAAAAAAATTAGAAATGAACATCGTCTGATTAATTATACAACGGCAACACGAGTAGCGAAACACAGCGCTCCAATTTTGGAGAAATAAAGAAGGTGCTCCGACGACTCGAAAAATCTTGAGACCGTCTGGTGGTGTTACGATTAAACAATGGATTCGAGCGCGCCCGCGTGTCTTGTTCACGCACGAGTTGGTACACAGAAAAATCTCGATAAGCGCAAATAAAGCTTTAAAATTTTTTGCTCACGCATTGTCATACCTTACCAAAAATAAAAGTGTTATCTACGTGTTCACTGACCTCCTTGGGGAAAGAACTGCGAGTAGATGATTTTGAAGGTGTCCTCGCGCACCACGCCGGTGGGGCACTGGGCCTTGAAGCCTCGGTAGATGCGCTTCATCTCAGCCTCGGTGAAGCGGGTCGCGCGACACAGGCTTGCCAGCGAGTCCGGCCTGTACCTCGGTATCTGCTCCTCCTCGTACTCGGAGTCTGCGAGAAACAATAAATAACGTGAGCACGTGGAAGTTTATAGTGCGGCGTGGGTGCCATCTCTCCTCGGGCTGATTTCCTTATATACATAGTTCATCGTGTCGTTACGGCTAAGAAGAAGAAGAAGTAAAGTGCAAAAGGCACGAGAGTGGAAAGATAATATTGTAATTTAAGAAATCATGGGTGCGTAGATCATGTAAAAAAAATAGGCTTTACTATGGTGACGTTTCGTTGGCAGCTTTTTTTTTTACTTTCTAGAATTTGAGGTTCGATTTAATGCTTTGGCTTGTCTGAAGTTTTGCAACATCAAACACCAATGTTTGACTTTTTATAAAGTCTGTGAAGGATTTTTAATGATTCGAAATATCACCATAGTTGTGTACCTAGTAGAATAAAAGTATAGACGAAAATAACACTGAGAAGGCAATATTGTCAAGCGAACAGCTAGCTAAGCTGTAAACTTCATTTTCATATACGGGAAAAATATTGTAAATTTATTCAGTTCAAAAATGTGGTTCGTAGTAAAGATATAAAAAGTTTTTGAGATAGAAAAATGGTGTGTACGTTAAACATAACTCTAAGTAAAAATTCTACGAGATAAAATTTGTGCTACGTGCTACTTGTGTATGTGAACAAACTCTTTGACTCGATTAAAAATGTGAAAGAAAGAATAAATGAAACGGACTTTTAGGTAAAAAGTTTCTACAATGAAAAAAAAAAGACAAAGACAAAACACCGGGTGTTGTTAAAAAATGGAAAAATAAAAAGATACAAACAACACGTGTGATACCTATTAAAATCAGGTATCAAAAAAAAAGGTTCAAGAAACCAAGGCGAATATTTCCCATCTGGAGCGAATAATATGCCACTGCAGCCGAGAGAAACTAAAGTCAAACGAAAAGCTCAGTCACGGCGACAAGATGAGCAAAAGCACCGGAGCTGAAAATGAAGCCAACAAGTATAAATCCGAAAATTACATGAATGGCGTCAAAGAAGCAAGTGCACGTAGGAAGGGGGGGGGGTGCAGTGGCGTCCTTGCTTTATTTCCCGGGGGACAGTGACTGGCGCCATCGAGAGATCGGACTCGCGGGAATCATCGCTATACACCTGCTGCGAGTCGTTTACACGAGGCGCCGATAAGAGGTGTGCAGTGCCGTCGAATATCGCCGCTGCGGCTTTTTTTTTTTTCCTCCCTTCCTTCACTAGCTTGGGAAAGTTGCTGACCGAATGATCGGTTTTGGGGAGGAGGCTTTTAAGGACGCCAACTCAGATTGCTGCCATAGGATATATCTAAATGCGATACGTTGGTACGAAGGGTGTTTTATTAAAGCTCGATTTTGTTTCGGTCGGTAGTATATTGGACTCGTATGTGACTTTTCTTTCGTCTCCGATACCTACACGCATCGATACGTGATTCTTGTATCGCGTGTAACGTGACTGTATACCGTTTAAAGAGTGAATTATTCATTTTCTAGCAAAAACAATTGTTTTTGCCATTTTTAAGAGAAAAATGAGTTCGTCACGAGCTTTAATACAATAAAAAAAAAAAAAAAAAAGTGAATTATATGCAATACAATTGTCGGTAATTTTTTACGCATCCCCCGTTTATTGGATATAATATGTATATATACCAGGGGACACGGACAAATGAATGGCGCACGTGGTCGCGTCATGTTTAGTTGAATAAACGCCTCTGGTGGTGTTGCCCTTGTTAACGGCAGGAGCTGCCATATACATAGCGCCCAACTCGATAATTCACTCTGCTCGCACGTGCGGAGCTTAAACACAGTTTTCGTCCCGACAGCGTCATTTTTTCCATTTTTCCCAGATAATTCACGAGTGTCAATTATACGGGAAAAATGGCACGTATTTTTTTTTTTTTTTTTTTTTTGTTTTTCGAGCTGACGAATGGCGCGGTATAGAAATACACAAGGACGCCTGCGAATCGATTCTCTATTATTTTGTTTATCTTGTGTATACCTACGTTGTAAGACGAAGAGGAGGTGAACGTGATTACACGAAAATAATAATGATAACAGCCCAACATAATCGCTCGTGTTAATTTTCACGTGCCCAGAATATTCGCTTCTCCTTCAGCAACAATTAAAAAGTCATCAGCGCAGTCTGATATTAAAAGATTCCCGCGCATCTCGAGAAAAATTCTTGCTTTCACGCTCTTTTTTCCCTCCCCCTCGCGTCAGGATATACATCCGTATACTCGTCGAGGCTCCGGTTTCCCACCACACCGCTCGACGCTCCTGTGTATGTGTGTACGTGGCTCCTTGCTTCCTCCCCTTTCTTTTCACGATAACATTTCCTGACGCTACCCACGATTTTTCACTCTTTCGCCCGCACTGCGGAACTCGAGTAATCCGCCAGGTGGTCCTTATCACCGATTGCCACATCAGTGCGGATGATGCATGTGAATGGCGCACGGGAATAGGGCGCTTGCTATCGGCTGATACGGGCTTGAGGGATTTTTGCCCCCAGCTCTCCCGTGCACTACGTCATCCATTTGGATCGCAATTTTCTTTTTTTTTTTGTCAACATCGTCTTCGTGGTGTCGCACACCGTGTGTACAAAAAAAATAGGCGTGTGCAGTCATTACACACAATAATCAGAGGAAAAATAAATCATCCTAGGTTTGAGTCTCCTTTGAATTCGCGAGTTCCATATCCTTTTGACGGCACTACACGCACGTACGTGTGGACAGTATAAAGAAGAGATGGAAAAATCCATCGAGGAATGGGAAACCTGGAGATCAGTCACGCTAGCGTCCGTGAAAAAAAAAAAGGACGAAACAGCTAAAGCCCATCGCGTGTCCTTTCTCCTCTTCCCTTTTGGATTTTTCGCCCCAACGGGGATTTTCCACCCCAAAGTGGTGGATAGGACAGTGGTGTGATGCGGTGAAATGACTTCGCGCGGAGAAAAACCCAGCGTGTGTGTACACGGGAGCATGTAAAGAGGAGGGCACGGTGCGGTCCACGCGTGGAAGTTTCCAATTTTACGCCCAGCTTTCCCAACCCCCACGTTTTTCCCCCCCGGTCCGAGCTTCAAATTTGCGGCTTTGCTTTGAGGGCGGGCGCCGGGCGTTGAAATTGAATTCCGCCGAAAGGGAGACCGACGCTCTCTCTCTCTCCCTCTGTTTTCAGGGGCTCGCGTAATAAGAGAACATTTTGGGATTTGGGTTAATGGTGTTCTTTGTCTCTCATATACATTGGGGGAAACCCTCTTTATCTCGGGATTCTTTTTTTTTTTTTTTTTTTTTTTTTTTCCAACGGAATCGCTTCATGGTGCATCAGCGTGACGTTACAATCGGTTTGTTTCATCGTTACAGCTGGCACGGCCAACTTATCTGGGTAAACGAGAGTATAAGTATACACCTTGTGCTCGGGGAAATAAAACATAATCCAGGAGCCACCCTCAGGGTTCCACATTTACATGAAAAATCGAGAGTTACGAATTTTTTTTTTTCCCTCAAAAATGCGTGGCTTCTTCTGCAATTTACTTTGGCGGGATATCCGCGCGCACGGCAGTGTAGGTATACACACTGTAACGCGACGCCGCGCGAGAACAGAGGGAAATAAAGAATCAAGTTTTGACATGTTTTATTGGCGAACTTGAGACTCTCCGAGACACGGAGAGAACATAATAATACCTACGTGAGTTGTTGCACGTGTTTTACTTTGTACGCGGGTTTTTCAGGAGGATAAGAGGCAACAATATTACGCCATCAGAGCCATGCGAAACATACAATGTTTCTCGTTTTTTTTTTTTCTTCTTCTTCGTACTTTGGGACTTTTATTCGCGGCAAGATGGTTGATTTTATTGGTCATAACTATTTCCGTAGTTTTTGAAACACTTTAGTATAAATTTTGTTTTTTGTCGGAAATACAATGCAATTTAATCCGTATAAAAGATAGTGGAATGTATTTTTAGAGGATGAGGCTTTGGTACTTAGTTTTTTTCTAGTTTACGAATGTTCAGCAATAACTTCGAGGATGCGTTTGAAAAAGCACAAGCCTGGCATGGTTATTACCCAAGTGCATTTGGAATGAATTTCTTGCAATATTTCATTGTGGAAATGTTTTGTCGTAGCGGGGCGATGTGAACGTCTTAAATATCCGTGAGGCAGCGCGAAATCCTTGGACGAGTCATCATCGATCAATGCCAAAGTTCGACGGAAGATTGAAGATACAGTTTGCGCGGGGGTATGATCGATTTTCCTTCACGTATTTGTCAGAGGTGCTGAAATTTCAAACATACGAGAATAAACGATGGAAATCTTTAACTTTTCCCCATATATTTAAGATCCGAGAAAAAAATTATGTGGTTAAACCAATGAAAGTCGTGAGCACAGACAAAAACTGACCGAGTCATGGAGAAAACTTGGCGTTTTGAAATTAATGTGTTGCAAAATCTCGGATCTTCTTTTTTTTGATTTTCATTTCACTCGAGTGTAGCTTTTTGTGTGTTGCCGTGCCTCTGGCAACGCTTGCCACACCGAGTTGGCTTCTGACGTATGAGGTTTCGCTTTTTCCTCGGCTTTCTTTTGTCAGTTTTCAGCTAAATTCGCGAGTCCCGCGAACAATTTTTCATCCCGCGCGGTAAATAACTTTTACGAGCGAAACTCAATTTTTTCTCGTTGGATTGTTTTTTCCGATTTGGAATTTTTAGAAAAATCATCTCTGATAAATCCATCCAAAACAGCCCTGGTTATACGCATTGCAAAGGTTTCAGCATTTGTTTATGACGCGAGAAATGACTTTGAATACATAATTAATGCCAGTACGTACGTATCTCTGAAAAGTACTCCGCTTCTATTAACTTACTTTATTCGGAGTATTTTTTCTAATTTAGACTCGTCACCTACTTTTTTTTTTTTTCTCGGCGTGAGAGAAAATAAGATGGCAAGAAATTGCACTTTCGTCCACGTCGTAAAGGCGTTTTCTCTTTTTTTCTCTTTGTCCGTGCAAATGTAAATCTTTCGTGTCACGACGAATAAAGCCCAGCAAAAAAGGCTGGCACACTAGATTCTGTCAGTGAAAAACGAGGTGTTGAACTTTTGTTTACGATTTGTTGACACTAGCCGTGAAATAATCCTAAAATAAATGTACAGGAAACGCGAGTACTCAAAACGTGACACTACTTATTTTTTATTGGAATACCTACAATATGTGTCATTCAATGATGTTCGACAGAAAAGTGTTGTTTTTTTAGCTACTTGAGAAAAAGTTGCTTATATATTTACAAAAGATTCATACTATAAAAGACAGTATTTTCATAAAATTAGTTAACTGATGGAAAAATTTCATTCAAGACAGGAAAAACTGACACTGACAATGTAAATCAAGGCAGTACATAAAACTTTTTTTTTTTTTTTTTTTGTACACACAAATGCACAGGTCCAGTGTCTGATTATCCTGGCTACAGAGTACAAAGATGTGAGTGAATTAAAAATTCAAGTACAACAGGCAGTAGGAGATGTAAAAAAATAAAAAAGCAATGGTGGATTAAATAATACCTATGTCGCACATCATGTCAGCTGAGCGTTGAACAGCGAGGGTAAGTTCGGATTAGACATCAAAGATAAAAAAACAATCTTAACTATTACATGTGGATTATATTATGGTTTTTAAGTACGATTATTCAATTTTCAACGACTTTCGAAAATCAATTTCACGTCAATCGTCGAAATCTGTTGAAAATCCAATGTGTTATGTGCCATGATTGAGAAATTTCTTATCACGAAAGGAAAATTGTTCATCCAAAGAGCTGAACAATTTCCTCAAATCGTAATATTTACTTTTTCAAATCAATTTCAACACGAGTGTATATAAATATACATGCGCCGTAAAAAGTCATCGCAAAAACCGCGATACGAAGAAACAGAGGCGAAATCGCTTTGAGAATTTCAGAAAAGGCCAGTTTTGTAAAAGACCTCGCGAGTATTCGCCCCCAATGTCTTCCACACCGCGGCAAGAACTACTATGCTTTTTTTCATTGTGCACAATCAATTATACTTTAACGATATTTTCCGTGGAAACAGCGCAATGTACATACACACACATAAAACTTATACGCAACCAGCAAATAAACAAGCCAACAACGACAACAACAACAACAACCATGTACAACCGCAAGCGCTCGCGAACAATTTTTTACAGCGCAGGTACTAAAAAAAAAAAAAAAAAAAAAAAAAAAAATTCGTCTTTTCTATGACAATGATAATACAATACTATATACTTCAATCGGAGAGGGTGTAGATGGTCGAGCTCACCTAGGGCGAACTTGACGCCGGTCCAGGCCTCGCGCACGTAGTTGATGAACCGCCTGTAGAGGGGCTTGGGCGGGCGCTTCATCTCAGGGCTCTCCTCCTCGTCGGGGGTCGGCTCCTCGACGACGACGGCCCCGGGGGGCGGGTCGACGCCTATGAGCCGGCCGGCCTGGTTCCGTTGGCCGAGTATGTTGACGACCTCCCGGAGGCCCGGCTCCACGGCCGGCAGGCCCCCCGGGTATTGACTCGCCTGGAGCGCGGGGGCGGCCGGCAGACTCGCGCCGCCGCCGCCCCCGCGACCTCGGCCGCCCCGGCCCTTGCCACCCCGGCCCCATGATCCGCCGCTACCTGGTGTTGCGGTTCGTCGGCGCCGTCGTTCGGGGAACAGAGACAGCACAGGACGGACAGATTAGTCGCTTCGATCGGTCAGGCGAGCGGTGGTGCTTTGTGCGAGTGTATAATATATTAGTGAAAGGGTCGGAATGCCTAACGCGATCGAGTGTTGCTCAAGGAGGTGTGAGGTGGTACGGGTGATTGCCAAAAAGTTTACTCCAACGCGATGTTCAATCTACAATTTTACACGTGATACAAGCTTACATTTTTTTTTAATAATCTCCGATGCTTGGAGGTTCTTGGGTGATTGTTAACTTGCCCGTTGTAAAAAAACTAGAACGTATTTATTGAACATTCTGTTAATAAAAGTAATATTTGGTTTGAAAAAGGTTACTTGATATTTTCAGTGTCAGCTTATTGTTGAAAAAAATCATATGATGCTCTCTTTTTTTTGTGTCTTGTCTGCATCAATGCAAAAAGTATAAATACCAAAAGTCACAAAGATGTTTCCCTGCAGTCAACTAGTTTAAACAAGTGGTAGATTAAAAAAAAAAAAATTACTAAAAAAAAACTTACACAAGTTGTACTCCGTAATATATATATGTTTGACTTTTTGACAATCACCTGTACGTAAAAGTGTGTCAGACTTATTTGACATCTTCTTGAAGTCGCTCATTCTTAAATTAATCGAGTGGAAAATTCTAGAGTGCAAGCTATTCTTCAACTATTGGGAGTAAGTGGTCTATACTGTATATCGAAAGGATATAGTTCGATTTAATTGAAGAATGATTTTTCAAGTGTTGGCATTTAAAATTTTCAATTTAATCAAGTTTACCTACTTACGACTTTTTTGACTGAATACAACCATCGTGAAAAAAATAAAAATGAAAATTTCTCTTATTCAGTTGTTATCCATGAATATGCACAGCTGTATCGTAAATGCAGGCCGAGAATAAATCTACGATTCCGAACCTTTCACGCGTGTATTAAAATTTATTTGTACAGGGAGAAATGAAAAACTAGTGAATGATCCAAGTGTCGAGGAAAAGGGCTTATTATTGAGTGTGTTGTTATTTTAGGAACAAAAC
Source organism: Copidosoma floridanum (assembly GCF_000648655.2). Next base: position 1,887,635 of record NW_019379484.1, read on the forward strand.
GATAAAAGTACAATAATTAATCATCGACAAAACTAGCAATGCATCGTACCCTACCAATTATATAAAAAAGGTTGTCACAAGAAAAACAAAGGTTGTAAAAATTTAACAATTTCAATCATAAAACATTCAAAGCCACAAAATATTTTGAAAAATTCTGAATGTAGGAAAAAAAAATTTGTTGAGGTGTGTATATCATGTCATCGGCTTCCATACACAGCGAGTCAATGAGAAATTTTGATAGGACATCCACGAGTTTTACTTTTCCCGTATCTTTTTTTTCATCCCTTATACCACAAAGTCGTCCAATTTTTTTACCGTTTGTCTTTTGAACTGGTTCGTTATGCCTTGATCTCTTCACAATAGTTCGTCTAAAAGGGTTCTTATGACCCTCGGAGTTGCTTGTGTGCAACATGAACTTCAAAAATCAGCATGTATTATTCAGTGTAGGATGACTTTTCGATACTTATATCATAAAAAAAAAAAAAAATCAACATTAAATGATGATTAGTAATGGAAAAGTTCAACGATACTTGTTTTTTTTGTATTATAGTTAAAGCTGTATATTTAAAACGTAACTCAAAATTATATTTAAAAAAAAGCAGCGATGTTAAGCTTGAAAATTTAAAATACAAAAAGTAAACCACTAGTATCCGATTTTCCAATGCAATACACAATTGTTTCGAAGAATTTGTACTCTTCATTTATTTGTATGGATTGTAAAACGAAATCAAAGTAAAGCCATAAATTGGTGAATAAATGCAGGAGAAATACACTAAATTAAGTGCAGTCGATTACTAGTGCTTTTTTTTTTCTTATCGTCATTAAGTGACAAAAATTAAGTTAACTTTTTCAACTTCATTCTCAAACTATCGTAATATAATTCCTGGCGATTACTACAAATGAAATATCAAATCGTCAGAGTGAAACGTAAAAATGACTTTGTTGTAATCGCCAAAAAATACATTCAAAAGTAAAACAGAATAAATGAAAATAATTTAATTGTATGGGCACAAAGAGATCTTCGCAGTAACGTGCACAGATAAAATATTCGTCAAGTTATGTAAACTGGAAATAAATTGTAAAACACAGGTTGTGGTGCAGTTTGTGTCGATGCATACCCCAAACGTGACGTATCAGTTTCTAAAAACAAATTGTCGTATCTATCGCTCTTATTGCAGTGCTACATGCTACATGTTATTCCCAGTTTACAAACTTTGATAATATTAAATATGATTAATAATAAAGATAAGCCATCTCATCAGTCTGATCTGGGGCACTGTCAAGTTAGAAATCTGTTAGTCTGGAAATGTATACAGTTAGTATAATTAGTATAAGCATTTGATAATCTAATTGTACTGGCAGATACATAACTTCCTTAATGCAAGTGTTACAATATGGTGAAAATTTATTCATCAACTAAGACAGCTTAGGTTACAATGCTGTTGGTGCAAAAAATAGAAATTATCGAATAAACAAAAGTTAATGTATGTCAAACTAGCACTTATTGTGATCTAAGGTATGTATTTTACACAACTTTTTATGCTCGTATAGGTCAATAAGTAGTAATAATAATAATAATAATAAGTGATATTAAAAATATAAGTATAGAATATAGTTGAAAACTTGGCACCTCAAAGAAAACATATATTCCTTCTTTCATTGTTCAAACTTACTGCTGTGACGGAGTTTGAAGGTAGACCCAGATGCCCCGGTACCACTCGCCCAAGACATGTCAGTTTAGGATACCCTCACTATTCTGCAAGTTACATCAATTTCAACAATTAGCTCGACTCACGCATTATAAGCATTACACCGTATAAAGCATGTAAGCCTGCAACAGTCCGAAATAGCGGGTTTATTCAATGTTGATTTAATCTCGGCGATATCGATGTGTCGTCATTTAGGTAGTATATCGCGATGAACCTTATCGAAATTCAGGTTATGCAAGAAGATGTTCCAGTGTAGAAAAACACAAATGATAAAAAATAATTTAATGAAAGATTGGTATTTGCGGTTAAGTAATTACAATTCATTCTTAATTCATGCGAATCCCTTAAAGTAAAAAAAAAAAAAATCTTCCACATCGGTTCCAATCAGTGCCTCAGCTCAGACTGCGCTGTACATAATGAAATGGTAACATCGCCAACTTCAACAGCACGTCGATAATGGAGAAAAAAAAAACGAAAAAGTTTTTTAAAAACAGGCCCTAATCAGAAAAAAAAACAGTTCTCCAAATCCAAAAACAATAAACGTTGAAGGAAAAAAAAAAAAAAAAAAAAAAAGAAAAAGAAACGATAAATAATTAAATTTAGTAGCCAGAAAGGGCGACTTGCCGGTCCCGCGCGTGCTTTACCTTGTCGCTTCTTGTACGAGGGGAGGCCCACCACGGGGCCGCAGCCCCCCGCGCTCCCCGCGACCGAGGAGCTGATGGTGGATAGACAGGCAGTCCCGGCGCCCCCGGTGGAAGGCCCTGCAGGACGACGCGCCTCCAAGTCACGGCGTCTATAGGCGGACCGAGAGCCGTCGCCGGCCCCGCTGCCGCCACCCCCGGCGGACAACACCACGCGGCCGGGCCTGCTCTCCTCCCCCCCCTACGCCCTCACGTCCTCGAGGCGGTTGCTGGGCACGGGCTACGGGCTGTTACCGCTTGGGGGCGTCCTGCTGCTCATTAAACCAACGAAACGACCGTTTCTTTAGTTTGGATACGTCTTTCGTTCGATTTTGTCACTCACCTTGGATTCGGGGGTTCCTTGGCTGCTTCGAGGGCAGGACCTTTGTTCAGCTTTTGAGGCGGTGGTGTGGTTTCCGCAACGCTTGCATACTGTCTCCTTCGCGCTGTCTCTGCTCACAGGTGGGTATGTAATATACACGCGCGAAATAGCAAAATGTTGTTTGTTTTGGCAGAGGGTAGGTTAGTCACGGTACATCTGAAACAGGCAAGCGGGAGAGGCGTGCATTAGTATGATACACCAGGAAGAGCGGCGAGGGTTGCGCGGATTAGCACAAACGTTAGTATACATGTAATTGCAGTGTTACGAGAATGCGACTCGTGCGTTTTTTTTTTTTTTTTTTCGGCCCCAAGCGAAAATTTACTTCGATCGCACGTTGTTGTATACAATTGGGTCGATCTTACGTATTATATTTATGTACATGTATATGGATGCGATCATTTATAGCGATGTCGTGCTAATGGAATTTAATCGCAAAGTTACATTGTACTCTCTGTGATTACAATCTATCGACTTTGATGTGCTGAATCTTGCGTGATTCAGTCATTATATATACATACACCTATATTTATATACATGTATGTATGTCCCTATCAACAGTTGTTGACATCGGAGCGACGTTACGCAGTATCAACCAAGACAAATATACTTTCAAGGCTTTGCGTGTACATCTGAGCGTCTACCTCGATATAAAAAAACTTTGAGATTTTTTTTTTTTCTTTTTTTTTTCAATAAAAGGAGTATCGAGCATATGTTTCAATGTCGGGTGCAAGAACTCCAACTTTGGAAAGTCGACGGGACACAGCCGAAAAGAAAATGTTGTGTGTGTATGTAGCTTCGGAAATTCCCGCCCCATCGCTTTCAATTCCACCGACGCGTCTCTCCCGAGTTTCGACTCCGGCAAGTTCGGAATAGTGGATAACTCGGCAATTTATGAACTTTATTTACAGAGCGGTATAAAACTGCCGCGGAGCCTCGAAAAGCTGCACTTGAAGGGCTTCTTCCTCTTCTTATCGGTCGATCGTATTTGTACACGCGGCTATACGTGTGCACTTCCTCTCTCTCGGTACGTATACGGTAGACAGGATTTTTCGACGTCTCACGGGGTTCTGCTCTCAAGATTCCCTCGTTCGATCGATAGGGTTTTTTTTTTTTTTTCTTTTTACTTACTTTCCTCCACCAAATAACACTTTCCTCTCCGATGACACTTTTTTCCCTCCGCTTTTCAATAATGAAACGCCTCGAGTGAGCTGCAATTACATAGGACACGATCAAAATGGAAACCAAGAGTTGTTTGCAAACCAACTTATGGACGACGGGAGACGTGTACTTCAAATACTCGCGAGAGACAAAAGTCCGGAATCACTTGGGGAAAAAGTCCTTTTCGCGAAATCTCCTCTCACGTCTCGCAATTTGTTGACTGACGATCGCGCATGAGTATAATATACCCTCAATCTGATGCCTCGCCCGCCAAGTCAGACGCAGGGGGTGGGGGGGTCCTTTGAAAGGTTCGGCGAACCGGGCAATTAAAGCCGAGAGAGGATCCGCTGAATATTCAGGGAACAATGGGAGGAGAGCCGGCTGCACTTGCTTTTCCCGTCAAGCGCAGAGATTCCCTCTAACGGAAGCTCCGTACCTGCGGGGAGTCCTTTCCCTGTGTAATCCATAAATATACGCCCTTGGCTCGGGAGCGATAACTTCTTGTTTTAACGGCCGCCCGACCTGAATTATCGCCCGTGCGGAACTCTGCTGAGTTTACTAAATGCCATACACATATTGATGGGCTCTCTCTCCCTCTCTCTGTTGATCTATTACGGTGTTTACCCAATTTCGATCTTGTGTTTATTTTTAGGACTCTTAGTCCACTCAGTCTTATTATTTATTTATTTATTTTTTTTTTTAATGATGGCGAATCACTTATTTCAATTCACCAGAGTTACTTCGGACGGGAAATGCCACGCGTATACGTTCCGTGTTGTTACGACTAGTTAGAACTAGGTTTGCTTTGAGCTTGTAATTGAATGCCGGTGCTGTAGTAGGAGGAGGAGCTGAGTGTGCATTGAATTTCAGATGGTATAACGTTTACGCGTGGTATTTAAGCGGCGGTGGGAAAACACTTGCTTTGAAGTGCTAATTTAACTTTGTTTGGCCAAAGTGACCAAATGTTGACTCAATTTTTTTTTTTTTTTTTTTCTTTAATGTGCATGTATCTCATGAGTTGCTAAAGTACATCCTAGCTCATTATGTACGTATACGACAGCCTTGCATATATAAACACACCCTTTGGGATCGTAAAAGCACCGTACAGTTTTTATAGCCCGAGAGTTTATGAATCGGCCGGTAACGCGATTATACAACCGACTAATGGATAAAGTTGAAGGAGAAGCGTGAACGCGGCGTGTTAGAAAATATGCTTACAGCCTGCAGCGTGGCCCAAAATAATCAGCGTGAAAGCCCTTAGCTGCGCGTAATTGCACCAACTGCAGCGGACCGGCGAGCTTACCATTGACCTGTTTTTCAATCAAATTCATTACCCCAGCGATTATGAATGTCACTCTTTTCATCTAGATAACTTTACGCGTCGCCATCTACCCTTGCCTTTTACACGATGTATAATCACGTGTATGACCGCGGAACAAGGGGAGAACAAAAACACGCCGATTGATCCGATGCGTGAATATGTTCGTCAAAGTCCATTGTTTTTGCGCTGAAGGAAGGAGTCCGAAAATGAAAAAAAAAAAAAAATAAATCCAAGTACCATTTCGTCCCTTTGAAGCTCGTTGCCGGAGAGTAAAAAAGGCAGTAGGGGGAAATTAATCCAAACGACAAGTCTTTCCCCCTTAAAGCTCCCATCGATAGACGCGGCACTTTTAATCGAACTGCCAGCGGCCGGGCGTATCATAACCAAGTCGTTTGAATACACGAGCCAGCTATACGCGTATATGTTGTGTACGTAGCACGCCACGTCGCGATCCGAGATTGCCACGCTATAAACTTCGCGATTTCTTTTTCTTCGATTCCGCACCCGGTTTTTATTTATAGGTGCTCCAATCAATTCGACTCGCGACGGAATAAATGGCACCCCCGACACGCCAAGCCAAGCTTTTCTCTTTTTAATTAAAAAAAAAAACTCCATCGCCATCTACAGATAAATGTATTTCGGACGAAATAGATGGACAGCGATTTGTTTGCTTATATATATTCCATGCGCTTTTTTCCCACCCCGAGTTGCATCGGCCCATAAGGTATAGAAGCAAAGTTAATTTTAAATGCAATAGCGAACCAACGATGACGGATGCCGGTCGCTCGCACGTGCCCCGTTGCCACGAGCAATTAGTCCGCGGAGCTCTACAACGGTATAACAATAACGCACAGGCCGATGAAAAAGGAGGGATGGAAAAAAAGCAGCCGAACAACTACAGATGAGTGTAAGAGTTAAAATGAATGAATATAAAAACTCGCTGCTCGATATAAGTATACCTCAGCTACGTGCAATCTCTACGTTTTCGTTCCCCATCCCTTGCTTGCACTCGTCGTTTTGTCCCCGTGCTCTGGATTGTAGATTGAGTTTCATTCCCAAAGACCGATGCAAACTTCGAGGAGGCCTATAGGAGAACTTCCAAGAACTACCGATACTTTAAGTACTCCCCTGTCCACCTCTCGGATTTTCTTTTCCGATTCGGTGGAAATTTATCATGTACCTGCTAGTTCGTCATAAAAAAAAATGGGAGGAATTATCTAAAATCGTTGTACAGGTACAGGGTCACACTAGGCTCATCGTGCATTGTGCAGTAGATATATGGGGGTCGGTGTCACTCGCGCGCCATCCAGGCTGTCAGTGGCCGGTGTCGCATGTAGGTATATAATATACGTACTCACCGACCTGATTTACACACCGTGTATGTATAATGCACCCGCTGCCCCTTCACCCCTGCCACTCGTGTTGTCGCTCTCCGCGATTTAATACGATGCGTCAGGTACGTGCCGGTGGCTTTGGCCGCTATCAATCGACGCTTCATTGATCTCCGATACGCGCTGCGTTTTAATTAGCCCCTCGATGATTACCGGAGCGCGGTGGTTTTGTGCAGTGGCGATGGGTGGAAAGAAAAGTACCCGCGATGGGCTTGAATTTGGAGATTTTAGGTTTTTAATGAGAACCGTGAAAGGGGTGTTTACACAAATAGGAGTAGGCATAGGGCTATCGGCGTTTACCAGGGGGTACAGAGTTTTAATGTTCTCGGAAGGAAAGTTTCGCGGCTGTCGTACAAGTACTTGGATCAATTTTTACGCGTTTTGGCACTGCGATAGTCTGTATGCATTGGGTAGCATGTATACCTCGGGCTTGAAACCTCGCGACGAATACATCGGGGGTAGCCTTTTGTTCTATATACCTATCGCGGAACAGACATAATTATATTGTGTCGAGGTTTCACTGTTGATAGACTGATAATTCACCTGGTTGTGGAATGCTACTGTCGTCCGCGGTGTACTTGTACCTCGTGTTAGTCGTGTTGACCGATCGATTATGTATGGGTTGGTTTTTTTCGATGGCACATGATATCCGTGTATTTTTAGTAGCTTAGTGACTTCATTTTCAGAAATAAGTTTTTTTTTCACACTGCATGAATCATTGAGTGGTTTCTTTCTTTTCGGAGGATTCACTGTCGTGGGATTATGCGCGTGAACAATCATTTTGCGAATGCCTAAAGTGGATCTTTTTTTACTACGTGTGCAATGTACCCATATATATGTATGTGGGGGATTGCATGAAAAGTTTGTTATTTCGTGTCTTAGAAATTTGTAAAAGAACATTCATTTGCTTCGTTACGGAATCCTTTAGAAATGTTGTGAAATCGATTTTTTTTTTTTTTTAATACATATAGTTCGTGGTAGGTAATGATACTAAAAAAATTTATTGCATTACTGCAAGTAACATCGTTATGGCGATTGGTTTATTTCACCGTTAGCAACGTATGAATCCAAAATGATAATTTTTTAATCAATTACACTTAAGTGTTCATAATTTATTCACTCGGTGTGTCTTATCTTTTCTTACGAAAATAAATTTTCTAAATCAGCACGTAACGTTGCAGTGGTGATTATAGATGCATTTTAACTCTGTTAAACTGCACGTCACAAGCGCCAACCTTTGATTGCTTACTTAGAATCAATTTGTACTTTGGAAATGTCGAAATTTTTATTCAATGCTACATTTGATCTTATTTAGTAGCAACATTGTTATGATCGCATAGTTAATTTGATTACAAATAATGGCGATCCGAAATTCTTATTTAGGGCTTCTGAATCGCTATTATAACATCCTTTTGTCAATATCGCAAATAATATTTGATGTTTATTGGATTACGCATTAAAAAAAATCAAATTGCCAAATCAAACGAATTTAAAGTAGACACAAAAATACTTTGATTACCATAATTTTATTTCAAGCTAATTAATTTTTTTTTTTCGGTCAAAGAAACTTTCAATTCATCGCGAAATCAGCCGGATTTTATCATACATGCAGTTATCGTTTGTTACTGGACACATATTCCAGGGTTCATTTACGGATGTTTGAGGCACATTATTTGCATACGCCCCAGGCCCTTCGATTTTTTATGAACGTCATAAAAGTTCCTACATACACGTAGTACACGGAGGGAGGGAAAATAGAGGAGCACCACGGCACGCATGAGGAGATGCAATATAAACGGCCCTTTGGAGTAGCAAAATCGATATTTACGACTGTCACGGTCCTTTCGTATCCATACGAGACATACAAGGGTATATGGCTTGCGTGTGCGAGCGCAATATGTACCTACAGCGCCTCGAGGGAAAGCGAACTTTAATAAGCTCGTCTCGTGTATCTACAGCAACTCACGTCTCGGCTTGGCTATGGTAGATTTTTCACTCACATCGAAATTTCTTTTTTTGTCAAGTCGTAGTTATGGCTCACGGTCTTGTACCTATTATTTGCCCTGGAAATAATCCTCCCGAGAAAGTATACATGATAAAAATTTTTGCTCTCAACTCCAACAAAAGCCCGTGGTCGGTCAAAGGCTCCGCTCTCTCTCGGATACTGTGCACGAAAATAAAGCGCAGCGCGCAAAGAATGAGTGCCCTTACCACTACGATGCACGCCCTCGTTTCTCCGGGGTATATACGTATACATATATACTCTAGGGCGAAAAAAGCGCGGACGAATCCCTCTTTGGTGGATAACGATCTCTCCTGTGTGTACACCTTGGGCGCAGATCCCTTGGTCCTCTTTTCCAATTTTTCCTCGGGAGGAAGGAAAAAAAAAGGGAGGAAGAAAAAGGAGAGCGCTTCGGTCAAGACCGGTGATGACGGCGACGGTCATTGGATGCTCTCTCTTATCTTCGATGAGTGAAAACTCGGCTGAGTCTTTGTTTGACTTTCCATGTGTGTCTCTGGTATATACATGTACTTTTTTTTGTTTTTGTTTTTTCATTCGTAGCTGTTGCGGCTCGTCTCGGTTATTGCCATTTGCCGCGTTTTAATACCGATAAGTGCGCTACGGGCTGCTCTTTTATTTTTATGAACCCGAGCATCTTCCGCATTCTTTTCCGAAAAGTTCGAGTTCGAATGACGAATCGTGTGAAATTCCCTTGTAGACCCCCGTTTTTCGTTGGCAAGCCTCCAGTTATTTGATTTCGAAGGAGCCTCAAAGACTCGGTCAATTTAAAAAAGAATGGCTCGATGAATGATCGAAGAAGAAAATTTTTTTCTCTCCTAGGGATGGTAATTTTTAGGGATGGTGGATGTTTGACAAAACCATTTTGTCGTATAAAAAATCAAGTTGATTCAGTCAATGATGCACAAGTTGTTGCGTGGCTGAGCAAAGCTGAAACTACGTAACCGCAAAATGAAAATTTCAAGCGACGACCACTTGAAGCCGCAAAGCTACTGTAGCACACTTGTACAACCCGCGGTCTAGCCTATATATTGTATATGCTGTTTCAGATTCAAATGCTTTGACCACGAGTTTGGGCCGTACCTCTGAGTTTTCGAGCAAAAGTTTTTAGTTTCGCCGAAAAAAACAACAATAATTAACAATTCACCCTCGATAAACCTTACCACACGTTGGTCATAAAATTATAATACAGGGTCGTTCATTTGTAACGTTTAAAACGATGACCCGCAAACGATTAATATCCATGTACTTTGACGGAAGATAAGCTCGCAAAGCTCTCAATTTATTTCGCCTCTTTTGTCCGGTTAATTCCTCCGGAGTTATGACGAGGCGAGGAAAGAAATATCCCGGCGGTGGGTGATGGCGTGTATATAAGCTGCACCTCCCGCGGCAGGTTAACGAGCCATCGTGGCTCGGGTAAATATATATTTCTCAGGTGGTTGGCTCGCTTCATTTTTTTTAGACGCTGCTGTTCAGCTTTTTTACTTTCGGAGTTGTTTTTCGTTGCACACGATGCCAGTAGCTTTTTGTTTCTCGCCAAACCAGACACTTTTTTTTTTTTTTTTTTTTTAAATTGTTCCATCACGTTTATCAAGAAATTATTACTTCAGAGCTAAATATTTAAGTTATTCATATTGAAAACAATTGTGGTTGTACAGATGGAGCAGCTCAAGTTTTAGATTCGTGCTTAACGATTTAAAAGAGTATCTTCTGTTTACTATACTTGTTTGTCTCGTTGATCTGTATCACATCTCTACTTCAAGAGAATAACCAGTACAGCTAATTGGACCCAATTATGCAAATTACTAGAAAAAACTTTACTTCACACTTTTTCGTAGTCAAATTTCATTACTTGTAAAGTATCGTGGTCAGTTTTACTGTTTCCTAGTTGTATGTTTATTTTTACTATTTATGAATATCCACCATTCGTACCTACTAGATTGAGTTTCACTAAATGAAACAATTAAAACTATAATTATTGGCAACGCCTGAAATAATATTTATTGGCTGTGAATTAAGATCTCTCGCTAGTAAAAAATATATTGTGGTTACGAGCAAATAATTATTACTCTTATTTCAATTGAATACACGTGAATAGTAAAAATATTCATTCTTTCGAACGTATTCAATCTTTTTGTGAAGCATTTTCTTCTTCTTTGTTGGACTTGGAAAATATACCGGTGAAAATGAAGACATACTGTGAATGATAAATATTATTGTGTTTCTATTTAAGCAGCTTTATTGCGTTACATGCCCGAAAAAAACGCGTTCGAGTAGTTTCACGCCGAATCAGAGTAGATAAAAAATATTGATCGACGACGAGATAAAATGCCGATAAGAGAAGCTTTCATCCAGGCTTTGTTCAATCAAAATTGAATGTTCTTCGAGACAAAAAAAATGTCTTATCCGAAATCTCTGCCTTTAGAAATTTTTTTGGCATTTATACACGTTGCGACTTTGCGAATCGTCGAGTAAAACTTTTCAAATAACCATTAGCGAAGTTTTAACCGATTTCTTGCCAATACTTTTTTTTTTTTTTTTTTTTTTTTTTTTATTTAACCGAGAGATACAAACAGCCAAGTGTTTTATGAATTTTTAAGCACTTTGAAGGAATTTTTTTTTATTAATAAATTTCATTTTGTTGGCTACAAAATTTTTGTATCTGTCACCATCTACAATACAATAAAATTGATAAAAAAATTGTTTGGCACCAGATAAGCGCAATAAATTTTATACAAAAATGGTTAAAAATTTTGGATCCCTAAACATCGCAGGAAAAAAAAGAGTTAAAAACCAACGAATTCTCCCAAGGTATGTATATTATTACACAGAGAAGACGAAAAAAGCGGCTTCTCCAGCCGTCAACTCGAGTCATTTAAAATGCAAAGCTTTCCGCGGGGCAGCAGCAGCCCAAAAGGTCGTCACACTTTACTTAGGCCCCCCTCCCTCCCACTCCGGGACTATTTTCAACCGCTCTTTGCTCGACCTTTTATCATGCCAAAGAAGAATCCTCGAATCGGAGATAGTGGGACTCTCTCTCCCACCCCGCCCTTCTTCGATGCTCCGCGTTTAATTAAATTAGTTCGAACGGGAGTCCTAATGAACGAGTTTGTAAAATTTTCGATTGAATTTTTATCAAGTGCCCCCGGGTCTCCCGACCGGAGGAACCATCGTAATTTTTCCTAGGTAAACTTCCTCCGCGTCCCGACTTCGATCCACGGAAGCTTCCTGGGAGTAAAAAAAAGTCGCCCACTCGATCAGAAAGCGAGTAAAGTTCCGAGCACCAAAGTGCAATTACCAAGAATCGAGAGCTTCCATCTTCGGGGCACGGTGTTTGTCACTCCGTAATGAGACTCCGGTACCATAAATTTACGCCCTAGGCAAACTATACTTACGCCGGTCCTAGAGCGTTTTATTGCTCTATGATCTCTGGGCGTCATGTGTGCGCATTACGAGCGCGGTCGCGTTACTTGGTCATCTCGTAAAATCGAATCGTCAAAGTTGGATGCGGCGCGATTGTTTTGTGTTTCGCGCGGGAATTCGTTCCTCGCTCGGGCAAATCTTGAGGTGCAATTTCGAGCTCCGCCGAGACAGGGCAGGACGGGGGGGCTTTACGACCCCAGTCTCGGCGAGGGGGACTCATAAAATTCAATTTATCCCTCGGTCTCGTGGAGCGTGCCTTATCGCGAAAGTGCTCCTCTCGTGTAACACCCCCTCCGTTGCTTGCCCCGCTCGCGTCTCTTTCGATTTTTTCCCGATACTTGCTTTTGTTTTTGCGTCCGAAGTTCCAATCGATTTTTTTTTTTTTTTTTTTTCGTCGAAATGTTTACACGCGACGCTTTGAAGTTTCTTAAAAACGATATTCTTCCCGATGGCACTTGAGTGCGTCGTTAAGGAAGATAAAGTGACGAAGCTGTCTGTGTGCCCGCGTTTTACGCCGCGCGAAATAAAATCATTTGCGCTTGTAGCGCGAGTTTTTATTTTTATTTTGTTGCAGCTCCAGTAACGTGACTCGGCTTGCAGCGCGTCCACTTTAATTTTTAACAAAGTGCCTTTTTTTCTTCTTTTTTTACTGCCGCTTTTTAGAAGGAAAATTTTTCCCTGACAACTTTGGAAATGCAGACGTCGGGGTCGTGAATCTTTACGACTGCGGAGCAGGTATATGCAATGTTCGATTGACCCCTAAGGAAAAATCACCTCGCAAGGTTTTTGGGCCTTTTTCGTTTTTCCACCACATCGTGCGCTTAAAAACACGCCTCACGTAAGAAATAAAACAAAAATTTTTGAATATTCTTATACATATATAGAAAATAAGCTACAATAGACGTTTAATATCAACTTACGGCACTTTGGTACTTGCGCGCAGCTTATAGCCGACGATACGTGATATATACTTACCTGAAACAGAAAAGAAAAAAAGTCGAGAAATCAGTAAAACGTACAATTGATAAAGCGCATAAGCGTGTAAGTACATTTAAAAAGTTTCATTGGAAACGTCCTTCGCAGATAAACGCTATAGCGAATAGTTCTCCCATTATATAAAAGCATTTCGTAATGACCGACCACGCAATAAAAAAAAAAAAAAAAAAAAAAAAAAAAAAAAAAAAAAAGATTACCGTCTACGACTGCACAACTGCCGTCGCGGATAAGCCTAGGTGTGGGGCAAATAAATTTTACGGCAGTCGTGAGAAAAAAAAAAAAAAAAATCGCGCGAAACTGATAGATCTATCAGTCAAGTTCAACTGTGAAGTACACTGACACAAGGTCTCGCGTCCATACGCGCAGTCATTGCAAACGCACGTACGTGTTGCTCGCTGTTAGCTCATTTCCGACGCCTATACGTACCGAGGAAGCGCTTGATGACTATCAGCACGAGAACAATCCCATGATTTCAGGGCCATCGGTAATACTCGTACCGCGCGAAAAAAACACATTAGCGGCACTTAACACCGAGGCCGATTTTTCTACCCAAAGCTGTACACGGCGTGGCATCGCGAAGCAAAAATCGACCTCTGGCTTCTTGGTTGGGCCGAGGGTAAATCGAAGAGGCTCCGGTGCGTGTGCATGGACCGCCAGCGCAATTTGAATCATCGAGGAGGATACACGTGGCCTTCGACAAGCGAGTGCGTGTCGTCGATGAATTCCGATAACGCCAAGAAATAAATTTTCACGGGGCCACTGCGCATCGATTTAGGGGGGGGGGGGGTTAATAACTCATTTCACTTCCTGCGTGGCTCTTGTTTCACAAAACTGATGTTGTCAATCACGGTTTCGTGATGGATTGTTAATCAACACGTGTCCACGTAATTAGAAAGAAAAAAGATTCGCCCTCATCTCCGTGAAAAAGCAAATTGATACTTATTTTATACCGTCACTGTACGCGTATACAAGTGTACGGAGCACCGCATAATTTTGCGGCGAAGAAAGGAATAACGAGTGTTTACATTTCTTGCCAGTACTTTCGCGTTGGATTCAAGCAGCTAATTAATTTTTTTACTCTTTCGGGGCAGTATGCAGGTGAAACCTGGAGCTCAAACGGGGTAGGATGTTTGCACAACTCAGCGGAGCGAGTGGAAAATTTCTCCAATTCGACGGCAATATTTTGGACGTATAAAGTAAGTTCTCTCGTCCTCGTCCATCGTTTCACGGTAGCACGCCAACTCCTGTACTCTGTTTCATCCTTTTTTTTTTTTTTTTTCCATTGTCAGCTCCATTTGCGAGCACTACTGCGATGTACTTCCCAGGCGGCCTTTTTTTTTCCCTGGCTCTTCACTTTTTTTGCCCGTCAGCTCGCGCGTAATCGAACGTGTCGATGGCGATGCTTTTTACCATCATCGATATTTTGTAAAGGCTTTCTCTGTTCGCGTGTTGCACGCGAGGTAAATGTGTGTACGTGCCTCAGAGAGTCCATTTAATTTTGCACTCGGTCCGGCAGCTCTACTTTTTTTTTTTTTTTTATTATTTCTCGTCTGTTTATTACTACAGAGTGCGGACGACAAAGTTGCCTTGGTTGAAACATATATATATATTTTTTTTTTGAGATGTGCTCGCAGAGTACACGTAGCGCTTGAAAAGTTGAACGAAGGATTAAAGAGAGAACCGATTCTTTTTTTCCTTTTTTTTCCAAAGGACATTTAGAATTTCAGTGAGTGACGCCCGTTTCGTAATCCCTCCGATTTTTCTCGTTCGCGGGATAAAGGGAACAAATATCGCGATTCTTCAACGCTGTCGTCCAGAGTCTCTCGAATGACATTTCGCACTTCCGGCGATAACTTACGACCGTCGCTCTCCCAGTTTTTGGCAAAAAGAAGAAAAACAAAAAAAGGGAAGGAAGATGTAAGTCCTTGCGAACAATTTACAGATGAATTTCGGCGGGTCCGCTTGGTTCTGATGTGCCGAAAAATTTGTTTTATTAATCATTTCCCCACAACTGTTTAGTTTCCACGAGGTCGAATGCAATGCTCAGTAAAAAAAAAATTTCAGCCGCTGCGAAATCAAAAGTTACTACTACCATCCCCAATGGAACTTTCCGTGTCTCTGCTGGTACCCTATACATGAGCGTTTGCAAGGAGTACTTTTAGTGGAGTGGATTGCTCGTGGGTCCATTGACTTACGATTATTCAATATCACTTCCCGAATCGATTTTTGTCCCGGCGTTCGTGGGAAGCTCTGCGAGTAACGCCGGATATTTTTTTTCTCCCCAAAGTCTTCCCAATACCGTTCCATACTATTGCTGAATCAATGCAGTAGTGTGGTACCGTATAACACGTGAAACTCGATACGTCCTATTGATTGTAGAAACCATTTGAAACGTGGAAATCTGTACATGTTGACTGTACAACTTGACTTACCACTAAACATGTGAAAATGAAAACACATACAGTTTTTGAGAGATTATTTGATGCATCTCATCGGCTTACTTGTTTGACAGGTGTTATTATTATTATATTAATGCTTGTGTTCTTTAATCAAACAAAATTTTTCCATTTACAATTGAGAATGCCATTAAGCTTATTCCTCATCCATAAATCGATGAGATTGAAGTGAGCAATTTTAATTGCTTTTTGGTCACGCGAAGATATCGAAGTGCTTCAAACATTGCAATTACCCTTGTTGCGATGACTTTTGCCCAATGATTTCGTTCAAAGAAGCAAAAAATTACGCACGAGGGAGTTCATCAACTTAATTAGGGGCACAGTTGTATATCTACCGAATGTGCCTCCCACTTACACCTACGACCATATATCCTCTTCTGTGTTACCGACACGCGTGTGAAAGTAAAAACTCTTTTGCTAACTCAATTAAAAGCTCGCCGAGTCGTGTAAGCTTCGGCGCGAGCGAAGGGGAAGGATGACGAGAGTCAAGCTCGCGCGGGTAACTTTCGCTTTTGGATGCCGACTGCCGGGGATGAATAATGAAAAGCTGCTGGAAGGGCTGAGCCTCAGTTTGAGCTAGTAAGCCGCGAGCGCGGGTGAATTAAGGAACAAACTTTGCTCGCGTGTTTGACACTGCTCGTTACGAGTAGTGCACCAGTTGCATTTTACGCCCCTTCAGGATTGGTACTTGAGCTATATGGTATTTTTTTTTTTTTTAGACTAGCAAGTACTCAAAAAAGGGCTTTTAGAATTTGTGAAAAAATATTCAAAAGGTATGATTTGTTACAATGCATTTTTGGCTCTAGTGATGAAACGTCGATTCCTAAGGATTTTCTGGTTCACGAATCAACACCACAACTTTCGATCATTTATGGTACGTTGATAAATTTTCAGTTTGACTGTTTCTAGTTTGACAGGTGCTAGTTCGTAAAGAAAGGTTTAATTAATTATTTATAAACATTTTAATGATTTTGTTGACATAGCTTTGTATGAGCTTTGAAATCATGAGTCTTCATGTACTTCAATCATCATTACGTAAAATAAATTTAATCGGTTTTATCGGTCATCTTAAATCTTACTATTACCACAGGTTCGAGCGCATTTTGTTATCTCTCCTTATCATTTTGTTCTGATCTTCATGTACGTTAAAGGAACGTTACCGATTTTAGGCAGTTTGAAATCACAGTAACAAAAATTCAATAATTGAAGTATTATCGTCTTGTGTAGATCTAAATACTATTATTACTTATTTAGTCTAAACTAAAATACGTATCCTAATAGGGTAATGTTGACGTGAAGAAATGAAAATTTTTAACCATGAGAAAATGTAGAATAGTATGAGTTTCAACCAGTTTTACTCTGTTTCACAATCGAATGCTTCAATCGTATGAAAAAAAAAAAATTCGTCTTATACTTTTGACGATGTTGAAGGCAAGATAGTAATCGCTTTGATGATTAAAAGATAGCAACTTAAATGGAAAAAATAATGTGTATCTAGCTATGAAGCAACCAGTCATACAACGTGACTGTGTCAGCCCATAGTCAGTTGTAAGACAAGGACTTAAATTATGATAGTATGTTCAAAAAAAAAAAAAAAAACAAAAACAAAAAAATTACGTGTACACACATACATATTTATGTGCATACTTGGTTCACTAACACAGCACATCGAACTCTCTTTTAGCCTCTACTTTTTAAAAATAATGTGTTATGTATGCTTGGTTTTAAAGACTGATTTATAGAATAACTGGGTTGAATAGCTATATCCTCGTTGAAATACTTAAAGTTACGATAGTAGTATATGATTTTTCGTAAAAAAATCCTTTGACGATTAAAAAAAAATATCATACATACTTTAAAAAAGAGATGCAAAGTAATGTTTTGGACGCTTTTACTATCTATGATTGCAGTAAAGTTGTGATTTATTTTATTTACCTACAAAAACTAACTATCAGATAGCTTCAAAATCGCCAGTAAAGTTTTACAATTTAATTTTCTAATTAATGAGTTTCTACAAAAAATACATGATAAGTAGTTTTGAATCATGAAATATGACTCCTCTGAAACAGACAGTCTTTTGGTATTTATTTATTTAGATGCAAAGGGTGTTTTTTCTTTTAATCATAACAAAGGTATTTTTATTTCTCATTATAAAATACAATAAATTTTTTGCTGACTGCCATTCGATCTTTCATTTAACTTTTGAGATATACAAACCGTAAAATAGCTTTAAAAAATGTAAAGTAAAAAGAAAAGTTGGCAACAAATATTTATTGGTCGTCGTGCATAATATCAAGAAAAAATAAAAGTAAGATACGGTAACAAATTAAAAAAAGTATTGTTTACAATAAAATGGTACTCCTATGTATTTAGATAATAAAATAAAAGTTTTAGAATTTATTTCCTAAATTATTAACTTTGGAAGAACGAAACTATAAATAAACTAACGTGATAAAAAAAGAGTGATCAGAGATAATAGTTTCTATTAACTCAGTCACGTGGCTTTGCAGAGAGGTGTGATACTTTCGTTTCGAAAATCAGGATATGAATACGATTATTTTCCCATACGACGTTAAAATTATTAAAAAAGTATACAAAATGCGTTTTGACTTGGCTGTTTCATTAAATGCATAGTGTTCTTAAAAATAAGTTGTAGCTATAATTGGTATAAACCAAATTTCAGCAGTTTCAAAGCAACGCTGTATTGACAGTAAAATAAGATTATCTGAACATGTAAACTCTTATATATAGAATACGATGTACGTTATATAACAAGATCTTAGTAAAAATAAATTTTGGAGAAAACATGTTAAAGTGAGGTTAAAAATTGAAGTTACGTATTGTAACTTAGTCTTAAAAAAAAAGTCAAGTTCTCATGCCAATTGCTTGATTTATACTTGTGCCAATTTTTTGTATGTATGTGTTCGCTTGCATGATATCTTAGGAAGATTTATAGATAATTCATGAATCAATGTAACATTGGAATACACATAAAAATTTTGTATTTAAGTATTCAAGTTAATATTCCAAACCGCATTAAATTTTTTTATAAATTTGCACGTTTTTTATATTGCAACAGGTATTGATAATTTTATAACCGTGAATAAAAGCACAATCTAATCTAATCTGCGATGCGATATCTGTTTTCATAAATTCCAGAAATGGATAAGCTGAGGCTCATTTGTTCGTTGTTTTTCTTTGACTGCGGATCGTCCTTTATAAGTAAGTGTTAATAAGGTTTGTGTGAAGGTCTATAGCTACGACATTTCAGTGTAGTACATCAAAGTTTATAAAAAATAATAGTATCCACGTTAAATCATGTTACTAAAAGTACCTAATACAAAAACTTCTGAAATCTTCTATTTGTCAATGCTAGAAATAACAGAGGGAATCTATAGGCATAAATATTATAAATGTTTCTTTTGATTTGCCACCATAATTAAAATCGAATCATTATATAATTATAAAACTGTGTGATAACAAACGATGTTTTTTTAATAAGGTCACTGGAATGAGTTACGTAAATCTCTTTTACTAAAAACAATTTAATAGTATGAAACAATATTTACAGATATTTATTGCTCAATAATTAGTGTATAATAGTTAAAAGGACAGTTAAAAATTTTATTTTCTAACTGTTATGTAATATAAAGTTGAAATAATTTTTATGTAATTAACAATATTTATCGTAAATTTAAAATTTTATGATCTCAAGTCCAGGTATGATGGGTACATGACAAATACTTAATATTAGTAATTTTTTACACGATTATATTATTAATATTCGTTTTAGGATGGCTTTTATTAGAATTTTAACTCTAGCATCGTTAGCAATGTATGCTGCTTATGCTATTCCAGTTAAAAATCCAGAAAATGGAGATTTTACACCATACCAAAAAATATCAACAGCCAAATCGTTCAAAACGCCAACGACAACAGAGAAAATAACTGCGGAAAGTGATATTCTTAAAACTATAGCTCATCCTGCCATAGAGTCACCAACAAACCCACAGATAACAACCATGACAGAACCAACCGCAGAATCAACCAAAATGCCAACGATAACGGAGGGAATAAGTACGGAAAGCGATACTCCCGCAACAAAGTCACCGACAGAACTAGAGACAACACAACCAACCACAACAACGCCAACGACAACGGAGGGAATAAGTACGGAAAGCGATACTCCTACAACAAAGTCACCGACAGAACCAGAGACAACACCACCAACCACGACACCGCCAACGACAACGGAGGGAATAAGTACGGAAAGCGATACTCCTACAACAAAGTCACCAACAAAACCAGAGACAACACCACCAACCACGATAGCGCCAACGACAACGGAGGGAATAAGTACGGAAAGCGATACTCCTACAACAAAGTCACCGACAGAACCAGAGACAACACCACCAACCACGATAGCACCAACGACAACGGAGGGAATAAGTACGGAAAGCGATACTCCTACAACAAAGTCACCGACAGAACCAGAGACAACACCACCAACCACGATAGCACCAACGACAACGGAGGGAATAAGTACGGAAAGCGATACTCCTACAACAAAGTCACCGACAGAACCAGAGACAACACCACCAACCACGATAGCACCAACGACAACGGAGGGAATAAGTACGGAAAGCGATACTCCTACAACAAAGTCACCGACAGAACCAGAGACAACACCACCAACCACGATAGCACCAACGACAACGGAGGGAATAAGTACGGAAAGCGATACTCCTACAACAAAGTCACCGACAGAACCAGAGACAACACCACCAACCACGATAGCACCAACGACAACGGAGGGAATAAGTACGGAAAGCGATACTCCTACAACAAAGTCACCGACAGAACCAGAGACAACACCACCAACCACGATAGCACCAACGACAACGGAGGGAATAAGTACGGAAAGCGATACTCCTACAACAAAGTCACCGACAGAACCAGAGACAACACCACCAACCACGATAGCACCAACGACAACGGAGGGAATAAGTACGGAAAGCGATACTCCTACAACAAAGTCACCGACAGAACCAGAGACAACACCACCAACCACGATAGCACCAACGACAACGGAGGGAATAAGTACGGAAAGCGATACTCCTACAACAAAGTCACCGACAGAACCAGAGACAACACCACCAACCACGATAGCACCAACGACAACGGAGGGAATAAGTACGGAAAGCGATACTCCTACAACAAAGTCACCGACAGAACCAGAGACAACACCACCAACCACGATAGCACCAACGACAACGGAGGGAATAAGTACGGAAAGCGATACTCCTACAACAAAGTCACCGACAGAACCAGAGACAACACCACCAACCACGATAGCACCAACGACAACGGAGGGAATAAGTACGGAAAGCGATACTCCTACAACAAAGTCACCGACAGAACCAGAGACAACACCACCAACCACGNTTGTGTAAATTTTTAAAATTTATCATTGTGAACTTATTTTATGAAATTATATAATATATTTTCAGAATGTGCTGGAAGACAATATTGATGATATTTCTCATAGTTTTTTCAGTGACTACTATAACACTTGCAGATACTGTTTTGAAAAATCCTCAGATAGAATCACTAAAAAAAGGCAAGTTGTAAGAAAATTAGTCTTGGATTTTAATTGAATAAGCAGCAAGTTAATAGCTATTTACGTAAAATTTTTTATTAATTAAATAGATGAAATCAAATTAGAGAAAAATAATGTTGGTAGTGAACATCAAGAGAGTCCCCTAGTCAATACAGGTGGAAAAAATCTATCAGAAACTGATACATCGAGCACATCAGCTACAGAACCACCAACGACTCAATCCTTATCTTCAACAATAGGATCATCGGAATCTTCTACAACCATTACAAGTACAACACTTATACAATCAAGCACAATAACAACAGCTACTGGGAAACCAACCCCTGTAACGGCATCAATGTCCATATGGGTGATACTTTTAATAGTAGTAATGTCAGTTGCTGCAGGATATTTCATTTTCATTTTAATCAAACGATTTATCGAATTAAAAAATTCAGGAATTGGCTTCAGAAATTTTAGATAGTAAACTTATCAAGAGTTTGATTATCTATATTAGATTACTCATAAAGATAATTACTGAACTTATTGTAATAAAATGAAATATTTTATTATAATTAAGAACAGTATTATGCGATTGTAATAATTTAGAACTATTAAGAGATCCATTCTCATTAGTAAGTTTGAGTGTTACATCGCTGAAATATTATTTTATACGTTCTTTTTTAATCAGTCAATAAAATTTACATGTATTTTAACATTACAAAACGCAAGTCTATATAATACGCATACATGAAACAGGCCACAAAACAGCGAAGTTAATAATTGTATCATGTAGCTTACCCAAGTATACTATTTTTGATATGAACTTTTTTACGTGTACAATATATTTTTAATATATGTGTATATATATTTTTTATGTCTAAAAAACTGATCAAGAATAGGAGTGTAATTATTTTTTTTATAGAAACATGAAATTGAATGCATTAATCATGTAGAATGTATGGCGGTAATGCTGTTTATTAAGAAGTTTTTTAAATTACAATTATGTCTCTGAAAAATTCGAGTATGTATAAATATTAGTAATGTGACAACTGTCTAGATTTCTCGTAATACTCTCTCAGCATGAGTTTGAATTATAATTAATTTGACAATATTTGATCAAAGAATGGTTGCTTTTATATTCAAATATATGAAGGTCTCGATTACATTATCTTAGTGACTTTGATTAAGTAAGAAAATTAAAGGTGAATCTTTCCAAGAGTTGAGTTTGAATGAATAGTGTACTTTTAAAATCCATTAGTACTTAAAATTTCTCTCGACGCTTTGCGACTTAGTGTAAAAAAATAAAACGTCAAAATTTCATACAAACAAATTTTTTTTTTTTTTGGTAAGTTTTTCAAGAAGATATTAAATATTTAGACATCATTAAAATAAATAGTAACGAATGTATAATATGATAAAAATACAAGTACCGTTAAAAAGACACTTAAATACCTAGTTTTTGGTACCTCTGTATTCGATAGATCTCGATATAATGGTTATTTTGTATTTTATTTGATAAAGTGTATTTAGAAGTGAGATTTTTGAAAGTCACCGCTAAGTCTTAGGTTGGTACCTCTACTTTCAACAGAGCGTATGATCAACTGTAGTGAACACTGGCCTAAGGCTCCTAAAACTGCTACAAATTGCAACAAAACTGGTTCAAATCAGCAAACAGTGATTACTTTAATCGAACATACGCTTTTTCAATTAAGTAGGGATACTAACCTTAGGCTTGGAAGTGACTTACGAAAATTTATTAATAAAAAAAAAATTTGTTATTTTGCTTTGTTGAAATTGTCCATAGTGACAACCCGTCGCATGTACCAAGCGTACAAAAAGCAACAAACCAAAAAAATGTTTTTTTAATACAAAAACCTAACGTATAAAAATTGTGCAGATGGAAAAAAAAAAAAATTATCTGTGAGATGCGTAAGCTGGCAATTTTGGCTGGGGCAAAAGACTTGGTCCGCGCGGCTATCATCGATTGTAATCGTGCTAGACAAGATGTCATATCTAAGTTGTGAAAAGTAGGCGGGGCTTAGGTTAAAGGTCTGGGTAGGGGGGCTCTCTCGCTCCAGCCTGCTCTATAGAGAGAGGGTGATTACGCACTGCGCATGCGGCAAACTCCCGAAAATCTGGCTCGTACACGATAATGTAGTACTTAGTTACTAAAACCATCTACTTAGGTAGTAAATTATGTTTGTCAATCAATTACTAATTAAAAACTTAACTAAAATGCTATTTAATGATGTAAATTTTCTAGCGTTCTGTTATAAATGTTTAAGATTAAAATCAGAAGACTAATAATTAATTATTTTGTTTACATAAATTTTTTTAAAATTTACTTTAATTAAATATATCATAAGCATACGCATGAGCACAAATATCAGGTGTATTGATTGTATGAGTATGTATATATATCAAAGACTTGTTATCTTTATCTTCGCATCGATTATACTCCAGTGCTCAATACGCGTCCAATATCATGATGCTTACTTTGTTGTGAACTGTACTCGTAAAAGGTGTAGTATTCGATAGGTTTTTCAATATAAATTTACTTTAAAAATGCATATAGTAAATTTGTCATTAAGTTTGTGAAAAAATCACAAAAAGATTAAAAGAAAATAATCGTTTTTCAGATCAGGAATTACATCTTAGTTTAAAGTTAAATTACAATCTACGTATACAGTAATTAAATATAATATTATAATTCAAAATTCAAGAAAAAAATAAAACCAATGTAAGTATTTTGTGTAAATTTTTAAAATTTATCATTGTGAACTTATTTTATGAAATTATATAATATATTTTCAGAATGTGCTGGAAGACAATATTG
>NW_019379484.1:1911694-1939354 GCF_000648655.2 Copidosoma floridanum
CCTCAGATAGAATCACTAAAAAAAGGCAAGTTGTAAGAAAATTAGTCTTGGATTTTAATTGAATAAGCAGCAAGTTAATAGCTATTTACGTAAAATTTTTTATTAATTAAATAGATGAAATCAAATTAGAGAAAAATAATGTTGGTAGTGAACATCAAGAGAGTCCCCTAGTCAATACAGGTGGAAAAAATCTATCAGAAACTGATACATCGAGCACATCAGCTACAGAACCACCAACGACTCAATCCTTATCTTCAACAATAGGATCATCGGAATCTTCTACAACCATTACAAGTACAACACTTATACAATCAAGCACAATAACAACAGCTACTGGGAAACCAACCCCTGTAACGGCATCAATGTCCATATGGGTGATACTTTTAATAGTAGTAATGTCAGTTGCTGCAGGATATTTCATTTTCATTTTAATCAAACGATTTATCGAATTAAAAAATTCAGGAATTGGCTTCAGAAATTTTAGATAGTAAACTTATCAAGAAATAAAAATATGCAAAGTAATAAACGTGTAAATTTTTTATAAAAATTAAAAATTTTTCTACAATATGCACTGTAAATTACAACAAATACTACAAATAAATAAAGGATTCTAAATTTCTTATTAAATGATTTCACTTAACTGACATTTTACAAATGAATAAAAAACATGAAATAACTAAACAAAGAATACATGTTATTAAGACAAGCAAGTAATGTAGTTCTCTTCAAATAAGTAATAATATCAAGCAAAGATATGTAACTGCTATCACTGCTATGAATCTGAAATAAATACCGATGTTATCAGATTTCTCGCAAATGCGTCTTAAATATTTTGTTTTTTGTGTGGTTAAGTATTGTTTTAATGTCTTATTTATTATTAAAAAATAGTAACGCTTTTAAAATTTGTTTTAAGATTTCAGTTGCGTAGCTTAATTATTATAAATCAAACAGTCTCATGAAAATTTAGGTATTCATTAATTTATGCGTAGAAATGCTCATTTATGTTCTCATTTTCGTTAGACAATTTTTTTCGTACTTCATAGTTACTGACAATAATTAATTATATTCTCGATGTTTCTACTTTTAACAACTTAAAATCATAAGTCTATTGCTTCAAAATAAATTATCTCTTTAAAGTGATTTATCAACACCTAAATAATTATGTTGGTGTTGTAAAAATATTCTTACAGTTATTTCAAGAAATTGTGTTTGAATGATCACTTTTTTTCAAATTTATTTATTTCTTCTTGCTTTCATTAATATATTTGTAATTATTTACACAATTTTTACTCTTATCCTATCATAAAAAGAGTATTATAACAAAGTCCCTTACTTGAATAGTAACTGTTTTTTAAGCTAATCATTTAAAGTTTATAGATATGTATCATGCAAAATATCATCCGTAGAATTATTGTACTAATAATTTTCTTTATGTTTATAAGTCTGAAATATTAAAGTTTTGCCATCGTACATTCAAGGATTAAGAGCGAAGAGGGGTCTCTATGTTTTAAAGTATCTAGAATAAAAGTAAATTAAATATTTAACCAAAAACACTTTGTTTCCATGTAGTTATTTTCTAAATTACAGAGTGGACGAGAAACGACACACCAAAATATAGAATACTCTGTACTAACTATGACGAGGGATATAATAAGTACCTTAAGTCAATATCGAGTTCTATTAAAATATCTTAAAAACTAAGGAGTATGTTAACAAAAACACAAAATTGTGCAAGAAATAACGATAAATATAATCAATTATTTTCCAAATAAACTGGATAGGAACGACGGCAATACTGCTGTGGAATATTCTGTTTTACCGCGGTTGACAACAACGGATCAGATGTCTATTAAATCATGCTAGATAAAATCTTAATGTTTAATTGTGAATACAAGAAAAAAATAAATTTTAGAAAATAAAATTTACAATTGCATATGGAACATCCTTTAACTTAAAATCAAATTACTAGTTATTATTATTACATGTATTAGATTTTTTACCCTCATTTTCGATCTTTAGATTGAAATATCTGAAGATCCAGAGAACAAAGCATTAAATACTGTTTAATTCTTATGAGGCTCTTATTATTAGACGTATTAGGATTAAAAGTTTTATAGCTCTTATCTGGAATCACCCACAAAATCCGTGATTAATAAATTGCTTAGTTCTGAGTAAACTAACCAATTTGTCAAATAATTTTTTAACTTTGTATCAAGATTGTTTTAAAACAATTTCATCGAATTTATATTTTCCATGATGGTGGAACAACTTCAAGAAAATGTCTAGAGTTTAGTCAACAGCCAATGGGATGAGCTTACGTTTACCAATTAAATATAAGTTGCCACCCGAGATGCTTAATACTTAGTCAGAATTTTTTTATTCGAAATTGTTCATTATTTAAAAAAAATTTCTTTTACTTTATCATGGGAATAGTTTTATTAGTCATGATTATCTTGGGTGGGGTCCGAAATATCGACTGTGCACCTCATTTTTGTAGTAAAACTATAAATGTTTTGTCGAAAGCGACAGCTCAGTATAACGACTGTTCATTATTTCGACAGCCAATCGTAGAGCAGCATAGATGGAAAGTCAAAGTGAACTACCTCGTGATTAGTTGTCGAAATATTGAACAATCGTTGCACTGAGCTGTCGCTGTCATCAAAATAAACGTCGGTGGGATAAACATATATGGTTTTACAACAAAATTGAAGTGGGCTGTCGTTATTTCGGACCCCCCTTCCCAAGATATTCAGTTAAATTTTCGAAATTTCAAAACATGTGCTGACGTATATTATCTAAACCTTTGCGCATGCCCAAGAATATCATAGAGACAGAATATTTTAATGTGTAAATTAAAAAGCTATTAGCTTAATCTCTGCATAGCACACACTTAGACGGTTAACTAACTTCAACGTGCTCAGTTTTTGTTTCTTCTGCATTCATTGTAGTTCAAAAATTCACTTGCTCCTTGAAAATAAGTTATTTAAACAAGTTTTAAAATACTTCATTAAGTGAGTGTACTAAAGTTTCAAATATTTGTCTGATTGAATGTGTTTTTACTAAAAAACATTATTTGCATCATGCCATTTTCACACTTAGTACATAAAGTATATTTTGTGCATTACTAAAATTGCATAAACTTACATTTTGAGTTTTATGCTAACAGTATTATTGTAATACAAAATTAATCTTATAATTAGGATTAAAGAAAAATAAATTCATGCGAGTGTGTGGTATCCTGTAAATTTAATAACCGTGTAACTATTAAATTATCATATTTTTTAGAATGTGTTGGAGAAAACAGTTGGTATTATTTGTGATACTTTTGTCGTTGACAATAAACTATGCTGAAGAAACTACATCAGAATCGACAGTGACGTCAACAACAGTTGATTCGAATAGCACAAATGTTTTAAACGGAACCAGCTTAATTGACAAATCGCTGTTGGAACCACCAAGAACGCCTGTATGGGTTATCGTTATTATTGTTATTATGGCGATTGTTTCAATATACCTCATTTTTTTAATAGTAAAAGAAATCTTCGAGCTAAAAAAATCAGGATTTTCATTTAGAAACCTGTTCAGAAATTAAATTTGTAATAAGTCAAAATATCAATCAGTTTTTTTAATAAATTGTATACAGTCTAAATGATGTTTCTTCAGACCTTAATTTCAAATCTAGCTCCTTAATAATGCAATTGTTGATTTTATGACGAAAAAGACGGTTTTTTATACTCAACACATAGCAGGTTCATTAGTTTTGTAATCTTAAAACGTACTTACCAACAGAAACGACACACGCCTATCAATGAATCTCCAACAAACATAAGTTTTATCGTGTCACGCGTGCGCTTACGTGAGTTTCAAGAATATTCCGTCATTTGTGATAACAAGTATCATTGATTATAACTGTACAAAATAACACATTGACTTGTATTGTTAAGGTTTGGCTGTATTACAAAGATACAAATAAAATATGCTAATTAAAAATTGATAAAAAAAATTTTGTGTGTAAATTATTTTGCCTTTAATTATTTTCCATAAAAAGCTATATTAATTTTTATACTTATCATTGTTACTTAAATTAAAAAATCTACGTTTCTTAGTTCTAAGTGAATTATGATTGTTTTCGAATAGTCTCATCGACGCTATTAGATACTAATAGACACTAATCAATACCTTTCAAAATCAAAACTTTTCATCAAACGTTTTAAAAATAATCATACTATTAGTATCATTATTGTATCATCATTGGTACAAAGAAAAGTTTTTTTATTAAACGATCAAAATTTACTTGGTTAATTATTCGCGGGCCGTAAGTTGTATCGAAAAATGTTATTTTGCCTACCTCGAGTTAAAATAATACATTTACCCTCTGTACGAGAGTAAGAGTGTTATTTTAAGTTAAGGTACAAGCCAAAAGATATCAAATGCACTACGAACAGACGAACGGATGCTCAGACCACATGTTTGCCATCAACTTCATTTCAAGTGATCATATTCATACGATGCGTGACATATATTTTAGCTGCACACTGTACTATTTACAGCCAATTAATTTTTAAAGTTTCATCCATGCGTTATTCTATTGATTGCAGGTTATGAATAGCTTATAGCAACAGTAATTCACTAAGTCCAAAAGCACGATAAAGTCGTAGTACAGCCGTAGCACAGCGTTTCTACTAACGACCCATGCGAGCCACTGGTTAATGATAAAGCACTGATAATAAAATCAGCTTGATAGATAAAGCATTTCAAGTTTCCTGGTCACACGATAAAAATCAGAAAGTTGCGATTGAGGTGAAGTGAAATGCTTGATTTTCATATACTTGCATACCGAAAAATAATAATCTCTTCTCTTTTTCCTCGTACTGTTTTGTCTACACATGATAAATCATATTGATTTTAACAACCCGAACACTCAGCCTACACTTGATTGTTTCACTTTTGCACTTTTTAATCGAAAATACACGTAAAGTCAAGGGAATAGTTACTTATATGTTGTTTTCAAAATAAAAAGAGCGCGCTCGGTGCACCGTGCGTTTTTGCAACTGCGTTTTTGCTCGTCTTTGCGAGGCGTCCGAATGTGGGTCGTACCTCCGTTTTTGGCCAGGCGCCAAGTACATCTTTGGCCGTGGATTTTTTATTCGACTATAATACGTCGTTGAAGCGAACTCGTTCATTTTCTCTCCCTTGACGCGAACCGAAGAAACTTCATCTCCTCAATGCTCTCCAATAACGCATCCATGTGCCACTATGGTACTTTCCTTATCATACAATGTCTGAGACGCGTGACTTTTTTCATGTGCCCTATGCAATTAAAATGTTAATTGAACAGACGTACACGTAATAACAAAAAAGTAGGTCAAAGGACATCAAAATAAGTCTCTCAAAAAAAGAAAAAAAAATCAAGTTTGCAAAGCATGACTGGTTTATCTCGATGCTTTAACGTGCTTTATGCTCATTCTGGTATTACATATACACTGCAAGCTCGCCTCTCTTGTTCGCTCCGTCACGTCGACAAATATATTATACAGATACATACGCCCTAGAGACTTGTCTTTTCGTTCGCATACCACCTTCCGAGTGAAGTCTTTGTAGTTCCACGTCGTTTCACACGAGCATTGCTAAGCAGGTACACCAAGCTATTGTTGCTACTGAAAGTTTTGAGAAATGCAACGAGGTATTATACACTATAGGCGGAAACCGCGAGGTGGTGAATGGTACAAAAAATGATACTCGAGCCCACTGATTGTTTGGGCATTTTGAGAAATTCTTGAATTTTTTATTTTTAAATTACGAAGGCTTATAGAATATAAAAGCATCTTGCAACAAGTATGAAATAATTGGCTGCTCTTGAGGAAGAAACGACAAACATCTACGAGCCATTCATGTCTGATGAAGCCCTGAAGAGGCCAAAGAATTTCTGTCTCAGACAATGACAATGAATATAAGCTCACGTGCGCGTTTGTTGCCAGCTTGAGCCGGTATTAAAGCTGGCTACATCAAATCGCGAGAAGAGGCTGCCAAGAGAGTCTTAAAGCGCTTTAAGGAGCCGTCGAGCTTAAGTAAAATTATAAAAGTAAAATTTTGTGAGAAATAATTATAGAATGTATTTAACTTGTTACATTTATAATTTTGCAGGTGTGCCATTATATTTTTAGTATTAAACCCTTGATAATCTAAAGTTACAACGGATTTCGTTCTAACTTCAAGGAAAAGAACTATTCGCTAACTCTTCGTAAACATATATGTCTTAATTTTAGGCAGTATTTTATGGCTTCGTTTTGGCCCATTATTATTTACATAGTTTACAGCAGTGCAATTATGGGGGTAGATTTAACAGATAATGTATTAAAAATGACTCCATAAAGATAAGTATTACAGTACTATATAATTCATAAAGAGGGGTATAACTGTCTGATATCCCAATAAAAGAGATTAAAACCATCTATACTTTTGCCAAGCACGAAAAGCCGTGAGGTTTTTATATTTCTTTAAAAAAAGGAGCAAATCCTGATTGATGAATTTAAGCTTGCCTCAAACGATTATCGTATCAGGAAATCTTTTGCTTTTTGAAGCTCCTCCTTGATTTTCTACGCGATTTAACGTAAAACCTTCTCGGCTCTTCTTTGGCGAACGCGTGCATTTGAAAAACGTTCGGCAAGTTCTCGCGGCTCTTGGCAAGGTTCCGTACTTTCTTTTACAAGTGAATCCAAGTATAGACTGGTTTTTATACTCCCGTTGTACGGAAGGCAGAGATAATTCGTCCCACTCGAATCATATACCTCTACTACTGAACGAACTAGAGCTTGGAAGACTCGATTGATGATTCGATTTTCTGAACCCAATGGGTTCTCGACTTCTTATCGACAAGACGCCAAGCGTGAAAAAAGATACAAGGCTTTCTTTACTAACGCCTCAAGTCTGTTTGTATTGCATGTGTGTTGTTTAAAAATTTCCATAGGATTGTTTTATCATCTTCTTTACCACTTTTTAATTTTTATAACACTCTCGTTATAATCATAAACATTTTTAAATCGATATAAATAAAACCTTCAGTGTGCACAACTTAGGTACACTTTCTGATATTTATTAACCATCCGTACATTCATTGTGTACACAAAGATCCGTCTTTATAAACACGACACTTATTGAGTGTAACAAATAACTAGGAACAGTAAAAAAGCTTTTATATTCATTTCCACTTTATTCACCCTACACAGTTGTACAGAATGATGACTACATAATATGTATGTTCAACGAAAGTAGTGAACAGGTTTTTGGTGGCTCTAAAAAAATTGTTAGCTTCCTTCAGCTCCAACGATTGAGCTCAGATCTGGTGGTGGACATTTTTAGCCTTTTATCCATAAAAAAAAAAAAAAAAAATATGTTTGTTTGCCATCTGAAGTTGTATGCTCGGCAAGTAACTTTTGAAACGAAGAATAATTCTAAGAAAATAACATTCTTTGAACCGAAAGTACAAGTAACAATCTCTGTTACCACACCCGAGAATCAAATTGATCGAGAGGTTGCAAGGAAACAGTTTGAATTCCGGTTAACCGAGTTATTCACTCAGAAGTTGTCGGAACCTCCCAAAGTGAGAAACTTTCGCGAAATAGTCAGGGGAGTAAACAAATTTCCAGGATCCGTTTGAAGCAATCATTTATATATGAAACCTTTGACTTCTGCGGGTATGGAAAGTGCACATCATAACAACCCAAAACGCCGAGAAACTTTAACCACGCGGAATTCGTTTGAAACAAGATGCACCGGGCGTGGGGTGTTGAATTGAATGAAACTCGGCCGTTTGCAATCGCCACACCGTATATACCACCCGAGCTATCTCCGCGGCCACATCGAGAGCAAAGCCTTATAGCGCGGGATAAAGCGAGAATGTGCGGACTTGAGCACGAAAGACGGAAACGGCCTTCTTATCCGGTAAATCCTCGGTAGTTTCAGCAAAGTTGCGCTTAAAACCTTTCCCCCTGAGCCACGATCATTTTTCTACACCTCCAGCGTTTATTCGTCTAATGAGAGTTCCTTTTTCTTACGTATGTGTGTGTTGGAGATTGAATTAGGGCTCGGAGGTGGATAAGAAGGATAAGTGTCTTGATAATACATCGGAAAAGGTGTCGTCGAGGACAAAAGGAGTTTTGGCGGATAACAATGACTAATGAGGTGTGAGTGGCCTCATTTTGATACGGCGATTTCTAAAACAATATCTATGCTTGGAGAAATACATCAAATATAATTTTATTCCGGGACAATGTCAGTGTACACGCAAATGCAGATAAAAACGTGGTGGAAAGAAACTTTTTTGTTGAAAGGAAGAGACGTGTTACACACAATGGCTTTGCCAACTTGGGTGTAGCCGTGACGCACCGTGTATCGCTTTCCAATATTTTCCAGCCACTCGTGTGTTTTCTAGCTCGTGTTCAATCGAGGGAAATCTCGAGTTAATATTCGGCGGTCACATTCGATACTCTCCCGCGTATACTATAACGCCGCGAATCGAAAGAAAACTGAGCGACAGAACACGTGAAACTGTTTTCATCGCTTCATAACTTTCTTCCTTCCGAGTTCACATTATTCCGCTCTATTTTCACCTGCACTTATTTTTCAATGTCTTTAGATATATACGTGCGACTCGGAGGATCGAAGCGTTTTAATATTTCACGTAATATCTTCTTTTGGCCGATATTATATTCCTCGTCAGCGTCGTATTATACGACAAAACATTTTCCGTTTTATCTCGATCGTTCGTTCTCTTCGTAGGAAATATATTTCAACGAAACATCCCGTATACACGTACGTAAAAAACTGAGTTATGCTCAATGTTACGCTTCCGTTTCGGAGAAAGAGACCTGTGGAAAAATCCTACAAGTTGTTTTACCTTTTAAGATGGATATTGGTGAGAAAATCGTGTGTTTATGCAAAAATAAACTCTGTATTTTTTGAATTTAATTTTGCAAAACCACCTCTCCCTCTATTATTTTTGCATTGAAACGGGAAAAGCGTTAACTTCGAAGATACAATTTTTTTGGTATTCCACTGAAAAGAAAGAGGTTTTCACTGCTTGCGATTGATTCGCGCGTTAGATGAATCGAATAATACGCAAGCAAAATAATTCAAAAGATTGATAGCGGCTCTCCGGATTTCCCCAAAGGCTTTCGAGACCTCCGAGGAAGTTTGGCGCGAGCGCGAGTAGACAATTTAAGTTTCACGGACAACTTCGATTGGAACTTCTTTGCAAACATCAAGTTTCGAAAGAAAATATAGAACCAGTGCTAATAGTGGCAAAAAGACAGAAGAATATCCGAAAACACGGATTTCTCCGAAGAAAACAAATCTTCTAAAAATAAACTTGTACGAACTTTATTCGGGGGAAGCTCCGGGCTGTGTTTTCTCGATTATCGCGCAACAGTTAGCGTATGTTCATTTGTGTAAAAGCATCAAAAGAAAAGTAGCGATAGTACAAAACGGTGATGACGCAGACAAAAGGGAAAAAGGGAACGGGTGAATTTTGCACAGCTGCAACATTAGCGCACGACCCAGCCGAAGATTGGCTCGCACACTAGTTCGATTAACCACTGCGCTAAAGTGTAAATTGTGTCTTCCTTTCTCGGAAAAGTTTGGAAAATTTACAGCTAGTTTCGCAACTGCGTCACTGCGGATTTCCGAAATCTAATTTGCTTCTTTGTCCAACCAAGAAGACGCGGATGCTTACGTTCGTATGAATACGAGTAATTTGATTTCGTGACGTTTTTTTTGGAGCTGTGACGTTGAACTTCCATACAAATATAATTTGAAGCCAAAAATATGGGAGTGGAAGAAACTACGTACGCGCGATCTTCATGTTCTGGAATATATGATATATCTCCTATATCGCGTATCTGCCTCTCATCTCTTCGTAGAGTGGTTCGAAAGATACATCCTCACACGCGTATGTAAACACACCCTCGCCCCGATAGATACGTATGCAGTTATGTTTACTCGCGTTTTGCGGTTTCATTCGTCTACATCGTGCAGTTGAAGGGAAAAGAGAGAAGTGCACGAAGAGTAAATACTCGGGAAAAAAGTATGGCATATGATGCGCTCGCCTCCGATAGGTTTGTTTGCCTTCGTCCCTGTCGGCGCGGAAATGAATATTTTTCCAGGACTGCAGTGGCGCGAAAACCCACTTTGTACGCTACGTTACGCTCGCGAGTAAAGGTATATGTGCCGTGTATTACTAACGATTCGATAAAGGGATTCGGAGTTTACCTAGTTTTTCATCGTGACATTTCGTTCAGACGCTCGCTTTTATGCTTTTTTGCACGCTCATTGTCAATTACGAGGATGTTTCGTGCGCTCCACTTGTGCAACTGAAGAAATAGATTACTTGACTGTACAAAAAAATCGCTTGAAATAGCTCGGTACTTCAAATTATGGTTAGAAAAAGGCTGCAATGAGGCATACAATTTTTTATTGGATAATTATTATTTTTTGTTGGTCAAAAGTTGTTAAAAATTGCTCTTTTCGAGATTGATAATGTACTCATCTGGAACTGTAAGGTTTAACTTCTTGTTGTAACGAAAAAAAGATTACTTTTCTTTTTTAAAATATTTTTTGCCATTTCGACCTTTAGTTTCGCATTTAAGATAAAAGTTTTTTTTTTACCATTTTTCTATTTTTACGTTATGAAGGTACTTTTATTGTATTTATAACTATGCTGAAAAATATCAATTCGTCAATATATGATTGACAAAAAAAAATCATTGGTTGTACCCTGGACAAAATTGCGCAATACAAAACTTTTCTCGGTTGTGAAACTACAACATATTATGAGATTACAAATTAGTTTGCTTTAAAGATTAGCAAATAATAGGTGGTCACACCTTTTTCTGCAGCGAAAACCTATAGGACATCTGTAAATATGTTGTTACGGTTAACAAAAAACGAGTAAGAGCAACAAAGTGTCCCACTTTTATTCAAAATTATTAAAATGTATTGCGTCAACTACAATTTTTTTGTTATGTACGCTTTTTTGAAGAGAAATAAGTTTTAAATTCATGAATGAATAAACAAATATCATAAAGCTTCGAAAAATTCTTATTTAAATCTTTCTTCACGATAGTTGTGCGATACACGACTCATTAGCGAGGTCTCAGAAGCATAAGGCTATATCTAATCAGAAAGTTTCAACTACTTTCTGTGAACTAACTTGGAAGTGTCGTAAAATTCAAAACAGGTTTATTTGCCTCCAGATAAACGTACATTTGTAATTGTACAAAAAATACTAACTATACTTTTATTATTTTAATTAGCCTTACTCTTATGCCACAGAGTAAAGAAAAAAAAAAAAAAAAGGTAATAAGCACTTTAAACGTCGAATTAAAAAAAAATTCCTCAACTATTGTAAAACTTTGAATGAAGAAGCGTAAAAAAGAAAGAAAATTTTCGTATATTCAATGAAATCGTTCTGAACTTCCTTCCAAAATGAGAAAGCAGTCATGAAACCTCTCGTAACTACCCTTCGCTCGAAAAGTCAGTCTCGAATTGAAATTACGAGGGAGGGCGCGAGAAGATTCCACGAGCACATATGCACGAGTCTCACGTGATGGGGAAGCATTGCCGTAAGCCGAGCTTTGGGACTGCATGAAATATGTATAAAGCTCCGGTTGCTACTTCGGTCGCTCCGGTGTATACATATGGATGCCGCTGCACCTAAGCTGATAAGACGTTTGTACGCTGGAGAATACATTCCTAGAGGGGTCATTCTTACGAAAATCTTCGAGCGAAAGATGCGGACTTGTTTGCGGGGGATCAAAGTAGACGACTTTTTTGCTGTACTTGGAGAACGTGAGGGCTCTCGCTTCATCTGACATGTAAATGATCGCGTTTCATACGTCAGAATAAATTGTAGGAGCTTATATCGCTGATGACTTTTTCAGATCACTGAGTCAAAGTGAGCTAATTGTTTATTTGAATGACCGTGTCAACTTTTAAATTTACACCCCTGGTTAAATTAATTTTAAAACGATTTTCGTCTTTTAGAGTGTTAGGATCGATATCGTGAAAAAATGTTTTACCCTTTGAACTCAACTACGTAGCAACAGTAAAAATATTATTGTTTTATTAATTGGTTGCATTTTTTTCGATGGATCGGTACTAAATGATTGTTTTCCTGAGCTGTGCACTGAAAGAAAAGTCCAACACTTCACTTTATACGCTGCTAAACACGGATAGTATCAAATTTTGAGGAGAGACATATCCCCGAGAGGGATTTATTCAACTTATCCCCCGATTTACACATGAAACTTAAACGGGATCCAAGAAATGGAGCTTTACGAGAAGCTTTAATAGAAACGCCAGTAACTTGCTGTTTTTTATTATCGTTGTTATCGTAAGAGAACAATCTAAACTTCCATACATGGTATAGCAAGATTCCCGGTACTAGACACTTTAATAAAAATACTCATCAAATTTCCGTAATGGTTAACTAAAACTCATCCTCGAGCAAACACATTTATAATTAACAACGTCAGTATAGTATCACAATAACGTTGCACCGATGATATTGGATTTCTAAAAACTGGAGCTCCGGTTCAGCGTCGTCGCGAAATCGCATATATTTGTCGGGTTGCGTTAGACGACGGAGAGAAACATACACACCCACACTGACAGAAGATGGACGGATTGAGGGATGCGCCTCGGCTTCTTGAGTTCCCCATCTTCCCTGTCGTTGCTGCCGCGCCATTAATCTAATCAGGTCAACTTATTCCTCCAGATATGGATGCATAATTGAATTTCATGCGTCGCGCAGATAGTTTCGCCTTTCCAATTTGTAAACATGGGGTATTGTGCTCTGCAGATACTCCCACCAAGTGGATGATGTACTTAACATTTTCAGCTTTTCATTTTATCACGTGGTCATTGACTCGAAAGTCAAGAGCAAAAATCTTTGTTCCCAAAGAGGGAAAATAAAAACGTAGCATCCGATTATCATTCCAAATAGCTTGGATCCCATTGCGAAAATAGTTTACTTCCTAAGCACGTGGGTATCAAATTTTTAATACACTCCGAGTGAGCCAACCCATTTTAGCTTCTTTTATCTTGCGTTTTTTCTTCCCCCCTTCGCATGCGAATATATACCTGTGTATACACGAGCAAGTGGGCTTGTATGTACATACACTGGCCGGAAGGTCATAAGGAGGTAAAGCTCTCCGTGACTCGGTGCTATGAAAAGGAATTTCGTGAGGCAGCGTAAGTGGTTTTCCCAACGGGTGCACTTTTTGTGGTGGTTAAGCTGACATTCACTGGAATTCAAAGAAAGCTGGCCGACTATCCTTTGGGTGATGAATTATCATCGCGCTCAATGTCACATACGTCTCGGGCTTATTGTAAATAATCGTCTCCTACGCAGATTAATTTTTTTTTTATTATCAGGGAAAAAAAAAAAATATCTTTGAATGACTTCATTTACGTAATGGAAAAAAATTTTCGTGCGCGAGTAGTCAGACTTGTTATAGCCCTAACAAGAGCGACGTGATTGTAATTGAATTCGTCATTTGCTGAGTCAAGAGCCGATCGAAAGTTCAGGCAAACTTTGATTTTGATTCATTCGAAGAGAAAGGAAATTTTCATCAATGAAATTATAGGTCTATTCATAAGAGATTATAAGTACAGCAATTGTTTGGTGAGCAATTTTTATCTGCCCGAAAAAACATGTAGTTAGATGGTTCAGAGCGTAAAAAATAAATGCCAAAGATCTAAATTTAGGTTTTTATTTTCGTGTACACTAACCATTGAAGAGGCAAAGGAGGTCGAAGAGCCTGGGAGGAGAAAATGGAAGTCACAATGAAATTCCAATAACGAAATTTGTACAGGAGTCTCGTTTGAGTTATTAATTTATTAAACTTAATTTAACGTTTATAAAAATATTTCACGAGAAAATTGAGGACGATTGAAATACCAGCTACACTTTGAAATATTCTTTTTTATGAATTATGTCATATCGTTTTATGGTAATATTAAAATGGCCAATATTTTAAGGTTTTGTAGGACAATTATCGATGACTTTGTCTAATATTTTTTTATCTCAAGAATTCAAGACTAAAATTATATATCTTTCTACTGATAATTTTATATTCTATTCCTACCTTAACAGTTCGATGGCCTTAAAGTGAGGCTCGAATAGCATTGGCTACTGACTACTGGCTTACATTTGATTGGTCATTGTCATAAAAGAGCGCTAATTTTGAATGTATTTTTCCATCTTAAAATTCGTGATGTTATTTTTTCAGATAAATTGTGTAGTTTTCAAAGCGGTAAAATTTAAAAATTAAATTTTGAGAACATACATTGAATTAGTAGATTGTATACTTCCAGAGAGACGAAAAAAATTGTTGAAAAAAATTATTTATTCGCTCAATATT
Organism: Copidosoma floridanum; assembly: GCF_000648655.2. Next base: position 1,926,115 of record NW_019379484.1, read on the forward strand.
TTGAAAAGTTGTAAAAAATATCAGGATTTGATGAGTGTTTGATGAGTGTCCCCTAGTTTACAGAAAAAAGAAACTAGAAAACACTGTATTGCATCAGCAAACAATCAATTGACGTCCTACGTTTTTAGACACCCTCGTAAAACGCCCTCATCATCATTAATATACGTGAAAGCATATCGTTTTTACAACAGCCAAGTAATGGTTGCACTAAACTTTTTTACCACCCCTAGCGGGAAGTACATCGTTCGTACGCGCTATTTTATACGAATAGCCTGTGACGCGAGAGAAAAATAATGAGATTACCAAGACTTAATATTTCTCATTTATAGCAGCGAAAGGAGGAAAAAAAAAAAAAAGAGAGACAAAAGAGCAGATAATGCACTTATCCTCGTTGGCTCGGCTTGAAAAATATGCGAGTAATCCGGTTGAGGGCGTCTCTTCGTTTCGCATTATAGGTGTTTTATGAGAAAAATGCGTGACCTCAGGTGCATCACGAACAAGTCACTATACATGTGTATATGGCTGCTGCTGCATTCTGGATCGTCGAGACTAGACGCTCACACTATTTTTGCAAAACGATCCAATGCGAGACGAAATAACGAAGCATCATACGCCAGCCATAAATCGTCCGGAAAAATATTGCTGATGATGAAATAAACCAGAGCTCGGAAAAGCCGGAGTATCTACTTCTCAGAGGCAAAAATGCTGATGTTGCAGTTTGGTATCAGGGACCCCTGCACGTAAACTACAAGACGAATGACCCTCGATAACAGCCACACTGTTACGTAATATCCCGGGGCGCGCGAAAGAGAGTTACCCGTAAAATGAATTCGCACCCGCAGCACTACAGCTCGAGAGAAGGGAAAGACGTCACGAGAAAAGAAAGAGAGGAGTTTTCACATGCAGAGGAAAATGCGAACGAGATCGAAGAACGATATATATGTATATATATAAGCTGGGTATGTATCGCCTGTACATATATACCAACACATATCGTATCCTGCGCAACGGGTCCCCCCCACAACGCACTCTCCACCTCATCCGTCTTTCCTTTTATCTATTTCCCCGGCTGCCCTCGATATTCTGCATTCCTTTGATTCCACTTTCTCTCTCTCCATTGCGTATAGGTACCTAAGGAGAGAAAGATAATCACGCGCCAATGCTCGTGTGTACACTCGCGCGCTCACCTGTTATGAATTCGTAATCACTAGATGTATAGGGTCTCATTAAAAATACGACACTAATATTCACCACGGCAACACAGACGACCCCGGTTAATCACATCAAAAGCGATTATGTATACCACTCGATACAAGTAAATTATACGTATCGCTGAGCTGTGCAAAGTTCGTTATAATAACCACCACGAGGTTAATCCTGCTTCGAATATATTTAATTGGACGGGTACACACACAGAGAGACACAAGCGAGGTAAAAACTATTTAACTTTTACGAGGGAAGAATGCTCACGCACCCCCTGAGAGCCTTGATTAATCACCCATCCCCGGCATGGATATACCCAAGGAGGGGCTGCAATTACTAAGATTGCGCGAGATCGCTCTCTTTTGCGTTAACTTTACTATACCGGAAAAAGATAAGTATATATATAAAAGGGCACACCCACGAGCTCGTCATCCCCGTAGCGTCGAATTTAAATTCCAAATTTATCTCGAAGCGCCAGCCGCAGGCGTAAGGGAGCGTACAATATATATATATATATATATTCCACTCGAGATTTCACATTATCGATTCGGCCCCTTGTACATCGCGTATACGACTTATTCATCGGGCGGACTCTTAACGCCCTCCTTATATCGAGCGAATTGAAATTCCGAGCGGGTGACTTTGAAGCCCCCAACCACCGGTGGGTTGTTTCTATTTACAGCTCGGGTTTTTTTTTTTTTTTTTTTTTTTTTTGTACGAGGCACTAAAAAGAGGATCGTCGGGGGGGAGGGGAGGAGGATTTAGTTCCAACTCATTCTCATGCATCCTGTCTTGTGGACGAAATTGGCTCAGCCGTTTGATTTACACACGCTCCCGGCGCATAAATCACAACTGCCTACACGTGTACGAAGCATCGACTTTTCAGTCGAGAGTAACATCGTTGTCGATAGGGGGTTGAATGAAAGAGAGATCGACCCTCTCGAAGGATAAGGAGGCAAGCATGTACCTTATACTTGGCGAGAGGAGAGGGTGGTATACACGGGTGTACCTATATATAGGGAGAGGACACGCACTGTACGGGGGGGGGGGAGCTATTTCCGAGATCCGTGGCGGGGCTTCGACGCGAGTCAGGGCCGGTCGACAGGCCGATTGATCACGGGCTGATGGATGGCCGAGAGATGCTTCCCGACCCGATTGATATGCCGGAGTTTGCCACACCGAGGGCCGAGTGCAGGGTTGGATCCGCACGCGCCCAGCTGTACTCGATTAGTCGAGGAGGGGATGTGGGTCGCGAGGATGTATCGGCCAGATGGGGGGGAATTAGTTTCGGGTGTACTCGGTGCCACCTGAACTGGCGGGCTTTGTCACGAGCCCGGAAGTTTTGTTGGTCTTTGGTCGTGCTCCGTGTGATTTCCCTGAGGGTATATAGGCGCCCCCCCCCCCCGCGTGTCGGGATCGATTGTACAGGGAAAAACAATGCCAGAGGAAGGGACACGCGTGTCGATGACTCGCTGGTTAATGGGAGAGTGCACGGTGTTGAAGTGACTGATTTGGGGCTGCTTTGGTAAACATGTACCTTACGCGATAATCAGATTAGACGAGATGGTTTTTTTTTTTTATCTCGTACGTGGCACTAATACGATCAGCGTTTGTTACGTTATCACAGACAAAAAGTGGAGGAGATGTAATGAATAACATCTTGTTCAGCACGTCAAATACTGTCGAACTTCTTACGAAGGAAATTAAATATCATCCTATGACCCTACAAATTTACGCATTTGAATAAATATTAAAAATTTTTTTTTTTTCGCTTACATTTGATTGGTCATTGTCATAAAAGAGCGCTAATTTTGAATGTATTTTTCCATCTTAAAATTCGTGATGTTATTTTTTCAGATAAATTGTGTAGTTTTCAAAGCGGTAAAATTTAAAAATTAAATTTTGAGAACATACATTGAATTAGTAGATTGTATACTTCCAGAGAGACGAAAAAAATTGTTGAAAANTATTATTTACGGAGATACGGCCGTTTTAAGTTTTGGCTATCTTTAAACACCAAAAACTCAGATTGTAGATAGGAACCCAAGCGGATTGAATACAATATAAACGACTACGTAAACTAATTCGTAATTCTATACCTACATTATTACGACATTTCACAGCATATTTAGTCACCATATAATTTTCTAATTTGCATTGCTAATTCAGCTGAAAGCAGTTACACACTGCACCGTTTATATTTGCTAAGATACATGTAATCACACGTAATGTCAATAAACGTGATGTATTAATTTGCCCGTAGAACATCTTTGCCTTTGCATTCATTATGCAATACAACATGCCATTAGCAGCAGCATAATATTATCCCAGCAATGATTTCTTGTAATTTACATTCACAATTTAAGTAATGTTACTTTAAGCTACTGAGCTTGAATAACATTTCCATTGAATCAATTGAATATGACGAGTTCATACAATAAAATCGTGGTATAAATTCATTTTGATGAATCCATTTGAATTCTCCTCTTCGGAGTTTATTCATCCATTGCTTCTCACTGGCATGAGAAGTTCATTTGATCGTATATGAATATCCCATAAAAATGATATACTCCCCTTACTTATTCACGAAATTCCATTCGTTCTCAAGTATACGTTTGTGTATTGTGTAAACATATAACGACTAATTAGGTTTTAATGGCATTGAAAATTTTCTAGCTCGTTTAACACAAAATAGGAGTCTAGCAAAGCTCTCATTTATTAGGCTGTATCTAAATGGAACTAAATTAATAAATCTCAACTTCCACACGAGGCAGCACTAAATTATTCTTAAACGTGTATTGCACTGTAAGTTCAAGTTATGTCTCAACTTTCCGCGTAAACAATGCGTGACACGTGTAATACTATACAAAAATTTCTTTCAACAATACAATTTAACATGAATGACCATGTATTTGAATATAAAAAAAATAGTGGATTTTCCAATTATCTGTATAAAATTTAGATCAGCCCTTGAAGATTGCAGAGCACATTTTGCATCACACGCTCAAAGCTTTTGATCTTGCCAGTTCAATAACTCGCGTTAATTTCGAAATAATCGATTGCTCCTGGCAATTGGCAATCAACGCTGCATTTTCATATGGACACAAGCTTGTGATCGCGTGGCACCTCTGTTTACTTGAATAAAGACGTAAAAATTGTGTAGATTTTTGCTCATTACTTACGTATTTTTCTTTCGTGATTGTATAATTGTGATTCAATGAGTTGGTATACTTACCTGAAACAGAAAAAAATTAATTTTTAAACTTTAATCTATTGTAAAAGTAAAATGTTGGACTCTGATAATTAGAAAATATACGAAAAACTCCACATGATCTATTATTTCGGAAAAAGCTTCCGAAATGGCAATAAATATGGTACACAATAACATTATAGTGCCGAGTCATTGAAGCTTCATCACAAATGATTCCCACAGCGCGACTTGGCGCGTGTATCTAGTTCTCCTTCTTACGGTTCTCTTTTCAAGTTGCCCGTAGCTGCGCCATCCTGATAGCGCTCGAAAAAACTCGAGCTGAACACGCACAGCTGTTTTCTTTACGAAAAAAGCTTTCGCGAGTGATATACCTGCACATAAACGTATCGCAGTTGGCGCAGTGCTTTTCCCATGAAAAAGCTGTTTTTTTTTTGTTTTTTTTTTTTTTAAACCTGCATCTGTTTTTATTTGTAAAAGAGCCCCTGTGCGTGACATTCTAGAGTTTTCATTTGATACCATTTTTCAGATGTTGAACGAAGGCATTGTGTGCCATGGGTTTTGGCCGTTCATTGATAAGCGAAGAAAAGAATCGTTGAATAAAATTTTCCTAGCTTATTCTGGGAAACTTTTCTTTTCCCGTACACGAGTGAAAGAGTCTTTTGATGTTTTTGGGCTGAAAAATAACGGAACGGACTTTAAAAACGTCTATACATGGGTATAATCCGGGGAAATCCGCCGGGAAATAACGAAGCGGAAAAAAAAATGTCATAACAATACCGTGTAGCTTGGCGAGGATCTCGGAGTTGGTCGCCTCTCATTGGCCACCCGAGGAAAGCCGAAAATCCCATTTGGAAAAAACATACTTTTGGTTGAAATAAATAGCCGATGCTTTTTCAAGGATGCGCGTTATTATTTGACGGTGGAGAAAAAAAAAAAAAAATGACGTGGGCTGGTGGGAAATTGGAGCTTCGGACAAAGCGCGAGAGATCGCCTGAAAAGGTAAGGAACGAAGGCTAGTTCATCGCTTGAGAGTCGAACAAAAGGACACGCGTCGATTCCCAGGAGATCGATGAATTCTCCCCCTCGAATACTTGTTTTTTTTTTTTTCCTTCCCTCTTTCAGTTGAAATAGTTTTATACGCCAATCGCGGAACACACAGGGCGAGCGATTTTTCACGCGACAACTTTGTACACCAGAATCTTTCGGAACACCGAGCAAAGATCAAAGCACGCCATTGGAAATCGAAGATAGCGCCGTTGTGTATTTACTTTTTCCCGAAGCAATTGCGGAAGGTAGGTCACTCGCGATATCCCCCTTTACAACGACACCCCCCGTACACACGACAACCAGCTGCTTCTACGCTGAAAATTTTAATAACAGTTGTCCCTTTTCTCCAACGATGGGAAAAATCTTACCCCTCGTCGGGTACCTACGACTATTATAATAGCAACATCTTCAAGGTGTACAGGAGAGAGGCGGTGCAGCTCAGATTCGGTCTTTGTTTAACTTTAATTAGTAGCACAATCGGGCCCAATTATACTTGCAGAAACTCGAGTACTATATCCTCCTCCTCTCCCTGTCATTGGCTGCGTAATCGACGTGCAAGCTCGCGTCTACGGCCCGCAACCCTTCCCACGTAAGTTGGCCCGCTGGTGCGAGCGTTTAACTGGTCCCGATAATTAATTACTCGTTCGAGATTGAAGGAGTGTCACTTAACGACTCCTCGATGATTTAATTTACTAGTCCATTCTTTGATGTCGTTCAACATCATGTTAATTTTGTACATGTGTGTAAGTGACAGAGCTTTCACTTTGGAGTAGCAGTAGAACTAGACTTTCTCTTCCCCGCAGTACGTATTCGAGATTTTCTAATAATAACGAGTGCATGAAAAATCATGGTATCAATGAACTTTTTCTTTTTCTGATTTTGATGTACGTGTCTTTGTTTAACATAACTCCGGAGAACGGCATAAATCGGATTTTACTTTTGCGAGAGCAAGATAATTGTTTCCCTTGCGAGTCTGCGGTAACAATGTTTGTTTTTTTTTTTTTTTTTTTTTTTTTTAGATGAAAATCCTAAGCGACACAGCCTGAAACGTTAAATGCAATCCCTAGCAAAGTACATACACGAGAGTAAAAAAGGAAGCAGGATACAACGAAGTGGTAAGTACCAAAGTATGTAGGGCGTAAGCGGTAAAAAAAGGTGCTCGCAGCGGGCCGTTCCCCGGGAAGCCCATTAACGACAGGGGAACACGATAAAAGCCCGAGATTTTCATTTTCTCGCGGCGTAATCTCGGCGTATACACATGCGGGCGCCAAAGTACCCGTTTACGGGGGTGGAGGGAGCGTTGCGAAAAAGCCAAGGGCAGCTGCTAACTCAATTTGCCCCGCGTCTTGGATACACCAGCTCGAGGCTTGGCTGAATTTTTTCCCACTCCACCGTATTCAAGGCTGTCGATGTACTTTTCCCCGTATTTTTACAAGGTTTACGCGACGCCTCTAAAAGGACGAGAGAGTAGCACTAATGAAAACTGACGATTGTAACGTGAAACAGTAGTCGGACGTACGTATAGTCAGACACTGCGTTAGAACAGATCCGACGTATACACCAAAGAGCTAAAAGCCCTCGGGGTTGGATGAACCGAAAAAAAAGGGACTCTCGTGACTTTGAAAATCAACGGCTCCTGAAAGCATCGCAATATTCCACGCGGTCGGGGAACCTGTACATGCATCGATCGACCCAAGCCATTCGTTTAGGCGGGGCCACTCGGCCGGGTCGGCGCGATTTGCGACGGGCCACTTTCCGGCCTCCCTCTCCACGCGATAAATGCTCGTACATCCGCGCTTGATTTTTTCACGCACCGGTCCAATTTCCCACTCCCGGCGTGAAGTCATCTCACTCTTTTTTTTCAGGCCATCCGAGCGAAATGCAGTCACTCGCGACCCTGTACGGTACAGCTCGACCGAGCCAAGTTTTTCATCCACTGATGTACGATTGCCGAGGTGCGTGGAGATGCTCCGCGCCGACGAAGATTGATGCTCGAGCTGCCCCGTGGAGAGAAAAATAATTGATTTCCATTGCGTTCCGGTGTCCTGCGTGGATTAATTTTTCGCCCACCCTCAACTCGACTTTCGGAGTTCCCGCTGACCTGGTGTTCGTTCCAAAGGGTTTTTTTTTTCCACCCCGAAAAACTTTGGGTCGGAGCGAAAAATTTAGAAAACTTTTATTCCTCCGTCTCATACCACTACGATCCTCTCTGCCATGGGTATTTTTTATTTTTTTTTTTTAGCCCGAACTGGCTGCACAACCGATCGTAAAACACTACCGCGCGGCTATTCGTTTTCGCTCTGATTTCCGACGTTACGCCGCACCGACCTCTTTTTCGCGGATGAGTGACCACTCGCCCGCGAAACTCGTGAATCCCTCTTGACACTCCCACAACTTTAACAACGAAATAACAAAAAGTAAAGAAATAAAGGAGAAAAAGAAGAAAAAAAACGCTCGAAGCGATACTTATCGTCTTTCACACGCAGATCCATATCCGGAGGAAATCCTCCAATAGCTGCGGAAACTAGGGAAACTTTTGCCGAGATTGCGGAACACTCGCTGGCACACCCATCCCCCCCCTCCCCGTCCAATTAATCACGGCGCGACGCAGAAAGCGCGATAAGGCGCGCGTGACAACTTCACCGAGCCGGGAGGAGGAAGAAAGCGGGTCGCTCCTTGTTTGTGTGTGTGTGTCTTTCTCTATCCTTTGCTTTTCTTCACGGCTTCTTTTATTTTATTTTTTTCCTCACTCCGTCATTATTTCCGCGAGGAAAGAAGAAAAAGTGTCTCGATTCCGTCTCCGAATCCACGCCCCGCCGCCCCTGCCCATTGTGTCGGTTTATCGCTGCACTTGGATGTATGGCTGGAGTCGCGGGTGGAGGAAAAGAAACAGCCAAGGGGCTTTTCTTCCCAGAGCTTGTATTGCGCGGCGTTTCCCTTCGATAAGAATGATGATGATTAAGGAGCCTATATATGTATAGGTGCGGGGCTGGATCGGAAACTCGTTTTTACGAGCCCGCCCGTACTTTTCTTTTTATTTTTTTTTACGCGAGGGTCGGAAAAACATTCAACCCGAACGATACAAATGGCCGTTTTTATGAAATTTTAGCGGGTGTTTTTTTGGGGAAACTCTGTATCTTGTATCTGTGTTGTTTAGATGATTCATGAGCATTTAAGTCCAGTGGTCGGACATGCAATGTCATGAGGGGGGGGGGGGGGGTGTTTGTTTTAAAATTGCTACGTAGATCAAGGCTTGGATAGAAAGTACACTCATACCTAAAGATGCAACGGTAAATTGATGATCTATCAAGGTATTAAGGAAGTATTTTCAAGTGTCAAAAAAGAAAAAATTGCTCTATAGGTGTTTTTGCATTTATTTTCTTTTTTTGAATGCATCATACTGTACCACGCCTCACATAATCAAGAAACAACAATTTACTAATAAATATCTTTTTTTTTTTAAGATATAATTCTAGATTTTTGAGAGCCATGATCTGAAACTCTCTGTCGTGAACGTTACCTAAAATGGATACATATTTTTTTGTCCTTAATTTGGTATACAATTTTAGTATTAAAATTAACACAAATTCCGAGCTCCTCTCGAAATCCAAAGCTTATAGCAACAAATGACTAAAAACAATTATACCAGAGAGCATTTAAATACCACCCCAAGATATGGAGCAGCTCGCTTTGTGTGTGACCGACCGTGTGAAAGTGAAAACGCGTGTTGGCCCGTTAAAATCCATTATTTCAAGGCTGGACCGCGGCCAAAGCGACGCAGTGAACGGCGAAAACCGCATGCCCTGCGCTCCCCCGCTCCTCTATTGTATAAACCATACCCAATAAAATCCTCCCGGAAAAAGAAGACCAGTGCGTGGATTAAAAACGTTTTCCACCCTTGCTTTCATTTTTTTAAAGTTATACTTCTATACACGCGTTCTGCGCTACGTAGAGTAAACCAACAATTTCAGAATTATGACCTTAAAGAAATGTGGTATCGTACCAATACATAGTTAAAAAAAAGGTTTCATGAAGAATAATAAAGGCAAACAAACACTGGGTATTAAATTACTTATTAGGTTTTATTTTGTATAATTTCTTGAATGTACCATTGTAAGGGAAAATAATTTTATTGAACACGATGAGAGATGTATTAAGTAAAGAAAAAAGTAAAAAAATATAAATCGTAGATATAACAGGAGTGCGTCGTGCCTTTTCGAAAATCTCGAGGCAAAGCTTTGATATTGAATTTTTTTAATCATTTAGTAAAAATCTTGTCCGATGTCCCTTTGCGCCGTGTACATTCTCTTCGTATATATGTATATCTCTGCGTTTCCAGAAATTGCCTGAAAAGGTCGGGATGTCGTGAAATTGGAGTTTTATTATGTTTTAACTGAACTCGAGTATTATATGACAGCTTCCAATGCACCCACTTTTATGGATGTAGTACTCAGCGAAGTCAAAAAAAATACAATTCAATAAACATAAGCGACTTTTAATCTGCAATTTTCCGTCTATTTAGTCGTATTCGTAGTAGTATGTCAACACACAGAAAAAAAAAAAAAAAAAGAAAAACAAAGCAAAACGAGCTTCTGTACGGGAACGTCTGGTTTTTATTCCCCTGAACCTCCGAGCGACCACCGGTGCTCTTAGCATTAAATGTGCGACCGAGAAGTCGAGTAGTGCTTGAGCTCGCGGCGCGCAAACGGGATTGGCCGCAACCACGTCCTCCGGGCCCCTCGAGAGAGACCAAAGCCAAATGGGCTCCACTTACGAATAGGGATGAGACCGGTACAAATAGGGTGGGAGCCAGTCCGGGAGTGAATAAATCATGCAAAGCTTGACGTATTGTTTTGTTTACTTTCAGTCGACTCGATGACTTTGTTGGTTTAAACGTACAAGATGCACGTGTTGGCAAAGGACAGCCAGCGCTGTATGCCAGAGGTGTAAAGTCGCCTGCCGATTTGCAAGACAGCGAGGAAAAAAAAAAAAAAAAAAAATATCTGCAACGTAATTCTCATTGATTATGCGCTACGTGGCGGGCAACTCGTGAAAAAAAAAAAAAAAAAAAAAAAAACAAGAGTCCTGAGTGAACGTACCGGAGGAATTGTGAGAGACGCCGAGAATCGAGCAGCGCAGTGGGCCACTTCTCCGAGTGATATTTAAAGTTTGCAATCTCTTTCGCTTGGTTGTCGCTGGAAATTCGCTCTTTCAACTGGACGATGATGAAAAAAAAAGAAAAAAAAAAGAAAAACTGGAGCACCCGCACTCGCCCGACTCCCTGGGAACTAATAGATGCATTTTCTATTGTACCGCCTCACCCCTCACCCCACCTTCCTCCCTCTCTAGCCTCGGATTTATACTTTTAGCTCGATATGCAAATGCGCATTCTATTTATGGGTATAGAGTTTGGCCGCGCTGCAAAAACAGAGACGCGATTTTTAATCCAAATTCATCGTTTTTGATGGGGAAAAAATATATTAAAAAAATAAAAAAAATAATAAAATAAAGCATAAACAGTGTCACCCGTGTCGGTTGAGACTTAAGAGGCGAAAGGGTACACATTTTGCAGTGGAAAGTCACCTGGCAAAATTAATAGATGCGTATATAGGTGTGCTATGTTCAGTATTATCGGATTCATGCGAGCGGAGACTGGGTCGTATTTCTCCTTCTTTTTCTGGGCTACACGGGTGTGAGGCGTTAAAAAAGGGAAAGGATTCGCCGAGTCGTTGCACAACCCGTGGCTTGAAATTTAAGGCCAACAGAGGAGGAGGCGGGAAATACAGCCCGGGAGGAAAGGGAAGCCGCTATAATCGAATAGCTTCGTTTAAATAAATTCGCCCGCTGCGATTCTCTGGTTTTCCTTACCGCGCCGTTTGTTATTTTCCAGAAACGCTTGCTCGCAAAGTGCTCCTCTCTCCGTTCGTTGCCGAATATTTTACATGACCGGGTGGGGGAGGGGTTTGCACTTTCTTGAATGTACCGCTTCTTTTCGACTTTATTTGATACCAGCTTGTATAGGGAATATTGTAAAAAAATTATTTCACTCATTGTTTGCAATTAAAACTACCAAGTTTTGATGTGGTTTAGTAAGTAATTGATTTTTCTGATAAACGTAATATATTTCAAAACTTCACGTCGTAGTGATATCTGAAAACTCTCCTTATTAAATAAGTTTGGCGTCTTTTGGCGGCTCACTCGAGGACGCACCTGATTTTTCGCAGGACTAAATTGTTCGTCCTATAACGAAAGAATTTGATGAAAAAGTTTTGATGTGACATGTCGGCGTCTCAGTAGAGAGAACCATGTCCATCCATAAAGAACACAATAGAACAGAAAAAATTTGAAAAAAATTCAGGGCTCTTCGTCCGATAACCGTATTATTTATTAACTTCACAGCAAGATGATACTTCAACCAAGAGGAGTGTTTTGAAATATCAATTTTTTTTTTTTGTTTTCTTTTTTTTTTGTTGAGTAAACATTGTTTCTGTTTAATGAATTCAATTTATTTTATCAAAACTATTTGTCAAAGAAAATTATTAGTTTTTCGGGATCATTAAAAACTACTTACACTATTAAGACTATGCACAAAAGTAAAGGACTTTAAGTTATTTACCGGTGTGGTCCAGGTAATACTAAGTTCCGGGACACATGCACCTGCAACCCACCTATTGCGTTCGAAACCGTATAGGCCTCGTCTGCTGGCAATTTCTGCTTCAATGACGTTCAACAAAAGATAATCTGTAGTATTAGTGTTTATCCCATTTATATTTTTTACCATTGTTTTGATGCTGATATGAGTTCAGATCGATATATGAGAGCCACTACCAAGCGATGCTCATAAATTTATTCTTAAAACGCTATTTTCTATAATGTTCTAGACTGCCCGAACACCTAATTACTTTAATTCTATATCTCTTTGTGTAGTTGCAAAGGCCTGAATCCAAAAAAAATTATTTAGGGAGGTAGGCTGTATTAAGTTTTGGCCATCTTCTAAAACTAAAATCTCAGATTGTAAGCGTTTATACAGGTTAAGGTCTATTTTCTATGATGTTCTAAGTTGCTTGGACTTTTATTTACTACAATTTCATTATTTTTCGTGTAATTTCAAAGGCCTGAATCCAAAAAAAAAAATTTTTTAATTTTAATAATCCTAAATAAGGCTTATTTTGCTCTATCTCCATTATTCACGGAGATACGGCCGTTTTAGGTTTTGGCCATATTTTAAAACCAAAATTTTAATTTCTCAACGTTTTTATGGGTTCGTGTCTATTCGCTATGATGTTCTAGACTGCCCGGACACTTAATTACTTTATTTTTTTATCTCTTTGTGTAGTTGCAAGGGCCTGAATCCAGAAAAAAATTTTTTTTTCAATTTTTAATGATCCCAAATGAAGGCTTATTTTGCTTTATCTCCATTATTTACGGAGATACGGCCGTTTAGAGTTTGAGCCATCTTTCAAAACTAAAATTCTCAATGGCCTTTTTTAAAAAAAAAAAAAAAATTTTTTAATTTTGATGATCCCAAATTAAGGCTTATTTCGCTCTATCTTTATTATTTACGAAGATACGGCCTTTTTAAGTTTTGGCTATCTTATAACACTAAAAACTTAAATTTTAAGCGTTTTAACGGGTTAGTGTCTATCTGCTTTGATGTTTTAGACAGCCTGGACTTCTATTTTCTACAATTTTATCATTTATTGTGTAGTTGCAATAGCCTCAATCAAAACAAAAAAAAAAAATTTTTTAATTTTGTTGATCCCAAATTCGGGCTTATTT
>NW_019379484.1:1941406-2059471 GCF_000648655.2 Copidosoma floridanum
TTTTTTTTTTTTGTTTAGTAAACATTGTTTATGTTTAATAAATTTAATTTATTTTATCAAAACTATTTGTCAAAGAAGATTACTAGTTTTTTGGGATCATTAAAAACTACTCACACTATTTAGACTATGCACAAAAGTAAAGGACTTCAAATTATTTACCGGTGTGGTCGAGGTAATACTAAGTTTCGGGACACATGCACCTCCAACCCACCTATTGGGTTCGAAACCGTTTAGGCCTCGTCTGCTGGTAATTTCTGCTTCAATGACGTTAAACAAAAGATAATCTGTAGTATTAGTGTTGGTCCCATTTATATTTTTTACCATTGTTTTGATGCTGATATGAGTTCAGATCGATATATGAGAGCCACTACCAAGCGATGCTTATAAATTTATTCTTTGAACGCGTTAAAAAAAAAGGTAATTCAATTCTTCACGAAACTATTGATGCCGATGCCACGAGTAAGCATATCGAGCAGAGCGTAAAAAGTATAAAATGCCGAGTTCAATCGGATAAAATGGCATATGGTGCGTTTCTATCCCTCTCGAGTGTTACCATGCGTGCAATTTAATCGGACACTGAGCGCGCGTTCACATTCTTATCGCTGACGCTTCGTTTTGTACCGAGCGAAAAATCCCCGCTATCGTTTTCCATTCAATTTTTTACTTCTTCCTTTTATTTCATTTCATTTTCTTTTTTTTTTTTTTTTACTAAGCTTTGACATCGCGAAGTCCTGCAAAAATTCGATACTTTGTGCAGCGAGTATCTCGTACAGAGAGCTTTTAACGAAACGTGACCGCCTTACAAGAGAATTTTTTTCTTCCCTTCAAGTTTTTTTTTTTTTTTTTTTTTTTTCAACGAGAACACACGCATTCAAAGATCACGTTGAAAAAATCGACGAAAACAGTAAATCTTACAGTTTCCTGCCAGTTATTTTTGTTTTCTCCTTCATCGAAGTTATATTTGACGCACTGCTCGTCAAGAGCGAGTGACATGCGTGACCTCCGTGCCAGGGCTTCTCCCATAAATTTCTCAAAATGCCCCTCGATTTTTTTTTTCCCTTCACACACCAGTACCAGCGCTATACGGTGCTCTCACAGAGCCGCGCATCCGGTTTATTACAGCATCGAACGACAACCACATCACCCCAAGCTGCTGATACCGTTGTACTTTTGCGCGGGACGACATCGCGGTGTAATGTCTCTTTTACGATCCGCCCCCTCTGTAGCCGCGGGGGTTTTCGTGTCCTTCGCTCCGCCGACGAAAGAGCCCTCGGCACTTTTAAAACGTTTCCCTCTTTTTTTTTTTTTTTTTTTTTTGTCTTGCCGAGTGGGGGTTTAAAAATCACGGGTGCCCCGCCTGCGTTTTATGGCACTTTTTTCAAGTTTCTAATTCGAAGGAAATGCGCGCTAGTCGAGTGTGTGATACCAGGGGAGCGTGGAGGTTACGGGGTGGCTGGATGTTTCGAACGAAGGTTTAATAAATTGCGGGGCCGAGGTACTTTTGAAACGAGCGTGAAACGAATCGGAAAAGATTAAGTTTTGGACGATGGGGATTTATAGTTTCGTACAGTTTCGGGAAACGACCTGAAAAGCCGGGACTTTTCGCGAGACTCTCCCCCTCCCCTTTTTCGAACTTGTTGGAATCGTCAGGAAATCGATATAAGCTGTTATAGTGTTTTTTTTTTTTTTTTTTTTTTTATTGGCTGCTCGTGCAGTTGAGATTCGACGCTTACATAAGAAAAAAAAGGGAGATCCCGCTGAGGGTCAATAGCTTGGAAGAGTAAACGGTCAGTGGGTATGACGAGTCCGTCGATAATTCAGTCTTGGACAGGTGGATCATAGTTGCAAACTGACGTGAAGCGACGGTCAAATGTTCTTAATGACTCGAACGGTGTTTCTCACGTTGCGCGTATAAATAGCCAGAAAAGTTGTTTAATCAACTCCGGATGATCCGCAGATGTGTACACGTGGAGGTCGAAAGGAAGGAAGGAAAAAAAAAGTATTTGTAAGGAAGCCACGTGTGTGACGGATCACCCCCGGATGATGGCTCCTAATAACCGCGCCATTTACGAGGAATGACCCTTCCTTCCCCCTCTTGAAATTTTCTCTCCTTTTTTTACCTTCCGCTAACGTCAGCCATTATACTCTGCTCCATCTGTCATGACGTGCTTCTTTTTCGATTGCTCTTCATGAAAAATGTTTTTCCATTTTCATCCGGCAGCATGAAATTGTTTGTAAAAGTAATCGTAAGAGTAATGCGATTTGGTTCAATTCTTTATTACCGCGGTGTAAATTAAAGCCGGAGCTGTAACGAAGTTAAAAGCTCGTAATAATGAATAATCCCATTACAGAAGCCCCGGTGTACGCGATTTATTTATATTTTGGCCTGATTTTACAATGCAGGCTCGAAGAAGGTGATGAAAAATCGATTGCTCGTGAATTATTCGTGTCCTTCCATGATGTACTTATTCGCGAGGGTGAAAATAGCATTGTTCATTATTCAATTATCTTACGCAAATGTGTTATTGTCGTGTATAATGGACTTACAAGATTATAAATGCACTGCTGATTAAATGGAAAAAAAAAATTTGGGTCATAAATGCGATGTACTACAGAGAGCTGTAAGTCTGGTATCGACTGACTGGTCGAGTTGTACGCGACCAATTTTGAGAATAAAGTACTGATGAATTTCCGCAAGTGAATTTTTGCTTTTTTGTTTTTCACGGGAAGGGAGGAAAAAAACCAAAAACAATCAGAGATGAGAAAAAAAGGAATCTTAATCTTGGAAAACATAGTAAAAATACATAACCAGAAGGATAATATTAAGTGTGTAATGAAAAGAAGTGACGGGGTTAATGAACTTAATAAAGACTTTGGCATAACTATTATATATATTTTTAAACACATTCAAAGAATTTTTTTGTATAAATGAAGGGTTTTTTTGTTATGAAAAAATTGTTTACTCTTACGATTACAATAAAAGTGATGGGGAATAAATTTTTTCTGACACGCAATACATTCCAGATGGGAGAGGTAAAAAAAAATTTTTTTTAAATTGTATTTTCTTTTGAATTTTAACGCACTTTTTTGCCGTTAAAAAAAATCCAGGATGACGAATAAATTTCAGAACGACTTATGATGAAAAAAACACTTGGGTAGAAGCTTGAAGAAGTCATTGTGGAACAAAGGAGAAGAGACCTGGATTTCAGTACGGCATTCGACAAAAAGGGCGAACCGACTTCGAGCAGCCGTGCCAGTGCAACAGGATTTTCAGCAATACTCTCTCGAAAGGGATGCAAATAAATCCCTTAAATTAGTTTTTGTCCTTTTATTCGAAGCAAAGTGCGCTTTGTGCCACTACACTACTACGAATTTCGTCCATTCACAGTAGAGGAAACTGCGTACAATCGGGATATATCTTGAGACAAAGAGCCCGACTTTCATCGATAGAGGTAGCCAATTAACAGCATCACGGTATCCTGTGCGACAACAGAGATCAAACAATGACACGGCATCGCGATAAAAAACGTAGCTCGAGAATAACTAAAAACATTGGCGACCTGGGAAAATTTTACAAGTGTACTGTCGACTTTTTGCTTCTGAAGTATCGAGTTTTGAAAGGCCAAGTCGATTAGTATAGATAAATAACTCTTTTATCCATAGAAAAAGTTATAGATCAAAAAGTAAAAAAACTAATTACATCTGACATGAGTGTGTCAAAGTAGAATTTACCTTGCATGTGAATTTATTGAAATTACATGAATTTATACCTTGATGTGACACACACCGAGACAGTGCTCACAGCCACACTTCTCTTCCCCGCATGTTTTTCTGAAACCTGGGCTGTACAAAAGAAAAAAAAAACAACAACAACAGCAATCCACTCGCGCAGCTCGGCAAGCCCCTAAAAGTTTCTTTCATTTCCTTGCCGGTCGAAACTACTTGTCCGTCATACCTCCTTTCCAGCTAGCATCCTTCATCCATCTCCCCCCCCCCCACTCCTCTTCCGTCAGTCCAACATCTTGGCTCGAAGGAGTATCCGGTCCATCGACCTCTAGGCCCATTTATTACCCGCGCCACCCAGTCCACTGATGGTTACTTTCCATCCCCCCCTCCCTGACACCGTCTCCCGGTTTTAAATCGGACGTCACCTCCAACTGCAAAGATTGCGTCCCTCGAGATATCAAGGAAAATAAGTCCTCTCCGCCACGGAGATTCCAAGAAGAGCTTTTCTCTCGGCGACACCCCAAGAGAGAGAGAGACTTAATTACGCGCGGCAGCCGATGAAATTTTTAATTGGCGTGGAAACTTTTAAATGGCTCGCGGGAAGTCGCTGCAGAGTGGGTGTTTTGTTCAATTTGCAACGGCAACGAGACAATGGGATTTATTCTTTATTCACCGACCGATTGCTCCTGTAAACTGTCGGGTAATTCCTCGGACGCCGAGGGAATCACACCGTTTGGCGGAAGTATAGGACTGTTTTTTCTTTTCGCTCGGCTTCGGGCGCAGTGACACCTGATTATCCAGTGACAAACTCCCTTTTACCCAATGGAATTGCTCCTCGTTACATCCAATTGTACATCAAAAATACAGTTTTACCTGGAAATGTTTGCAAAAAAAAAAAAAAAAAAAAAAATACGTTCCACGAGGAAATTTGAATAATGAATCCTTCGATGTACAGACGAAAGAGAGCGAGGAGCGTTGGAGGGGAAGCACCCGCATTAATAAACCAGGTCATGGGTAATCTGCATAATAGGAAGGATAAATGCATGGCAGGGAAATTTACGGGATACGTATCGAAGCGGTGGGTGTGCTCAAAGAAAAGTCAAACAATCCAACGCCACTCTGGACTTTGTACAAGAGTTCTTGATCGTGCGAGTTTGTGTTTCTGTAGGTGCGAGGGGACTCGATTAATTATAGTCCAAGATCTTCTCAGTACGGAAAGTCAGGAGGATCATCCCCCCATCTGATGCCTCTCTTCCCACTCTTTAGCGACAACTTTGCCAGGGTAGAAGATCTCTTGGACTTGCACTTTTCACATTCGATCAAACTTTTCAGTTTATCATGTCACGAGAGAAAGAAAAAAAAAAAAAAATAGTAGGGATGAAAAATCTTTGTTTGCCCCTCGTATGCGCGATTTTCAGCTCTGCCCTTTGAGTCTCGCGCCCAGTCATTCGCTTCCGCGTCACAGCCGAGCGCGGGCAGATTGCCAGATCTGCGCTGTAAGCCAAAAGTTGTCCCGTCCGGTTGTTGGTGATGCCGAGCTTGCAAGGCACGCGCGGAATAGGGTTCACGGCGATGAGAAACATAAGCTGGTACGGATACAAATCGAAGAGGTCGAAAAGTTCAATGGGAGCAAACTCGTTAGCGGTACGTATAGACTACGCGTGTCTGGTCTGATGCGAGGCTGTATGGATCGCTTCCAAAGAGGTTCGATTAATCAATCTAGAGTTACGACAGCCGGTGTTTGCCGGGAGGAAAGGACGGACCCAGGGATTCGAGGGCTCTGTTGGCTGTAGACATGTTTGGAGTTCCTACGTACATAGACGGTCACATCGATCGAAGACGCGAGTTTTTTTCGTTTTTGCTCGCAATTCTCTTTTTGGTCGCTCTCGTGGAAGGGGAGGTATCATATGGACACCGTGGATGATCTATTGGGTGGATTTTTGTAGATTTTTTTGTTGTCATCGATGTATCGCAACAGAGCTTGATTTGAACTCAAAAAGACGGTCATGAGATTTTGAAATTAATTTAGTATCGTTAAAGAAGCATATAATCATTTTTTTAAAGACTATGCGAATGCAGTTAGAAGATTTTGCCCAACGTGTATTTTGTACATATAGTTTAGTATTAAAATGTCCTTTTATTGTGAACTCTCTACAACTTATGAGTATTTTTTCAAATCAAGTTATAGGCTTTCATGAGAAAAGTCAGGAATTTGGTCAAGCCATATAAATTAAATATAATTGTTATTGTTTTTGATGATTTTCACGAACTTATTTGAAATCCACAGTTCAGTAGTATTTTTTTTTGTATACGAAAAAAAAAAAAAAAAACAATGTACTCAGCACAAGTGATATTTTCCTCAAGTCGGGCAATCATATTTATCTTTTTTTGGGCGCGGAGTAATGTTTTTGTGGGAAAACATCACGTATATACAAATGTAAGCCAAGCAAGACCGAAAAGTATGGAAAAAAAGGGGGTCACGTATCTCTGTCTGGTTTTTTTTTCCATCTCCTTATTTTTTCCACCGGTCGGACGTGATCAGCAAAAATGTAAACTCGAGGCTGCACACAGTCAGCTATGATCAATCTCACGGAAGTTGGAAAAAAAAAAGAAACTGACACGGCCTCACGGCACACGTGAATTTTACATCAGTCCGTCCCGCGCGCCTATCACTCGAAACGAGATCAGCTGTCATCGCGCCTCGAGGCACCTTCGGCTCCCTGCATCGAGGATGATTCGCGCATATATATACACTCGTGCTTTCCTCGGAATTGCACTCAGCCTCGAGTGTCAGTCAGCTCAGGGTGTGTGTTTAAAGTGTTGCGCGGCAATGAGTTATGGGAATGGTATGTTGATGTACACTTCCAGCTGGCTTATCCATGGCCTACGCGAATGAATTATTTATGCGACTGAAATTTTCAAATTAATCATGCCAAGGTGCATTAGCATTCATGGTGCTGCTCAAGCCCTATGAAATATTTCTTTGCCGTTAAAAATCAATGATGGTTCCGCGCTTCCATACTGAGCGTGCATGTGCAGTGTTTTTGGTGATTCAACTGAGGGTTTTTTTTTATCCAAGGGAATTTTCAACAATCGCAGCACATCGAAAACTGATTATTTTGATAATAAAACAAAACAATACTTATTGAAAAAAATAAAAAAGAAAATCATGCCAAAGCTGGATTACGTATCACGTAAATTGCTACTCGCTTAGATTCTGCAGATAGTAAGGAAAAGAAGATTAAAGCTCACCCAATTACTCGTTTCGATGCCTCTTCTTCAACAATTTCGTGGAGCTTTTTTTCATCGTATGAGCGGGGAAAAAACGCGCAACTTTAATTACCTCGGTAGTTCCACTTTAAGCACGAGGACCCCCGTTTGCGCGCTCTTTTGCAAGCACAACAGCTCGATTGAAATGAACTCCTATTTGTCAGTCAACAGCGCGTTTTCCAAAGAGCGCCTCGTTAAAATGTGTTTCAGTCATACCACCGTTGTCTCTCGATTTCGAGGGGTAGAAATAATAAAACGTCTTGATAAAAAATGGAGCTTTTCCAAGTCCAGCTGCTTTGCGTGTAACACATCCTCGTTGCGTGCCAACGAAAGGGAGTCGGGGAAGAAAAATAAAAAGTTGAATGTAAAAGTCGCGTTACGCCGGGGAGAGTCATCCAGGGGGAGACAGGGTGTAAAGAAAACTCGAGCTCGAGAGCAAGCAGAGGTCGCGCTTTTAATTGCCCTGGGCTTAGGGTTAATTGTGGGCTTTGAATAGCCACTCCTGAGCCGAGAAAAAAAGGGATATAATGCGCTTGCACCTGACGCTGTTTGTATATGCACTTCTGAAGTGTTTCTTACTGTATACGTTCTTATGATTTTTTTATACTTTTGTTGGCAAATTATGCGGAATGAAAAAGTGGACGGGCAGCAACGCGAAAAACAGTTTTAACAGCTTCGTCGACGATGGCCGAGTCGACCATGGGCCAAGAAATCAAAAAAGTTCCTTTAACGCGACACTATAGGCCTGGCTCTTAAAAACCCCTCGGTGAGCACAAACAGTTCGCGAAATAAAACGAGGAATGAAAAGTCGTGGAAAAAACTCGCTCGATCGCTCGCGCTTCATCACGACTCGGTACTAATGAACGCTTCACTAGCGCACACGTACGCATTTTCCCCCGTTTTATTTAACCTCGACGATGACTTGTTGCTGCCTCCTATTTTTTATTTAACGCAGCTATCGGTGTTCCCTTCATTTATCTTCATTCATTCGTCCGACGGGGTGTTTTTTTTTCGCGCAAGCGCTGACTGCGTCGACCTTCGATTCTTCCCTTATCGACGCTCCCCCTTTGTTCCCGCTCGCTCACACGCGCGCGTGGTGCACACAGCAAACAAAACAAAAACAAAAACAAAAAAAAAAAAAAAAAAAAAAACGAGAGCCACGAGGTCATTAGGAGCGATTTGTAGAGGGAAAAACGAGCGGACAAAGTGACTGACGAGCCAGCCGGATGCCACTGTTGTTGCCTCTGTAGTCGTTGTCTCCCCCTTTGCTGCATCACCTGAGAATGCTTTAACTTCTCTTTGTCGATACTCGAGCAGCGGCTCTTTTTTTCGGGAAGCCTCGAGTTTTGCGTACTTTCAGGAGGTGACGTTAATTTCTAGTAAGCCTTCGGCTTTTTCAATGTGAAACCTTCTTGATTTTATTCGTCTGTTTAGCAGCTTCGGGAATATAAGTAAACCGCCCACGTGAATGATGTCCAAACAAAAAGAAAGTAAGCTTTGAAAAAACTTTCCTCTCAACGGGGAGTCGAAGGTATGGGTATGGCTAAAAATAAACTCGCTACCTTTGCTCTGTACCGAGCAGGAAAAATATATGAGGGGATGAAGGGCTGGTCTCTCGTTTTGGCTGGATTTCCTGATACAGTAGTTAAACAAGCCCGAATAAGACGGAAGATCCGACGGACGTAAGCTCCAATAATCGCCGAGCCTCTGTACTTCACACCCGGAAGCGGCTGCACGTTGAGTTCTGATTTATTACGAGGGACCAGAGTTGTATAGGTGTGTCTCTCCGTTTGTGGGGATACCAAGACACCGGTAAGGAACTCTTTTTCCTAGATATTAGTCCATGTCTTTTTCTCTATTTTCAATTGAAAAATGTGATACAATCAAAGGTAATCGTCACAACGAAAGTTTGTAAAAAAATGGTACAATGCAGCTCAATAAATAACATGTATACATTGAAAAAAGGAATTTCTACAATGCAGAAAAAATGTAATAGGTTATATATATACATTTACTGAGCGCGCGGTGGCTCAGTCAGCTAGGTCGTGGATTGACACGCGGGAGACCGTGGTTCGATTCCCGGCCAGTGTGACTTTTCGGGCAAGTAAGTACCTCTGTGTATTTCCACATGTGCTTTTTCACCACACAATGTTCCTCGAGGAGGGTTTTTAGGCGACCTTCTCGCAGCAAAAATTGCCTAATTTCCCCCTACCCAGTAAGGGAGGCCTCCCATCCCTTTCCTTGTCCTTCTCCCAAGTGCTAAGTGCCCACAGTAGTGCCCTTATCAAAGGAGCCGGAAGTAGAGCACTCTAATATAAAAAAAAAATATATAAAAAATTTATATATATACTGCAGCAGAATGTTGCTGCGCATTACCTGTCGCATTTTCCCAAGGACACGCGGGAAAAATCGAACGTTGTGGAATCCAACGTCGTCGCGTTCCCCTCATTTTCTGGAGGGACACGTAAAATCCTAAAATCTACTCAAGTATCACCAACACACCTAATCACTCCAGCTCGTGTGAACGACACTCGGTAAATCGTTCGAGAGTAAAGGAGGAGATTCTCAAAGTATCGCACTTTTGCGACTCGAACACGCTGTCGTAGCTTTTGGATCCAGCCGCGTATCCAAACAAAAGAGGAGGGCATGGAATATTTTTCCACGTCATCTTACAGAGCCGACAGACCGAGCAACGTTATATTTTCGCGTCACCGAGTGTCTCGTCGAGTACGCGCCGGGCTCCAATTACTCTTGTTGCTCAGGTGTCGCATTTTTTTTTCTTCTTCTTCAAGGCCGATGTAATAACAGTGTATTCGCACGCGAGAGAGAAAACGTACATATACTCTCGCGAGATAAGCGACTTTAACGAGCAGGCGCTTGCGTATATACACGCGGGGCTCCTCTTGCGTGTCAAGGTCGTCCGCTCTTGCGGCTCGAATAAATGAAACATTCATGAAGACGCTCACAGAGAGCAGCTGCGCATTACATTTTTCGGAGGTAATTATGCCAAAAGGGATACCCATGTCATTAGCGGTCTCGGAAAATTCACGTCTGGGTACGCTTTTCTTGGCCAGCTCTTTAGCTCGGAAAGGGACTCACTTTTGTCCCGCGAGATGAGCTCCTTGAATGGATTTAAGTCGACGATTAAGATGATCGGCGAGATTGTGATAATTTTTTTTTCTCGTCCAATTAAAACCTGGGTTTTTTTTCTCCCCAAAAAAAGTGTTTTCTCTTCAGGAAAAAACACCTCACCTCCGCAATCGCGATGCCGAAAACCCTCCATTCGCACTACAGACGAGCAGCGAACAAAGTAGGAGGTAGAGCTTGTTTACCTTTAACGTAACGATCACAGCAACAGGGTCGCGCGCGCGCACCAACCGGTCCATCCAATTACTCCCCGGGAACTTTCTTTACTCCCACGCCAACGCGTCTACTACGCGCCCCCACCTTGGATTATTTATTTTGTTTACACCGAGCTCGCTTGTCTTTCTCATTTTCCGAGCCCACCCTGCTTTTTCATCACTCGCGCGACATACGTGTGTACGCTGCTCGAGTGGATTTTGGTGTACCTTCTTTCGACCTCACCTTTTTTTTTCGTCTTTTTAGGTCTTAACGGCACATCGGCCATGTACTCCTCCGAAGAAACTTTTCTCTCCATGCGACTCTGAAAAGTTAAGTCGCATCGGACTACTTGAGTCGAAATGAGGCTTTTCCACTGTTTATACGTTGCTTGCACTTTTGTAAAAAAAAAAAAAAAAAAACTCACGTATGTTGGTGGAGTTCAACTTTGAAGGCATCATTTTTCATTCACAGCCCTCCGTCACGCGAAAGAAAAGGTGTCTCGAAGATTTTCCAATTAAATGACGGTGTCAAAGACCCCTCGTGCGCAGAGTTAAATGCCTCGTCTGCTCGTAAAGTCGAGCGGAAAAGTCGTGCTATGACGAGGCGGGAAATAAGTGATTACGCAACTTCTCTGATTTCCAAGCCAAGGGAGCGGCTTCCTTTTCCTCCTCTATATACACGTAAGTATCCCAACGGGTCGGGAACGATGGGTCCCTTGCTACGAGCCTTTTTTGCCGTCCCGTGCGTTCGCGCTAATTAAAATCGAAAAAAAGAGCAAAGGGATGAAAAACACGTACAGCTGAGCTACGGGGAGGGAGATCCTTAATCCGGCCGAGAGAGGTATGGGAGAGACGTGAGCTTCAGGTATTAAAAGTAACTGATGCGGCAGAGCAGGAGGGAAAGGAGAGTGCGGGCTCGCCCTACTGTTAACGCTGTACTACAAGCTTTTTTTTCGTCCTTGTTTTACGTGAGCGACATGGACACTGTAATTCTCTTTTTTTTTTATAACCATTGTACTGTGAAGGAAATATATGTCGTGCCATGATTTTTTTATACGCTAATTACAACGAGATTTTTAATTATTTTAAGTACTCTCACTAGAATCTGATTTTTTCTTTTTTCATGGATACAACAGCGAGGTAATTAATATTTGCGGTAATTTCAATATTGCCGAGGAGCAGAGAATAAATTTAAATTGAATTTCAAATTTAACGAGAAAAAAGAAAAGGTTCATACAAAAAGAAAAAAAAAAAAAATTCAGCAAAAGGCAACAAGCTCAAAAGGCAGAAGCCGTGCCGTCAATTTCAAAGGACAATATTTTCGTTCCTCCCCAAGAACCGGACGGGCTGTGGGGCAGTCCTTACGGGAGCTTACTTTTCGTATAAAAAATTTTATGCCATCGCGTATTTGCGCGGACAAAAAGTTTTCCCGAGAACTAATGGGTACGGGGACTTAAGGTACGTTCTTACAACTGCGAGGAGCAAATCTCCGGAGAGCCCTCGTGTCGTTACGGACGAGTCCTTTTGGTACTGCGTTCATCGCTGGCCACTCGAGCGGAGAGCGGATGCATGCTTTGCGATTTGCGCTCGAGTGCCTGAAAAATACTCGAACCCGGTGGAAATGAACGCAAGGCTTTTCCAACCTTCTTTTGCTCCCGAGAGTTATTTTTCGCAAAAACGAGGAGCAGGAAATCACCGCCACAGGCCAAATTGTAAAACTTGAGTCTTCGTCTGTCCAAGGGCGTCTGAAATAATTTTCTGCTTGGAGCCCTGGACGCGCATGTCCCGGAAAAAGTTTTTATCATCCTCGGACCGAGGGGGTGATCCCCGCGTTTTTATGCAACGAGCTTTTCTCGGGGCGTAAAAATTCAGGGCTTAATGAAAGAATCGCCGGGTATACTGCACGAGAAGAAAGTAGATGCGGAGGGTAAAAAAAAACTCTCAACTTTGAGGAAAAATAATTAAATTTTTCCCTCTCCCCTCTTAGCTACCTTTTTATTTCTGCGGTCCAAAACACTTTTTCAGCGTTACGTGGAATCGTCGTCATATTGTTCGGTGGTCTAGCGATCGCCGATATCCTCAAGTCTACCGCGAGCGGTTAATGAAGTTCTGACAGGGTCGAATGACGATGCGAGATTTCGCAGCTGTGCCTTGGTGACGTGACATTAATTGCCACTCTGACATAATTTATTTCCATCGCCCACTTCCCTCTTTCTCTTTTGGTTTCTGTGTTACATGAGCGTGCGGCTACCAGGGGTGGCAACGGAACACGAGACGAGAGGGTATTGTTGACACGCAGTTTCTTATTATCGTATTCAATTATTACTGTTATTTTTATCGTTGGTATAGTCGAAATTTTTAATACCTCGTGCTGATCTATTTGTCATTGAGAAGAAAGTTTGCTTACCTGGAACAGAAAGTGGGAAATGGCAAAATTAATAGTGTTTGCTTACGAAAGAGACGAGTTCAATAGTGAATCGAAATGAAAACATATTCATTCATTTTTACATAAAAGAGTTGAAACATGTTTAATGTTGAAATTAAAATAGAGCAAGATATTTGTCATTGAATTATTTGAATTATTGAAGCAAATGATTGTCTGACCAAAGCCTGACTCTTACTACTGATAACTTGTGTAACCTTGCCGGAGATGCATAAAATTGGAAATTAATTATACGCATTCAATAAATTACAAAAAAGAGATTCTCATCAAAACTCAGTGGAAGACATATGGGCCACTTTTTCTTTGCACTCTGACGCAAAGGGTCGTCCGACCAAAGTTTGAGTTTTTACTATACCAACAACAAATAACTTATTATAGTATATGTATATCTAAATTACATTTAAAGCATCATTTTTATTCTAAAATTTAGCGCGAAATTCAAGATCCACTTGGTCACCTTTGGTCTCGCATCACTGACGCAAAGGGCCGTCTGACCAAAGCTCGATTCGTACTACTTGGAAGCACCCACGCGCTCCCACACGCTCGCACGGAGAAAGCATAAGCTCCACTCTCCGGTAAAAGCGAGATACGAGCGGACGGACGGTTTCGCCGTAAAATTCAAGGACGATGTACAAGATAGCTCGCATTCTGCGCTGCGCCAGCCCTACATACGCGTCCTCGTTCGCTTGCGGTCGCGCATTGTCCGAGCTACGCAAGAAAGTGCCGTTGGCGCACGCGCTCCGACAGCTACGCCCGTGACTGAATTCCCACGGATGGAAGGGCGTCCTTGCGTTGGATTGTTTCTCTCTAGCTGCGCTGGAATATCGCCCGTCCATTTGGACCATTCTCGACGCGACGTACTTGCTTTTTACTCGTCTTGAATTTGTGGCAGCTAGAAAAATACCGAGGAATCGTTCAAAGTCACCCAAGCCCATCCTCGATACCATCGAGCCATCAATTACGATTTTCATTGGTCGCGTGTAAAAAAAAGCGTTGATTTTTGCATGACATTACTGTCCTAACAGCCATCGCCATTACGTATGACTCGTGTGCTTTTTTTATTTGCTCCACCGCTGACGATGACCGTACAAATGGCACGGGAAATTACTGAGCGGCCTATCTGTAGCGCAAATCTACCATCTCGATAGCTGTCGACATCCGTGGGAACGGGATACTTTTTTTTTCCTTCTTTCTTACCCATTCTCGTGAAAAATCGTTCGACGCACGCGATTTACTATACGGGGTACTTTTGTATTAATTTTACTGCAAGAATTACTCCCTGACATGACAACTGAACAATTTTTATTTGACTCAAGTATTAAATTGAATCTGATGATGAAACAATGATAACTCTAGCGGGAAGATGTTTTTGGTAAGGTATTAAAAAGTGTGTATTTTAAGTTGTTACTTTTGATGTTAAAGTTGATTTTTAGCGAATTTTCATGCTGAAAAATAGGAACATGTCGTCAAAGTTGTATAGCTAGGGCGTAGGTGTCGTGTACATAAAACATGCGGAGGATTCTGCTTCTGACCCCATAAATGTATACATTTTTTTTCTGAAAAAAGTCTCCATGTCCATGAATACGTGACGAGAGCATAGCAACATCAGAAGAGGCGATCCTCCGTGAGAGAAACTGTCGTTTATCTCGGAAAGCGTAAGAGGATATCCAAGTAAATTGATGTCTCCACTTGCGTGAGAAATAAACACGATGGTAGCACAAAGCGGAGTGGTATTCTTTTCACGGCGGAACAAAATGTCGGAGGAATATTTGAGTTTTGTAGTATATGCCAAAACATATAACTTGTATATATACGCATGACGTTAATCAGTGATGATGAATTGATTAGGACTCGAGGGACGACGTATGGATGGAAAGGGAAGAATATAGAGGTCAATGTGTTCAATCATCTATTTGACCAGAGTTAAATATATGACAGCTCGAATTTTGTTGGCTTGGGTCAAAAATACGTACTTTCCAATCTCGTATAGTTTTTTTATGCGTAGTTGAAAATTCTCAAACTACTTTTCTGGCGTATTTTTTTATTTGCTCAACTTTTTGTACTCCCGCATAGGTACTCTTTTCAAAGGATCGGCTGCATTACCCTTGTTCCTTGATGCTCTCACTCTTGTGTCTCTTTTTCAACTCTTACAGTAGCAGCATTAGTATTTTTTTTTTCTTTGTATTTTAAACATGAATATTTTCCCACGAGTTTTTGTCTTTGCTCGCTGGAGAAGGCATACTTTTCTTTTGGGCCATTCACATTGATCTTTTCTTTCTTTTGTTTTTCATATTCTTTGTATTTATTTGGAACTCATGACTTACGTTTATCCCTGTTTATTTCGTTTGATGATGAATTTTATTTTTACTTTTCAAACTTTATTTTCTATCAAACTTCAAAAGTTATATTCTAATGTTTATAAAATATGATTTTGCCGTTGCACCCCGAAAGTATTGTAAAAATATTAAAGTATATACATTTGATTTATTACTCATAGTTTCGATTTATCGTCAAAGAGTACTCAATAGACCCTCTAAAATTTGAAGATCATGATTTTAGAATAGCTTAGAGAGCAGAAAACATATTATCCCTCGCAACTATCTAAAACAAGACATGTAACGTGGTACTTTCTAAAATATTATTTAAAATGAATTGGAAGGTAAAAAATACAAGATCAATACTTCGATCCGAGTGTACTGGCAACAAATCTTATTTTTTTATGTAGAAACATTTTTGTAGTTAAGCTTGTATTTCAAGTAACAGTTGTCTTGGAACAAAAATACCAGGTTACTGGTAGAACTGTAACATCTGTAAAATCACGCTGTTAACGTTGATGTAACTGCTTCATAAAGTCTCTAGTTACAATGATTGAGCAAACTGTTGTATCACTCAATTGTAATAGTTGCGCAAACAAA
The DNA here is from genome assembly GCF_000648655.2 of Copidosoma floridanum. The sequence goes on from NW_019379484.1 coordinate 1,957,102, forward strand.
GTGCACTTGGTAAAATTTAAAGTACAAAACAGTCGAACAAACGATACAACGGTCGATATAAATGCACCAGTTGGCGATAGCACCGCATGCACATACGTAAGTCGGGAGCGAAATTGCCGAACAAAGACGAACTCCCCGTAACAAGGCCATTCAAATTGGCGATTTCGCTGTAGAGCTCGGGCCTCCGATAAGCGTCCCAAATCACCAGAGCTAATTAATACTAGATAACACGCCAGAGGGACAGTACACGTGGATCCCCCGAATTTCCATACCAATCCAAATCAATGGCATCGCGATCGCGTATGCAAATTTCGGCAGAGTCACCGGCATCTCAACCTTTGGGCTTTCTCGGGCTATACTCTACGTGTGGAGCGACACATGTGCACCACTGAATATGCATGTTGGCGAGGAGGAGAACGCCTCATCCCCCTGAGAAGCTCCAAGTTTGCGACAACGTAGACGATAACACGTGGTAACTCTTTTTTTTTTCGAGACACAACCTCAGTGGGTGAGAAATTTTCTATGAAAATTTTTTTGTTTCGCAGCTTTCACTAAATTTGCTCCCTGGCACGATTGAATCTACGGGTGAAAAACTCCCATTTCCAGCGCCGCGAGCTCCGTAGGTGGGGAGAGAAAAAAGAAACTGTTTCCGAACCCCTGATGAAGCTTAAAATTCTCGTCCTGAAAAATTATCCGGTCCTTCCATTAGCGGAACAAAAGCCCGTATGCCGAGGAAAAAAAAACCTGCGACCGACACAGAAAATTCTCCCCTCTATTTTTCTTCCGCGCGGCCAACACCGCAAACCCCACGGAATTAAACGAGCCAACGATCGGGAATTAAAGCGGTCAACAGGCAGCGGTTCCTGGCACATACGAGTAAAAAAATAGTGTTTGTGACCAAAAATAAAATAAAATACATCAATCTGCTCATTTATTACTTGAATNATTAAAAAGCCGAGGCGATGAATCATCGATTTCCAGCGTCTGAAAATTTCCTCCTCCTTCGCAAAGCCACCAAAGCGTGGGGGTACACACAGTTTTACGAGCTGGCGAGCGGCCAGCCCGGGGAGGCTTGTCAAGCACAACACCTGACTCTTCGTCGCGAGTAAATGACGGGCGATTAATATCGTTTGTTTTTCTGCACGGGCTCGCACATCACCTCGGTCACACAGGGCGCCGATTATATCGCGTCCCGATGAGATTTAACGCGCTCGCCCCGACGCGATTATTCACGCCCGCGTCCCGATAATACCACCCATGCGCATTGCCACTGCTCTTTAAATCAAACCGATTGCTCGAGCCTTATCGCGGACTCTTTTGAAAAACTACCAAAGTTCGCGCTTGGCCGGGGCGGGGATTTTAAGCGGATTAGGAGTTTCGCTTGGCGGCCCTTGGTAATGGGCCGCGCGTTAAATTGAAACTTACACTCGCGAGTCTTAAATCGCCCCTGAGCCCTTGCGCGAGTGGAGGAATGCTGCTCCTTCGGGGTGTCCCTCGCACTTGCAGGGCCGAAAATTCACGCTCCGTCTCTTATTACACCTGGGAGGTTATTCCTCGATCGGGAACTTTCAATCGCTACATGGCGCGCGGGTGTATGAAAAATCGGCGAAGCAGGGAGGATGAATCTCAATTTCGCACGGGGGGGTTGGCGAAGAATTTGTTTTTTTTCGCAAAATTGAGCTTGAAAAAACTTTGGTGTCTCTTGGGGAGCGTTCAAAATGCTGGGATGTAAAAAAAACTCGATTGAAATTTGATGCGAAACGTGAATCACGAGGCCTCCACAGAGATACGGTGTTATCGGTAAATTGTACTCAAAGCCGTTCTCCGTATATATATATGCGTTGGGCAGCCGTATAAAACGAAATCGGAGGGACATCACGTAGGGAGTGGTAAAATGCCGCACAGCTGCACACCGAGAGATTTCTCGGTCGTCCCGGCCCTTATCAAAACAAACGTGGCGCGAATCCAGAAGCTCCGCTCGAGGCGGGGAGGGAATACATCAGCTGGCCGAGCGAGGGGCTTTGGAGTAGCATATGGTGCAGAGACACCACCCTGGATGTATATATGTATGGCACTCCGACGAACGACGGGAGACTAGCGGAGAACGAGGGGGGAAATTGCGGGGGTATTCGTCGGAAATACGGATCGAGATGATTGTGAAGGACTTTTGTGGAAGGACTGAGCTAGTGGCTAATCGAGAGTGGACTCTATGTGCCACGGTTGGTGGGAGCTTTTCATTACGTTACCCAAGTTTTATTTTTTATTTGTGCATTTTTTTACCACAAAAAGTAAGGAAAAAATGGCATTGCCATTGTATGAAATTTCAATTAGTTATTCGGTGGTAGTTTACTGAAAGATGGGCTGTTCAGTTACACCCGATATATGTATACATAAGACAGCCGCGTTCATCAAGATAGTCACACACGCGAACAGACACAGATACATAAGTAGAGTCATGTAACTCATTTTTTGGTCTCACCCGCGCGCAGCTTGAAGGATAGGGAGAAGGAGACAATGTACATCAATAAGCTCGGTATTATTCGGTAGCCAACGACCAAGCACGAGTCAAGGGAGACGGTGGGGGTGAGCCGAGTATTGCCGATACTACACAAATTATTAATATGCAACGTCATTATACTTCTGACTCTCTTGAGAATTGGTTGTATATATTTCGCTAATTTCAGTGCTTCACCAGTTGAAACGCATACTTGACTTGCTCTTATTTTCCTTGCTTGATTGTCTCGTTCTCGCTCAATCTCGCTCAAGGGGTTTATTTAGAATCACGCGTTCGCGTCTCGCGGCGTCCTCGTGGACAGCGTCGTCTTCGTAGACAATCGACAATATTCAAGGTTCCGGCGTCACGCCGACGATCACTGGCTCTGAGTCATCTACATCCATTCTATCACCAATCGACCCGGTGCCATCGCCAGGTCGATTGTGCACCGTCGATCAACGGCTCAGAGTCGTACCACCAATACAAATACACATTCACACGTTGTCTGGCTCATACCTTTTTGTTTTCATTATTTGTACTTAATTAATTAACGTCAATTCCAATTTTTATTTTAATTCATTTGTATTTACTATTCGTAGTTTGTTTTTTAATAAATTGGATTTTTTTTGCCACAAGGCTTTTTTCCCACAATCACGTGTTTTATTTATCCGGCATAAACCTTAAATATTTAACCACGAGGCTTTGACAAATTGACAAGGTCTCGACGATTCATGGGCTTACAAAATATTGAAGTAAAATTAGGAGAATAGAGTACAGTAGGAGTACTGAGGAGTAAGAATTTACTGAGATAAAAGCTGGAGGCCAAAAATAGCCCTGACAATGGTACAATTAATGTGTTTGAAGCAATTACAAAAAAATAATAATATAACTTGACAGTTGGAGCGCTGATCTTACACCCTCAAAAATACATATTAAGCAATAATTAAAAAGAGATCAGTTAATAGTGTCGTTACAAGGTTATTTATACAAGAATCAAGAGAACATATATTTATGTACACGCAAGTAAAAAATAGTAGAAGGAAAAACAAATACAAGTGCAAAAAAAGTCGCTCAATTATAATAATCTTACTCCTTAGGTTTACTAGCATAATAATATTAGTAGCACCAAAACCTGCAGATCTTGCTAATAATAGTATCCTTAAATCATGATTAGTTGTAAAGCAAAAGATGCTCTAAAAATATCTACCGAGAGAGAGAGACGAGTAAATCGTTCAACGAGTCGCTTGTTTTCGTTGGTTAAAAATTACTAATTATCAGTAATGAATGTAGTTGTCTCCAGTTACAATCCTACTAATTACACGTGGGGTGAAAGCTATAGAATCGACGTTTGAAAAAGTGCAAATCATGTTTCTGTTTGAAATTCAACAGATGTGGCACTTGAGCCCGAGTGTGGTGTAACGGCGATACCCCGAGAATTTTTCGGCACTTTACGAGCGAGGATGCAAATCGGGCGCGACGCGTCGCTCGTCTTAAATTACTTTCGCGTTTGACAAAGAGGTAAAAATCTGCATTTCAATCGGGCGGGAGGAGAGCCACTCCCTCGCCTACGAAATGCTAAGCGCGGGCTCGCTTTGAATTTCAAATGTTGCGAAAATTTGATCCCGTGCTTTTATTTGCCGATTTTATCGCCTCAACGTGATTAATGAGAGGATCTTACTTCTTGGAAGCTTTTCGAACTTCTCGGTACTTTTTCCTACCCGTACAATTCAAACGGAATCGAACGTCTCGCTGTATATTTCAATCGATACGTCCCCATGGTTGCGCGGCACTAATTAACCCAAATGAATCACGTGCACAGCTAAACAACGAATGTAACGAAAAATCCGCAAATGTATAACCTGATGGCGAACTCTCGGCCGCGCGTAACAAGCGCCACTTCACCATTTCCAGGGAAACAAATCGAACCACGTTCCGCGAATAATGAGAATTTCAATTATAGTTATTTAAACCCCCCCCTCCTTTGCGTTGTTATTAAAACTTTTCAGCTGCATACAGTTGGCAGCATCGATAATTTCCTGATGTACCAAGCCTAACTCACCACTCCTGGAATATATATACACATTGGTGCCGTTTCCAAATTTATTTATCGCCGGGGATCCCAGGAAAAGGCCGTGCACGGAAAGTCACCGGTGCGCGATTAATTGGAAAACAACGAGGGATGTCGGGGCATGGGAGACACACCGATTCCGGCACCACTTGATAACTTTCCGGTGTAGAGTCTAGGATAGTCGAGCAAACCTGCCTCGACGAGCTTGCATTCACACGCGTGGGTTTGGATACCATAGTCGCGTTTTAACGAGGCCTAAACGAATTTGATAGCCGAGTATCACATACTGGGGGGGGGGGGATTCGCGTATTTGTCACCCATTGTTTGACTCGACGGGGGGAGAGCGCGCGTGTGTTGAGCGAAAGTTTATTGCGATGGAAATTCAATTATTTGCTCTGGAGGAGAGAGTAGGTATACACACGAAGAGGGAGGATGGATTTTGAGTGGCTGTTAATTAAAATTGAAATCGCGTAAACAGTAGAAACGCTCGTACGAAAGCTCCCCGGGAAATTCGGAGGTTAATTATTATGGAATAAACAGAGTTGTGTGCACATAATATATACGTGAAAAAAATTATCGATCGGGTTTCCGCGAGGGGACATTAATTTCAACGCGCGAGAGATCAATCCCGTAACGGAGTGCGTGCAATTAATCATGCGCCCGAAAGGTACCTCCCCCCCTGCCCCTGTGGGGTACGGGAACACCGTGTACACCTACCTAAGGGAGGATCGAGCGTGATTTATTAGCCGCGTGCTCTATTTTTGCCGAGTTCGAGTACCCGAGGGTAGATTAGCTTGCGAAAGAAAGCGGGTTGAGTGGCTGATTATTATGACGGAGGTGTATACCGTTACCTCCTCCTTGAATATCTTTCGGCCAGAAGTACAAGACCCCACCGTCAATGGGTCACATGCTAAATATCAGGCGCTACGAATAGGATCAATTTCTGGTATTACTCCAAGGGTTGAGGTACATTGCCCACCTTATTTTACAACTTTGGACGATCGACCGAGTGTTCCGGGCTAATTATCGGGCAATCCTATTATCGAGTCTTCCTTTTACGAGTAGGAGGAGGAGGGCGCAGCCGACGCCGCAGAAACGTGAAATAATGACGGTGATGGCGCAGCGGAAACTAATTTGCGTTAATTGTTTGCGGACGCGCCTCGTGCCAATCAGGGGTTCTATTCAGGTGGCCTTTTTTTTTATATATCCCTGGGAATGATTATCCCCGTTTTTCAAACCCATCGGTTTAATTCAATCGAAATTTGATCACGTGCATACGTTCGTTCATACGAATAACAAGCAGTAGTCGACGAGGAGTAACGAAAAAAAAAAATCCAGCTGACTTTTGGGTCTTGGGTGTAGAGCCCTTCTTTCCCGTCGAGTTTGACTGTTTGATCATCGCATAACCGAGTGCCGATGAACTCCCTCGCGGCTCAACTGTAATATCCATCAATAGAGCGTCGCCGTACCCCCTGGCTTCCCCCAAAGTTAAACACCGAGAGTTCCATCGCCCTTTCTCGCCAACATTTTCCCGCGAGTCCACAGAGACTCGATATTTCAACATAGGTGATTAAAAAAAAAAAAAAAGGAAAAAAAAAAATTCCAACGCGAGCCACATGAATTCGCAACGAGTTTTTCAGCGTGCGTGTCGTCTCACTGGCCGACCGAATGACTCTTCACTGTACGCACTCCTTTTTACGAGCCGTAACGAAAGCCAGCGGGAAATATACGGCGAGAGGAGAAAACGAAATGGCTCTTTTAACGCGTGGGAGGTGGCGTGTGTTTTCGCCCCTCGATGAGTTTCAGCCGCGATGACCCTTTACGGCCGAGGAAGAGAGCAGCCCCGCGTTTACAGCTTGTTTGCCTCTCGCCCCGATAACATCTGAAGGGGGGGAATTGTTCCGAACGGGCCATTACGAAATTATTCGGAAACTACGGGCATCCGGGTGATTCCGGTCACGCGCGAGGGTCTGTACGTTATTCGAACTGTGCACTTGAAATTTTTCGGCTATACGACTGCAGTGGGGGTAGCATCGAATCACACTCGGACCGTGACACTGTTTCTCCGTACAGCCTTGGGCAACGAGAGCTCGAACGATCAATCGTGCGGGCGGTCGTGCAAAGTTATTGCCGTCGCTTGTTCGAATGGTGCCACTGGCAGTAGAAACGAGCCTGTTTGGTCAGACACCGGTGTTTTCCCGCTCTCGTAAAGGACGTATGGGTACTTGTTGCAAGAAAATAAGAAGCAAAGGAAAATCGATAACCGAACGCACCGCTTGATTGTATATTCCCTCCGAGGGGGCCTCCCGTGCGGCAGCCAGCCGAGCTTATCGAGTATCGGCCGAGCCAATTACCACGTCGTTCGGCATTACCAAGAGGCTAATTGAGCTCTCTCTCTCGAGCGATCGATTTTCCTACTCGCAGCGCACCGAGGAGAAGTCAGGGTGTGTATGCTCTGGTCTCGGGGGCCATACGCGTGCGACGTTACGCAACGAGCGCTATCCGAGTCCCATGTTGTGTAACGGGGGATTTTTGTACTATGAATATAAAGTGTACGGCACGAATTTTTGCACGCTTACAAAACCTTGGAGCGTTACCGAATCGAACGAGTGTGTGTTTTTTTTAAATTTTGTTGTTTTTTTAAAAGAAACGCTTCTTATAATGCCATTGCTATTTATTTTATAAATTATGAGTGTTGTTTCAATAAAGCTAAGGATAAGCAATACGAGACGGAAAGAGACTTTTCTATCACGTATAGAATCAAAGCAACACTTTCAACTTCCTACATTTACATGTCATTCAAAGCATCTCGTCCGGGTAGCCGATATGGCGATTTTTCTTTTCGTAGCTGTAAGTATATTGCATGCCAAAGGTAAACACCAATATATGAGTTCCAAGTCAATGGGAAGGATACACGATACATCCGTTTGGACTCGCCCTTAATGGTACAGAAAGGGATCTTTTTTCCACAATTGGTCTCGCGTCTACTGTCTTCCGGTTTACGGTAATGAAAAAATGTCATCCCTTCTTTCACGTTTTCGCATAAATACATCACCATTTCCTCGTTTGTCGAGAAGTCAGCAAACTCTCCTTGTATGAAACCTACAACTCGGGCGCGAGTAAAAGAAAAGGTCTCGCGAGTACGCGGAGCAGTTGAAGCGGGCGAAGCCGGCAGAGAGAGATCGAGCACCGATAAATCTCCGTGGGGCTTCGGCGCGACGACCGCGGTCGCGTGCGGGCCGCCTCTACCTTGTGCTGTACGAGCGCCCGCTTAGCTGCGGTCGCGGGGAACGCATTAGCTGTGCCCTCCGTAAGTAGGTGATTTGAGGATTTATACTTTTCAGCGGTGTTTTACTTTTTTTTTTTTTTTTTTCTTTTGCTCGCTGGAGAGGGTAAATTATTCAAAAAAGTGAACCACGGCCAGGATGAATACGGAAACATGTGGCGAGAAGAATGAATTCAATTTCGTGCTTCAAACGGATATATGCACACGCCGTGGAAAACCTCATTTTTTCCTGCGCGCGTGACTCCACGCGGGTCCAGCCGTAGGTCTTTACAAGTCCATGCTGCACAATATACCCCCCGTAATACTCGTCACGACATCACAGTTATTTTTCCCGCCGGTGGACGACAAAGTGTGTCGGACGTGCCGTTCCCTTTGAATGTATGTACAAGATTGGAGAACTTGCGTGCACCGCCATCGCGAAAATACGAGGAAAAAAAAAGGGGGTCGAGAAGAAGCACATGCTTTTCGAAAAATAAAATTTCACGAGACGGGAAATCGGCGACTCCTCGTCGATGGTGCACGTATGGATAATCGAAGCTAGCCGCAACCCCCCCCCCCCTTTTGCTTCCGGACGCGCTTTCCATTAGGCAAAAGTCGCTCTTGCAGATTGCACGCGTTATTCCGGGTCCGTTTCGAGACCACAGCTGTGTGGGGCGGTGCTGGCCAGTCCATTTGCTGATTGAACAACGCGGACCTTTGGAGCAGCTGTTCCCTAGCCATAATTAAAAGTCTCGCGAGGGCGTTGGAGCCTAATTTTGCTCGAGGAGACGCAGTGGACAAAAGTTTCTTTTTTTTCATAGTGCCACTGAACGAGGCACAATAATGGTCTTTGCTTCACATGCGGTATGGGCCACGCGACGAAGGATTCCTTGATGTACGCGAATAAACAATGACAAGGCACGCGCGTCTCCCTGGCCCTTAGGTTTCCCGTCTCGTCTTTGCCCTACTTTTGGCTCGTTTTCGACTTTTCCACTCCGGCTCTCAAGTTTTTCGTTTTTTTTTTCACTTTTCGGCTTCTCTATGTTTTCGAAAGTTTCGTATAGGCACGTTTGATGCGCTGCTATCTAACAGCATATAGAGAAGACACAGCCCGCTCTTACTTTTTATTTACATATTGTATTTCCAGCCAAGAGCTCGGAATTTACCCGACACTCAAGATCGAGCCCTCCTTCGATCTTGAAACGCGAAAAAGGGGGAACTTTTAATGACTTTTCGCTATTCCAGTTTGTTTTTGTTTTTTCCGCAGCTGCGGTTCTCCCCCACCCATACCCCTTGCTTTAAAAGAGGCCTCTCTCTCTCTCGAGTTTTTTGGTACTTTAATCGGTCTTTCTTGCACTTTCTCGGACGCTGTATACGATTGTCGATGCTTGAACTCGTTTCGTGTGCAAACCCACTTTATATATATATGCAAAGTACATCGTCGCTTTCTTCTCCATACCCGGGATAAACAAGCTCGCGTCGATCAACATTACCACCCGTGTCTCGGGGAATAATAATTGGCGCTGCGTCTAACCCGCCGTAAATGAGGTTGAACGAGCTGAAATTCGCGCGCCCGAGAGAGCAGTCAAGAGAAGGTTTTTGAGCGCGATAATCGCGTCGCGAGACTTTTGGTAACTACGTTAGGCTGAGCTGGCGGCGTCGAAGGAAACGCGCGAGTCGTGAAAATTTCGTCGCACGCGCTGATTAAGAGCAACTAGCGGCGCTCTAAATTTCATTTTTACACCAGACGCGTACATTGGGAGAGTTGGCGGGGACGTACATTCGCGTTACGAAAACTATTGTCATGCTAAACGGTGGAAATCAGGATGCACGACGCGCAATAATTTTTACCATTTAACGCGGTACTGGTGCACGTACATCTCCGAATTTATGGTGCTTTTTACCCGCGGCACTTGTACATTTTACGCGCTTCCTTATTCGTTTCTCCGAAAACCTCAGGGTGAGCTTCGCGATTTTCAATTTCCGCGAAATATTACGGTTGAACTGTGGTTGCTAATAAAATCCCCCCTCCCCGCCGGTTTGGCTGTTCAGCTTGATCCCCGGGGCCGTTTTGTTTACAAATAAACGACCCCATCGCGGAAAAGCGCTGCAAAATCAGCGCCGAATCCCCAACCAGAGAATTTTAATAAAATTCAGCTGCTGCGAGCTTCCGCTTATGAATACACGCGCATTGTTCTTCCGCGCTATAATCATTTAGAGGAAGGGGGTGGTGTTTGCAGCATTTGCTCTTTTATTGGATTCCGCAGTGGCGTCTTCGCGTTTTTGCCAAATACGGAAAATGAAACTCGAAGGAGCCGGGAGGAATATTGGATTCGGCCGTGGATGCTGATAGCCGAGAAAACTGAGGATGGATTTAATTTTAAATATCGATACCCGTCCATTTGTCGGGTAAACATTGGAAATACGGCGGTTTGAATGTAAAAATAGCCAACCTGCTGATACGGTTTATCGATTAGTTTTTTTTTTTTTTTTTTTTTTTTTCTTACTTGAATTTAGTTGGGATGGCGATTACCAGAGTGAAGCTGAATAGGGCACGAGTCACTTGTTCGATGAGAGAATGCACGTGTAATCGAAAGGCCGGATGAAGCTGGTGAAAATCAATCGCTTACTCTGTACTTTGGTCATCCGACCTACATTCGCGAATATAATTTACTCACTTTTTACTTGTCCTTTTCCACTGGAAGCTGGATTAAAATCTCCCAGTAGGTTAACAGGGCTCTCAATTCAGGGCGTTAATCTCGAACACTCTGACGTAAAGCGTACAATGACCAAAGCTCTTCTTCTTCTTCAAAAAACAGGTCACACCCAACAGGTGATTTTGACGCAAAGTTTGGCTTTGATAAACAGATACGCGTCGATTCGTTGCGCTTCAAATGTTTGAAGAACGTGGAGCACACGCGAGACGAGAAAGGAGCTAAAATTAATTCATCGGCGCGTTCGCACCTTCTTCGGGGTACATTGTGTACAGTGGCCCTCTTATCTCTCGCGTGTCCATCGAGTGGAAGCGCCAGTCCATTGTTGCACGCGAGCCGAGCGTCTTTACGTGTCACTGGCTTTGCTGAAAAAGGCTCGGATTTCGCTCGGGTCTGAATGGACTTTGCATTATTCATGGGGTCGGGCATGACGGCATGAGGGGAGGCAAAGGGGATTTATCGACGAGTGTGCGATAGAATCGATTTTTCAGCTGAATTTCGAGACACTTAAAAGACACGCCGTGCGCTCCATTTCGCGTCCACAGCAAAAGTGCTCGCCGATGATTGGTCTCAAGTTGTGGAAAAAAACGAAATGCAATCCACAGTTTCTCATATAATTTTTTTGTTTCAACGATCGCCGAGGGAACATACCGTGGAAATTCAAAGTACTCGGGGCTTCCTTTCGAGAGCACCCCAGAAAAAAAATGACGTGGCCGCAGGGATGATTTTCTCTGAATAAATTCAAAAGTACAAGCAAACATCGGCGGATGATGTAACCGAAAGAAGGAATAAGCGTCGAAGCGAGGAGTCGATGAATATTATTTGCCCAATCGACCACGGGCCATAGAACACTCCGACAAAAGGCGACCTCCGCACCATCGGCACGCCAGACAGCCGTAAACAGCGTCTCGACACATCGCGTGCAAGGGAGACACACGACGGAGCACGACAAAAAGGAAACGAGGGAGGGGTGGAAGTTTACGCGCGCACGTCGCAGAGTCGATACATATACAGAACCCTGGGGGCGAAAGCGCTTCGCCGAGAGGGAAAGACAAAATCGTCTAATACGCACACGCGGGGGCGCTCGAGAGAACAACAACAGCAAAGCACGGCTCGTGAAGTGTATTCTCGTGTACACGAATGCACGCGCGTCTAAAAACACGCGAGTCGAGTTGGAGGGGGGGGGGGGGGGATAATGTTTTTCCTCTACTTGGGCGTCGTGTGTACAGTGGCACTCGTGTAATAGGCGACGCAGCGTGGGTAATTGCAGCTTTTTGGTGACAACTTGCCGCGGTTCCACCCCCTGTAATGTGAATCGTTATGTAACGCTTAAACGACCCTCTGTCTACGTGTGTGTATGCGTGTGTGCCGCAATCTCTTATCCGGACGAGATGTGGAAGTTGTCGTCGGCCTCGTCTAATTGGATGATACACGGAACGGAAACTGGTTGCCATTGCCCGGGCGCACGGTTTTATGTGCCGCGCTGCTGATGCGATTGAGAGTTTTAATGTAATTAGGTGCCGGGACGGAGAGCTATTGGAGTTGTAATCGAATCGGAACGTGTCTGGGGTCCGTAAGTGCCTGTCGTGACCGGCTGCGACAGGTCTTTTTTTCCTTCCCTATATACTTCAATTGCACGTGGCACGTGGAGATATATCACTACTGCTTTGTTCTGTATTTACAAAGTACTGCGAAGAGGTTGCCGAGGCTGTAAATTGATACGCGTCTCTCGTGAATGAGGTAGACGGAAGCGCTTGAATATTTATGTTCCACCCGCTTGTTTGTGCATGCACGTTTGCCAAGGCGTGTCGAGTTGATTGTATATTTAGCCGGGCGCCTTTGCCTTGGCTAATGACAACTTTTTGTTCCCAAATTGGTCATATTTTCGTTTGAAATTACTACTAATTGTACTTCAACGCAATACAAACATGTATGTATATATACTTGGGCAAAATTTAATTATAACATTTTACTCGTGCATTAATTGAATTAGCAGCAGAACTAATTTCAAACGATGCCAAAATTACACCGGGTAATAATAAACACTGCAGGTCTGACGTGTCCATGCCATTTAAACCACTTTCGAAGTTGCGAGGGGGAGTAGAGTACGTAGGTTGCGTGAGGAAATAAATTACTGCCCAGACGTTGTTCGTGCAACACATTTTCCTTCCTCTCAACACAGTTTACGATGTTTCGAGCTTGAGCGTCAACGTCTAACTGGTCGATGTTGTTACGGAAGAGTTGCGCTTTCCGAAGCTTTTATCTTTGGCTCTACGAGCGATTATCCTTTTCTTGCTTATTTTTTAACCTTATACTGCCACTTGAACGGATATTGGAATTTTTTCATGCCTTTCAATCTGGATTTGATCCTCTTTATTTCTTGATAGCTTTCGATGATTTTTTTTTTTTTTTTTTTTAATCAAGAGCACATTTGTGCAGATTTTCGAGACATTTATTTAGATTAGAATAAATGTTACAACACGTGTAACCTTTGAAGCTGAATTTTAGATGATGAATTTTTTCATTACGTCATAGGATGAGATTGAAAAAAAATTTGTTCTTCAGAAATGTCAGAGTAAAAATAAAACAGATGGTTAAAAGCGATTAAAAAGTAACAAGGTCGTTTATTTCCTCCTCCCTTGGTATTTTCCACCTTTTAACTTCCTTTTAATTACAAAAATAAAAGAGAAAATTGGATGCGTTAACGATGTTTTTGCGCCACTGAGTTTAAAAAAAAATTGCACTGCTCGACGATACCAGTTGGTGTTGTTAAAACAGCATAAAACGACGACTTTTTTATGGACCCAACAAGAAAATATCTTAATAATAGTCAAATACTAACACTAAATAATCATGATTTTGCGTAACCGATTATCTTTTGTACTTTTTATTCAAAATAGTTGATAAAAAGAAAAACAAATAAATAAATATAAAAAGAGAATTTATTTGTAATGCATCGCCAAAACTTCAAACTTAAAGAACGATTGTATTCATACGACTGAATCGGAGCTCGACAACACGTGTGTAAGTAGAAAAGGCCGATTATAGTCAGACGGCTGGGTGAAAAACACGCGAAACTTGATTCAAGCGCCCCGAACAACTTTTTCCCAAATTTTCCTGGCCGCGCGCGCTAATACACCGTGAGCCCGACAACAGCGGGTGGTAAAAAAAAGCATCGCCTAATTTATCGCCAGCCATGCGTCGGGTCAGCCCGTCGGGGCGGCAAAAATAAATCCACCCACCACCGCCCATTAATCCAACAAACGGCGAACTTTTTCTCAATTACTCGCGAAACGTCCCAGCAGTCAACTACCCGGCAAACCTATTCCAGTATCTTCTACTCTCATTGGCAAACACGAAAAAGACACGCGAAAAATAAAAAAGCGGGGGTTGTAAGTCAAAATGCACGGCACACTCTACTTACGATTTAAATGCGGTGTCCAAGCGGTGAGTCCTCCTCGCTCGGCTCCTACACGAACCGTGCCGTTCCCTCTGCCCGTCGTCTGCGCCCTCGTCGGCGTCGACTGGGACGTAAACAAAAAACATACATCGCCGCGCAAAACGAGCACACAGGGATCGGAACTAAAAAAAGGAAAGGGGGAGAAAAAAAAGTGTCACCGAGACTCGAATAAAAGGCGCGTAGGAGGGGGATTTATTATTCGGAGCGTGACATGTGGATCTCGGGGAGATCGGCGGGGTGGAAGGAAAGAGTACACAGCGCCGTGTCGTCGCTCGGGGTGCGTGTCGGGGCGCGGACTGAGGCTGAGCGGCGCTGCTCTCCCGGTCTCTTCTTCCCTACCCTCGGCATTCCGCGTAAACCCCCCCCCCCACCGCCCTTTGCCCACCCACCCCTTCTATAGCCGGGCGATCTCGTTCATCCCCGCCGGCCACGTTACATTCCTCTCCTACTCGGCATTCCACTTTGGCTCCTTTGGTTTTTTACTCTTTTTCCTTCTCCAAGCTCCTACGTTATCTGGCTCCCAACGCGTGCCGAAGTCGCCAGTTTATTAAGGTGCAACTCTCTTTAAAAACTCTTACATGCTTGGGCTTTTTTTTTTTTCATATATGATAGAAACATGAGTTTACGGTAGAAAAAAGGCACCACGTTCGTTGAATGTCATCCCGAAACGCATTCCCTGTGGAAAAATCTCCGGCCAGCCCCAAACGCGAGCTGCATTCCAGTCGCGATCGCTTTACCGCGTCTTCGGCTTCGCTCTTCTGTTTACCTCGAGCTTCGCTCGAAGGTGGAGAAGGGGGACGCATACGACTGCTGCTCGTCACCGCCAACGCCCCTGCGCGGAGCGGTGAGTTTCTCTCTTCCCGAGACCTCCTTTCTCTCCCTTTACTCGCGCTCCTCCGGACTCCGGTAGAAAATTTCATAAGGATTCGACACCAAAACCGTCGAGTGCACTTTTTACCTCCAGTCCTGAAGTTTTTACGGTCGCGCCGTGGAAGGCCCGCAATTTCGCTCCATACGGGGGAACGAGGAAAGTTTACAACCCTCGTGGCGAGTCTGGGGCTATACAGCGTTGCACGCGGGAGGCGATAAACCGGCAGTGTGGTGGCGAGAAATTCGCCCGTGACTCGTCACACGCTGTACCTTCGTACGTACTTTACGGCTGGAGGAGGACGTGCGAAGTAATCTCGGGACGGTCTTTTTCGGCCCTTCCGGAGAAATGAGATCGGTAGCCTTATTTTTTTTTTTTTTTTTTTTTTTTTTTGCTCAAATCAACTGTGTGGAGCAGGGTTTTGGGGATTTTTGCTAATCCGTTGATCCAAAAGAATTTTTTTCCGGAAAGTGATGGGGTGTAGTCGAACTGCGAAAATGTTGGAAAGTTTCCTTGTTGTATAACTTTCCATCTGAAAAACTACAAAACTCACAGGTAAAAGAATCCATGGAGTATATATACAAGAGAGTATATACACATGCCTCTCGATTAGCCCTCGATCATACTCAAGTCGGTATGAATAGGAAAAAAAAAAAAAAGATTTAATCAGACGATAAAGTTTGTCAACTTTTACGCACCAATGGTTATACATAGCTCGTAAAAATACATATTAAGATTGCCCAACAAAAGCTCGCGAATTTTTCCGGGACAAAGGAAGCTCGGCGTTCGCAGCTCCGATTATCTCGCTCCTGAGCTGCTGTTCGCATGAAAGAATGTACTTTCCTCTCGCGTCTCCGCCGCGCTCTGCTCATCTAGCGCTGATCCTTCGATATATATATGTACATTACTTTACAGGGACGCGATGCACTGCCTCGGGAGCGACATTTAATAACCATTTGAGTTTAATAGCTATTTAAGGTCGAGCCTGGAGTGCTGAGCATTGGTGACCGTTCGGAGTCGACGGTAATCCCTTTTATCCTCTTCTTAGCTTGATATTTCCCCCCCCCCCTCTCCCAAGTTTAAACAGCGCAGCGCAGAGATCGGAACGACAGAGATGAGCTGTGCACAGCGAGTTTTCAATTTATTTTTGATTTAAAATTAGATACTTTAATGTGCAAACAAAGTCACTGCGAAGCGCGAGTTGAACTAATCCAATATAGTCTATAACTTTATTCATGCATCGCTAGCAGTGGAGGCAAGACTGAACTACTTAATCTTGATCAATTTTGACTAGTAAGTTTGAATTGAGTGATAATTCCAATTGAAATCTTAATGATCCTAAAATTGAGTACAGGACGTGGACTACCATAGTGCATCATCAGATTTAAGGAAAAGCAAAAAATTTAGTTTTCATTGCAATTTTCATTACCAAAGGGGCTACATGAACTGTCGCGCGTATTAAAAACGTAATCTTTTATAAAAACGGAATCACTTTGAGGTGCTCTAGGAACAAGTTCTATCTTTGAATTTTGTACTATATTGATTGTATATTGTATTGTATTAATCTTGAATTATATTTTTTTGAAAATCCTCCAATTTAGCGTAGCGCGAGCTCTTAAACTTTGACCTGCGCTCCGCTGGATCAAACATTCCGAGTGGACGGCACAAATTTCTCTGAATTTCCAATCCAAGTTCTGGAAGCTATCGCTGTCACGTTGGTTGGAAAATCCCTTGAAACTCCGTTCCGAACTTTGAAAAATTGAAAATTCAGCAGCCGAAAATTCGAAAAAAACGCCAACAGCACGCATTACCCGTCGTACAAACGCGAGACAGACTCGAGATTTCACGGTCCAGATATCACGCGAGCCTCTCCCAGCCCCTAATGGACTCGAGAGATCTCCGATACCCCTCGCCAACACAGGAGCGCTGATGCTCGGCCTATATATCTTAGATTTCGTCGGAGGGAGCCGTGTGCACTTCAATTTCCTTCGGTGTCACGGCAGCCTCCGAAGATGCACACGCTCGAGGCTCCGGCGAACGGGAACGCCGCCCTGCAAAACCCAAATGATCGAAGCCACTGCTCTCAAAATACACCGTCCCAACGAGAAGAAGCTTTGTAATACATCAAACAAAAGATAGAGAGAGGGAGGGAACAAAACGATGTACGTGTGCGCGTTGTCGCGGGGGAGTCAAATTCTGGCCGAGTAAGACTCGCTGCTTCGGAGAGAGAGTTCCCACTTGACCTCTCCCAGGCATTGTTCGCGTCCCGGGCACTTGAACAGCGCACACCTTCGACGAGCGATACTTTTGTTTTTCTTTTCTCTCTTCAACCTGGCGTCCATAGATACGCGAGCTCGGGTTACCCCTTGGGTGGGTTCCGAGAAAAATTAACGACACAATAAAAGCGTACAATCAACTCCGAAGGGAGCAATGGATATCGGGCGAATTTATCCATCGAATGGAAATCGAGTGCAGTCGAGCGGAGTGAGACTCGAGGAGTTTAACAAAAGATTGCGGGGTGGGGGTTGAGAAGCGTAATTCGAAGGTTTCGCGAAACGAGTAGCGGCTTCTAATTGAACGAGCACTCGGAGAAACGGGAGATCGGGGGGAGAGGTGTTGGGGTGCTGAAAAGAAAAAAAAAAAAAGAGAGAGAGACAGCAGAATGCGATTAACGGGAATCGATGATTCGGCTTCGCTTGCTGGAAATAAACGAGGCTGTCATATTAACGGCCGTTCGAGGATCTACTTTGTCGAGTAGGCGTTATTCGATGTAGCATCGAAAATGCCCTTACATCCTGATGAGACGGTGCTCCTGTTTCTAAGTAAGTAAGAAAGTGTCTCTGCAATGCTCATGTAAATTACGAATCAGGTCAGCCGGAAAAACCTCTGGAGAGAAAGACAACAATGTATTAGAAATTCAAGCTGTAGCTGCTGTATTTGCCGACCTAGAAATCAAGTGGCCCCCTCACCTGCTGCGACGAATCATCGGGATATACTTCCAAGTTAAAAAAAAAAAAACTCCCTTTGCTTCCGCGAGGATTACCAAGTGCCGGTCTTTCATCCGAATAAACATCCGCGCCCGCAATCACAGGTTTCCGAGAGACCTTCTCTCTCTCACCGAGCCGGGAAAGGGTCCAAAACCACCTCGACCGCTGCCTCCTTCGCGAAATTGGCCGGCTATTACAGGAGTAGGTGGTCTGTTCTCGAGTGTCCCTGGCGTGCATACCTCCGTATACTGTTGTACGATATACTTACGTCTTACAAACGCGTATCTTCATGGATTGCGCTCTGCGCTTGGGCGATTCATCCATGCATGCATGCCAGTCGTAAATACCGAGAGCAGTCCATTGAGCGTGTGTGGGCAAGTATTTATAAAGTTGTCAAAGAGAGCGGAGAGTAATCTCAGGGGAACGAGTAGGGGGTGCGTTATTTACGCGAGTAGTAATTCAATCTGCTAATTTCAATGCAAATTTTCCACCCTTGCGCTCGAATCGACTCCAGCCCCCGCTGTTGTGTATACCGCGACTACCACCCTCGTGCGACGCAAACAACATCATCGAGGTATATATATATATATATACATATATATATATATATATATATATATATATATATTGCTTCCGCGGAGAAAGCCACTCGATTGTTTAATTGAGAACAGAGAGCTCCTCTCAGGGTTGACGGAAATTTTCGCGGTAATCTCGAGATACCGTTGTTGTCGGGGGGAAGGGTTGCGTCTTCGCGACGGGCTCTTGTACTTTCGCAATGCGGAAAATTTAATTTTCCACCTGGAACTCCCAAGGTGGGTGTACTTAGTTGTTTGCGCGAAGAATTTCACTGGTATATGCGTCCAAACGAATGTTTGGCCGAAAAGAGGTATAAGCCTTGAGCAGGAATAGTTATGCTCGTGGTTTATTTTGCATTGGAAGTTGCGAATAATAGATTTTTCTTACGAGTTGCGAGTAGTTCCGTAGTCATTTCTAGACAGGTATCTCGAGGATTGGAGAAACAAGTTTATTCATTTGTAATTGAAGGGCTGCATAGTCAGTTAGAGGGGAGATTGGAGAAACTCAGTCATGACTTTGGGACCAAACTTCGGGGTGTGCATATACTTGGTGCAAACTTCAAATAACAAGCTCGGCTTCCGCGTACGGATATATAAGATTTAAGTTCAAACTACGTTCAGTCAAGTTCGTCGCTACATCGGAACATGCTCAATTGTTCCGGAAACAAGTGCAGTCGACTCTGGGAGGGGGGAGAGAAAAAAAGTTAAACCGATTATACACACATTTTACCAACCCATTCGTTTTTGCGCACGGAGGAGCTGCAGCGTTTAAAAGACGAACTTTTCGCGCCGCAGAAGGCATCGCTCGCCCAAACTTTGCCATCTGCACTCCCCGAGCTGGCACGCAAAAGTTCCGCGAAGAAGAACAAAAACGGCGTTTATTCTTTTTCACGAGTCGGCGTTCCCTGTCATGACGCGTCACCCATTTTCAGCTGCCAGACGTACACCACCGTGACCCCATCACCTCACGTCGATTGCACCATTGATGCATAGTTTTTCAGAATCTCTTTATTGAGCTCCGGCAACACCCAACCACGGAAAACCCTCATTGCAACGCAATCGCTACTCCCTTGGGGAAAAAATGGCCCTCGTATCGAAGTTTATTGACCAACTTTTTCACCCGATACAAGAATTGTGTCGTCCATACATACATTCGGGGGGCTCGGCCGTGAAACCCGACGGGAGCGCATGACCTTGGGCGTGATTGATACCGTAGGTGTCGATAGGCCAGCTGCTGGCACGAGAGGAGGGGAAAAAAGTCGGGGGAAGAAAGATGCCAAAATTAGCTGGCGCGAAGAGCCTATCATTTACCTTTTTTTTTTGTTTCTATTTTTGACTCGGGCGAGCGGGGATGAGAGGAAAGTTAGGGGGAGGAAAAAAAAAGACAATGAGCAGAGAAAGAGAAAAACAGTATACCGAGAGGTGCGGCGGAAGTTTTTATCCCGCAACCCCCTCCCCCCGCGTGGCATCCACGCTATAGAGTGTATTCTGATCCCTCGAGAAACACTCGAACGTCCGAGGCGAGGGAAGGCGAAATATTGTCGAAACTGCTGAGCTCGGCTCGATATTATTCCCGTGTGCCGAGGCTCGTCTCTGCTTTTTCGCGTAGACGCGGGGGCACGTAAGGCTCGGCCGAGGTCTTGTCGCTGGTTCAATAATCCCCTCTCGATAATGAAACACTTGCCGCCGAGGGACGTACGAGCTGTCTCAGCCACTCGCGATTTGGAGCAAAGATCTCGGGTGCGAGATAAGACACGCTGGTTCTTCTTTACTCGCTTTTTTTTTTTTTCTTCGCCGCTGGATTTTTTGTTTGAAAATTGGGTGCGAGACTTCTACGTGAAACATCGAGCTCTACTTTTTCTTTTTTCTTCAAATTCAGACAAAAATTTTTTGAAATTTTAAAAGCTTACTTTCTGTATAGTTTCACTCTCTTAAACAAGATCTATGAAATAGTAATGATTGGCAGTGAACATTTGACTGATTGAAGTAACTAGTGAAAAATTGTTGCCAAGTAAGTTTTGACTGAAATATCGGTTTTATCTATTTTGAAGTAAACATTGGTTAATTGCAGCTGCTTCAATCATTTTTCTGACATTTAAGTGCTAAAATCATTTCCAGACTCGGGCTCTATTATTTTATATTTTCATACAAGTTACACCACGACAAATTTGTCATTGGTATTGTGTGACCATTCACCCTAAATAAATAGTTCGATTCCCATAAGCACTTAATTGAAAAACAGTGCAAACAACAGTTGGTTCCCCATATTACATGCTAAGACAATCATCATATGACGAAAATACTCTGCTATTCCTCATAAAGTCTCATCTTGATTAAACACAAACATAACGCGTGCCGCTAAGTGATTGTTTACTAATAGCGATACACACGCATCAGTGTATACCTACTTGCTTTAATTGAACGCCTCTCACTTTCTCTCCATATGTCTCGCGTTACAAGCTCGCACCGAGAGCTCGCAACCAACTTTTACTTCCATTTGCAGCTTTCAAAGCACATTCGCAGTACTATCGCTTGAAAGCTTTATCAAACTTTTTCTCATCATGCTCCATTAACTCTTACCTCGTTCGTTGGATGAAAAAAGTAAAACTTGGCCGACACCACCTGCCAAATTGATTCTTCCGAATACTCGCACCTCGTGAATTCACCCCGAAAGATAGACGCTGGATGTTGATGATATTCATTCGAAATGTAAACTTCGGGAACTCTGTAAAGTCGTTATTCTAATTGAAACGATGACAACTTTTTTTTTGACAATGAAACACGTGCACCACTGTTATGGAAAATTTTCAAATAAAAGTGGTACACGCCCGCTTACGTTGAAAAGAAGAGAAAAAAATGTCATACACTGGTATAGCGATGTAAGTCGGGCTGCTCGGGGGGGGGGGGGGAAATTCATATATCCGGATAAAAGTACGGTGGCGCGCATCCATTGTTGCGAGAAGACGTCGGGGCTTATGTATATAGCGTATAGCGGCGCAACGCAAAAATTGATATCTGCCGCGAAATAAGCTGCAGTCACGCTTGTGTATCGATTCAATTTTCGGTCACGACATGCTGCTCCTGTGTACCTATACACAGCCAGACTAGGGGAAATATGTTTACGCCGAGTTTCCGGGTATATAATCATAAGCGATGGCTTTCTATTCTTATTTCATCGCGAGGGTCACACATTCCGACCAAAGCACTATTTCTCTACATTTACCCATGTATATTGAATCTTTTTTGTTGAAAAAAAAAAAAAAAAAAGAAATAAAAACATTGTTTATTCGTGGGTACTCTTTGAAAGCACGATTTTTTTGAGTTGCTTCAAAGACACCCTGCCGAGCTTCTCTTTCCATATGTCAGTGTCACTCGGTACTTTAGAATGCCATCCTACGTCCCAGCTACTGTACGTGACATGTTTATGCATTTGTCTGCGGGAATCCGAGTTATGCAAGGCATCCCTCAATGCATTCGGCGATAGGAAAATAAGGTAATCAGCTAAAAATACCAAACCCAAATGGATTTTACTCCCTTATGGATTCTATAGCGTGGCGCAATAACCATCCATCGCTTGTCGCGTAAAATCACAAGCTTATATCTGTACGCGTTTGTTTTCAGCTAAAATCACAACGTTTCACCTCGCGGTATCACGTATCGGTGACCATTTACGCGCAATCGACAACTAAACAGGTCAAACGCACTCGCAAAAACCAATAATTCCGAGCTGTGGTCCCCTGGGCCGTGAGGGTACATAAATATATACTGTCCATCGGCAAACACACCCGACCGAAACATCAGACTTTTGGTACACCAACCACACGCGCGGAGGTTACATAGCGCGACCGCAAACGCAATTACCAAATTTAATAACGAGCTCGAGCACCGAGCTAATGAGTATAACGCATCAAGGGCATGAATCCTCCGGATAAACAGGGATTGGGACGTCTCGATTACAACACGTGTGGTATTTGTGCTTTGTACGGTGCATGGTTTGTTTAGCAAAATATACTTGAATTGCAGGAAGATAAACTTTGTGTGTTTACTGGGAGAGAAACGCAGATTTTAGATGGTTATCGTTGTAATAATATTAGAAGGATACTTGTTCAAATTGTTGATTATGATTTATTGCTTGGATGGCCCACTCTCTTTTTAGACCATTTAATAAAACGAATCGTGAGATATGCTGGATGAAAAAACTAAAATTGTGAAAGACACGGCTTATTGTGCCAAAATAGTGTAACTACACACAGTACATCCCTATTGCTCAATCAGAAAAAACAATCCCTAAATATAAATGGTAATACGTAACGTCTGAAGATTGTGAGTAAATAAAAGCGGTCACCCACCAGACCGTCCCGACAACTCGCTCGAAAAGCCGCGTAGGTATTTACACCCAACGGCATGTCATTTAACGTTTCATTTATATGCTAATACGAAGGAGGGGGGAGCACGCGACAAGAGAGTAATGCGAGAAACGCAGGGGTGGGTCGTGCATATACAGTAGGTCGAGGCTGGGCCGGGAGAACGAGTGCTACATTGTCCGACGGTAATCAGCTTCGGTGTATTCGCGCTCCAAGACGACGGCTTCGCCAGACGGTAATGAGCGCCTATTGTCACTTGACTGCCTTGCACACCCTGACAAAAATTCGCCGGCTCCATGCACTGCGTCCCCCGCTTTATCGTACCATTGTTTGTCCGATCGGGGGCTAATTGCGTTCGATTGTGGATCGTAATTTTTTACCAGTACCTGTGCGGTGTAATCCTATTACCGCGTGAATAAGGGATGCGCTGTAATTTACGCGGGTAGCCGTACGACAGAGAAAATAATTTATTACGAGTTTTCGCGAGGCCCCGTATAGCCCTTAATCATTCAGCGTCGATAAATTGTATGCGAAAAGACACTTTGGGGGTTGTCGGTGAAAGAATGATAGGGTGATGGCGAGCCGAGTGAATAATTTAGAGTTTGGTCGGCGATGGGTGTGGATAGCGGCCCGAGAATCGGGGAGGGAAAAAGTATTTTGGCAGCGTCGGTTTTCTCCTTAACATTTCAGAATGACGCGTCGCCTTTTTTTGGATCCTTTGATTTTTCCGTGTAGCTTCCGCGATGGTCGTGTGTAAGTCGACTGGAAGGGAAATTTTTTTTTTCCACGGCGATGAATTTTAATTTGCTCGAATTTCATGCTCCTATCGGCTGGTTTGTTCGCAAGAGAGATATCGCCGCGCGCGTGCATCGTAGCATGTATAATGTACACTCGGGAGACGAAATTCACGATGAATTTCGGGGCGAGTCGTGGCGGCGCTCGTGAAACTCGTACACGTGAAATGAAACTCTCCAATTTTCGTTTAGCTCCGAGAAATGGGGACATCCAATATTAGAATGTAAAATGGAATATTTTTCACTTTTAGCAGTTCGTGCGCCAAGTGGGGGGATAGTGGTCGACTCCGTGTCAAACGCGTATAATGGGAGTTCTACCGGACGTGAAACCACGTCCTACCATTGTAGCCCCGGAAATTCCGTCTCATCGCTCATTTCAATAGAAATAAAAAGCTCCTTGCTATCCAAGTAACAAGTAAAATACCCTTTTTAAATTGAAGGTACGCAAGATATGGTCTGGAATAAAAGGAAATGTATCATCATATTAAAATTCCTCCAGTGGCTGCATTTTGTTTCAATATCATCGGTAAAACCCGTCCTCCGGGATCTGATTTTAATAAGGAGGAAGAAGAGGATACGCTGCGGAGAAGCTACCGCGGTATCTACCTGTTGCCATGGTAATGCGCCATCGCTGCTGGCAATTCGACGACAACGAGGAGTACACATATGCAGGTAGTAAAAGCAGCCGAGGCCGATGCGAAATCGGCGCGATTAGGATAATACGACCCACTTTTGACAATGGCACCGGCTGACGGGAAATCCGAAGTAAACGCAGCTCCGCGTAACCATAGAAAATCGGCTCGAATCGGGCGATCGAGTGGCGTTTTTTGCACCAGATTTAAAATTCAAATTCTTCGAGCGATGATTTCGCAATGTCGTCGTAGGTAAGCCTCGTTTGGGCTGTTGAGTATGAAATTGCCGACCCACTCGGAGCAGGTTTTTTCGCAACTTTTTCACTTAGTTTCGCGATTGCGTCCCTCGACGAGCCGTATTGTCCCAGATATATATAAAATCAACGCAGCGAAGCGCACACACGTAATTTACTTCCATCGAGATTGATATATTTTTGCACGCAAATATACTAACGAGATGATCAATCACGTGGCTCGAAAAAAAAAAAAAAAAAAAAAATGGAAAGTCGAACGAGCACTTTGTAATTTTATCGCGCGTGGACGATAAACAAAATTTTAAAAGTCGCGAAATCACGGGTCGCGAGCCCGTATGTTTTCCCAACTGCGGCGCTGATCGTTGCAAATGAGCGTCGCGTAAGCGTGTATACGCAGTTTAGCGTGTCATTTGGTTGGATCGATTGGGAAAACGCTCGTTCGTTACACACTCGACGCGCGAGTGTACACGTGTTATGCGTCAATGGACCGGCAGAGCTAACTGCACGAGTCTCGATGTGCGTTGCAAATTTTCCGTTTGCCGGCAATATGCTCGCGTACTTGGAAAATTCGGTCGAGCTGCGCTACGTTTGCTTTTGAAGTATACCGTTTGCTCGGATTTACACCTTTTTTCCATAGATCGCTCCTCGACGCCTCAGGTGGAAAATGGTCGTAACTGCATTTTTTTACGGAAAGAGTGCAATTTTTCACCTAAAAATGTACAGAAGAGGTTCTACCTTCCTACGTCAAACACATACAATTAGTAAAAATGAAAAAAAGGGTTGAATATCTTGAGGGTGTCGAATTGCCGGGCCAATTTTTCTCACCATACTGCAAATAAATTGGAAAAGTTCGGGAAGCGTCCGTTACCATCGTTTTGCAGTCTAAACTTTTAAATTGATTCTGTGGCCACCTGAGAGGTACAATCAAGAAAACTTTTTTAACGAAATTAAAACTTGTTCAATTCGATTGTGGAGCATCGATTTCATATTCGTATTCATGACTGTTTACTCAAGACTAAATGAAAACTATAAAACGAGCAAAACATGTGTTTTAAGCACTAATTCGGAATCCCAATCGCTCCGTCACGTCAAGAAAACACTTGTCCACGAGCAACAATGCATCAACTCCGATATCCAGCTTTAAAATTATTATGAGTGTCTGTTACAGTAAAGAACAGAAAAAGTGCTGACGTGATGGAGTGCGCTGTGTTGAAAAAGCCCTCCGTAGGTAAGCTTTTTCACTTAGCAAAAACACAATTGTAAAGCAATGAAAATTATGGAGAATCCTACTGTTTTGTAACCCATTAAATTCCACGATAAACCTTCTTGTTGCTCAAACGAAAGTTCACTCGGTATTTAAATACGTTAAAAGTACACTGCTAAGCATATTTAATCGGCACCTCGATTCATGAACATGCATTATCTTTTATCAGAGGCTAGGGTGAATGTAAAATTCAAAGTAGAACAAACTCGCTATAGTCAGAAATGGCTGAAATTACGCAGAGCTACCACGTAACCATTAAATTTTCCCTACGAAAGTACTGGAAACAAAAAAAAATGTACAGATCATCGCGGAGCACGGGCACAGAATAATGTTCCAACACGTGTCTCCTCAACAACGGCGAATCCAGCGAGTATCCGAGCACACGCGAATAACCGACTCCTTTTGAAAACTGATCCAGCCGCAGCCTGCGAGCGGTAAAGGGTCGCGCGAAACCGATCCAAGCGCGTGACCAGCCTCCCGAATCACCTGCACTGTCCTCTTGAGTTGGCCAAAACTCGCATATATACGTATACCGATACGAACACCCGTGTACACGTATACCCTGCAAGCACGCGCTCTCGCTCGTTATGCACACGATGGGGCAAGTGTTTCGCGTCCATCGCCGAGATTGATTCTCGGTGACTATTAAAAGGCTACGCTCGGAATCTCAATGTGCAGCGTTCAAATTTAAAGAGGCCATTTTTTTTTTTTTTTTCATTGTTTTTCCGAAAAACGATGACGTTAAAAAGAGTGCCATACATCGGAATGTGGGAACAATTGCCACGAAAATAAAAATAGCTCGACTGTATTAGCATTCCGATCGTTCGCCGTGCGATGGAGGAAAAGTTCTTCGATAATTTTCAATTTTCCCAGTGTCCCTCGCAGCAGGCATCGGGTACTTGTGATTCCAATTTGAACTTGGATGAGAATGCAATTTCAGCCGGGATCGGTATGAAGAATCGACGGTGGAGATATTCGTGTACATATTTGGAATGATCCACGAATAAGAATAGCCGACTCGTGAAAATAAGATGGATTCTCCAGGAGGGGGGGGGGGGGAAAAACAGCTCGTGGAGTTGATTGACTCCGCGCGTGTAATGTACTTGCGAAAACTTCATTCCCAGGTTGGTGGTGTGTGAATATAGGTATACACGGGCAGTCGAAGTGACGTGAGAATTTTCGCAAAGTGTCCGACGGCGACAAAATTAATAGCTGCGCCAACTTTTCCGAGCCTCGCACCTCGACGGCGAAGCTCGCTCCAACTTATTTAATTTTCCCCGGGAGGCGCGCGAGCTCTCGGGATGTGTATATATATATATAGTTGTTTTTTTACTACGCTTTTTGTTTGCGCACAGTTGGCGTGATTTGCGCGTCGCGTGAGACGGAATCGAATCGGATCGATGATTCTTTTTTTTCTTTTTTTTTGCTAATGGGAAAGGAACTTGACTTTTCAAACCATTGGGACTACGTTTTCCTCGTGTTTTTCCATCTGATTTTCTCACAAATGAAAGGAGAAACTTTTTTTCGGAGCCTTAATTACCTCTCGGGAAAGCCCGCACTCCGAGTCCGGCGAAAGGAAATGGAGCCTTTCATCGAGCAGAACTCTCTTTCTCTCTCTTTGCTAATATCTGGTGGAAAAGAAGCGAGGGAACAAAGGAAGGCGAGGAGATCCATCAATTCGCCGAGTTTCGTTTAGTCTTCGTTCACGGCGAAGGATATACGTCTCTGGGCGAAGTTACACCACACGAACACGTCCAAGTTTCGATAAAGTTCCGGGTGTAGGATGTAAATACGTTTGACAGAGGGAGAACGATGAAAGCTTACGTTGAGCTTACACAGGGCACGTACGTTGAAGTGAACCGTATATGTACGCGAGTGATGTTTATTGGAGAGGTATCGATGTATCGCATCATCGAGATTCCCCCGGAGTTTCGGGTACATGATTTAGGTACTTTGGCATGATACATCATTTTAAATGTATCTTAGATGGAAAAATATCCTTAAATGGGAGGGATAATTGGCGATACCATCGCATCTTGTGTGATTTACCGAAAGTACAAATAATAGATACTTGGGGATAATATAGGTTACTCTTGAAACTATTGACATTCAAGAATACATGATTCAAAGGTAATTTTTTTTTTTTTTTTTTTTTTTATTGGCAAAACTACATAACTGCTAATGCTCCATGTTTATCGTTGATTTTTTCCATCGTCCAACACCAAAAGTAAATAGATGGAAATACCACTAGGTAGAAACGATCGCTCAATCGACGGTTATGTGTTGAAACTTTGCACGTGAGTACAAAACGCCTACGCACTTTGACAGGCATCGAAACTGCAAGCTCCGTAACAACTTTGGTATATAGCCTCACCTTCGAAAANTTTTTTTAATTGACAAAACTACATATCTGCAAATACACCATGTTTATGGTTGATTTTTTCCATCGTCCAACACCATAAGTAAATAGATGGAAATACCACTAGGTAGAAACGATCGCTCAATCGACGGTTATGTGTTGAAACTTTGCACGTGAGTACAAAACGCCTACGCACTTTGACAGGCATCGAAACTGCAAGCTCCGTAACAACTTTGGTATATAGCCTCACCTTCGAAAAGCAGCACCAACAAGGACTCCAGGACGGAAGGGTCGCATTTTCCGTAAATATACTTAACGAGCTCGTAAATTAAGTCGCGTGGCGCTGCTGCCACTTCTTCCGTCCTAGCTCACGCGAGCCAAGCAAACAAATACATACCTGCCGGGGCGGTCGGTCAGAGTAAGGGACTACCTGTACGCGTGTCCGTGTGCAACACCGGGGCGCCAGTGGCAGCTGACGGGAACTCGATAAATACACGTTACGACGACGCGTCCGATTTCATTGTTCGACACGACTCCTGCAGCCGTACCGGCTGTACATTATACCTTGCACAGACGTCAAAATCGTGTGATGCAGTATGTATACTGTACCATCAAGCGCGTGGTATGAAGAGTCAGAGGGATATACCTCGTTACGGAATCACGCGGTAGGACCTATACAGAAAATATCCCACCCCTCGTCATCTCATCTCTACTCCGCTCGGCTGAGCTGACACTTTTACCTCATTACCTCCTCGGCAGTCGAGCTCCATCTCTCTGCTTATACGCGCCCATTACAACCCCAAGGATCAACAGCGTCCCCTGTAATTAGCGCTCGGTTCTCCTCGTCCGGTAAGTACGCGCTCAATCATCGTCAGTCGGAGCGCGATGACAATGGCAGAGACACTCCGAGTTCCAACTACACGTCGACGCAAAGACGACGCTATGGGCGAAGGACATTGGCGACACGTAAACTCCGGTGGAATCGATGCTACGCTGTCGCGTCGACGCTTTTGGGAAGGGTTGATTGCTAAAGTTTCGCGCGAAAGGGGTAAAACCACAGTCAGCGGAGAAATCGCGCGGTTACAAATAGTTTTTGGTGGATAAGCTTGAGTTTTATTTTTTTTTCTCGTGTTCTACACTGTGCGTGTGCGTGTGGGGTTCACCGAGTGTAATCGATGGGTAAACGGATGGGGGAGAAATTCCAATTTCCGTCGCTTATCGCGTCGCGCAACAACGAGCCTGCTATACATCGAGAGAGTAGTATACAACACGTGTCCATTGATTTGCAGCGGTGCTTGGTATCGGCACTTGGCCCGGCCGGCAAAAGAAGAGTTATACGTCGAAAATCTTTGCTGTTTTTCACGCTGTTTATGGCGATTTATTATGCCATCCTCGGCAAAAATGGCACCAGTGCTAAAAAAAAAAACAAAAAAAAAACGCCTTTTCTTCCCAAAGACTTCGGGACAGTCGTTTTCTTGCCCCGCGAGACGTAGATATTTGTTGGAAAAGAAATTAAAGTAAGCCGTCTCGGACACGACGGCAAAAAAGCCATCACCGGATACGATGGCTGTAACAGGTGCGGCGAACGGCGCGTCGAAGGACCCTCGGATAAAGTTTTCACGAGATTTTTCTGCCGACGTTTCTTTCGCTTCTTTCCATGCAATGTGAGCCAAAGTGCGACACAGCAAAAACAACCATCTCTATCGCACTCGTCACTTTCCGTCGCGCGTCACCACCATACAGCCTCAAATATATATACACACGCTCTGCTAATTGGCCCTTTCTGGGGTATTTCTGCCATTTCTACAGCTCTTGGAGAGTATACCGCTTAATCCTCTCGCGTCAGCTCGCAGCTTCTTACCCCCCCGCGAGTGATGCAGATATACACTGAGAGAGGGGGGCGTTAGCAAGAAACGGAGAACCGCATATACAATTGCCACTATAACGCTGGGGCGTTTCTATGCGAGCTCTACCCAGGGCATCCGTCTTCTTTTTTGCACGTCTCGAGCCTTTGAATATGAATTGCAAGAGCACGCCCGTTGTACGCGTATACTCGTAGTCCTGGAGGGATTGTTGCGATTTTATTCACTCTCGTGCAGCTTGGAACAAACACACTGCAAGTTTGGGTGAAGAGAATTTTCGATGTATTCGTGATGCCTTCTATACAGTCCCATAAAACGCTGGGGCGTAAAAAATATAGTTATGCAACTTGTAAACCAACCGGGGAATATGTATTCTCGGGGTGGAAGCAGCTGCTCGTTAAATACAAGTCCCGTCGGCTGTGAAGCTCCGGCCTCAAAGTTTCGTTGAACAAACCACAAAGTCGATGGATATGGAAAGAGGGTCACTCGCTTATCCGTACCTCGCGAGTCTATGTTCTTTGCGATCTTGTTAAGACTACATCACATGCTTTTTTGCACATTGAGAGATACTAACGTGCAATTTATACTCAAAACTTGTGGACGTAACTCTCGAAAGATAAACCTGTACAGGTGCATTTGGATTATCTCGCGCGGGTGTACACAAGACTAAAACGATATAAGGGCGAGATACACCGCGGCAATAACAACTTAGCGCCACTGCGTTAGCGGAGCACCACGCACTTCATGTAAGTATAGTACAGGCAAAGTTCATAAATGAATGAGTCTCTCGAGCTTTTGTATGGATTGTCTACGCTTGCCCTGAAAAGCTCTGTATATATACCTGATGAGCGAGGGATTTCGGGCCGATTATTTTATTGGCTGGAGCTTAATTGATTGGCATAGCTGCTGAATGCAAGAGCCCATAAAACAATTTTATTATGCAAGGGAAGTCTGTTCGCGTCGCTGACTACAATATATATATATGTGTGTGACAACACAGGCACGACAAGTAGTTCGTTTGAGTTTCGAATACTCTGGGGGGAAGTTTGCCATCCAAGTTTCGATGGGAGTTTGCGAGCGAGGAAAGACGGACTATATATATATATAATATACCCATCCCGGGGAGAATATTCGGGTTGAAACATTCTTGACTTTCATGAGGGATGTATCAATATGTACCTGAATCAATTGCCCGTTTTCGATGTTTGCATTGGAAGGTGCATGCATATGCAATTGTGAACTTTTGCGCTCGACTTGTATCGCGAGGCTGCAATATTGTTGCTTTTTTCTTAAAATCTTATATTAATAACTGTGCGCGGATATGTGTGCGTGATTGATTATCAGAAAAATATTAATTTCAACAATTTGGACGGTAACCGTAAATTTTTACTTATATCAAAACGTAAGTTATTTACCAACGACAAAGTAGATATTCTAGGCGACGTAGCAACGGTTGATATTACGAAACTGTGTACCCATATCGGGCTGTGGTAAGCGATCATTCGGTAAATTAAAATTTTATTATAATATTTAGTTTAATTGTTATGCCAATCACGCAAACTTACATATAAATATATGTTTTTTGGATGAATTAATACATGTATTATTTATTAGTTGATAAAATGGCTAGTAGCTACAATCGATAAAATAGATCTCACAATCGTGTGGTTTATACCGTCTAACGATAAAAGAGATGGCTACTTTAACATGAGTCGAACTTACGGTGAAATGGCTCGTCCCTGATTTGCGAGGATCTTGACTCATCGTTGCTGTTGGATCCAGATTTTATCCTGCACCACGCTGAAAATTTATTTCATTTGTAACCCATTTGAAATACAATAAAAATTAGATTGAAAATGTCTTTTGATACTTTGCCCAAAGCTAAAAATGTTGGGACAACTCGAATTAATAATATTAGTTGTGATCACGACGAAACCCCAATTTTTTTCTAAAATTGATTAACTTTCTGGACTCATTTGTTTATTGAACGGACAATTTTTCTCCCACACGAACTATTTTCAGAAAAAAAAAAAAAAAAAACATTCTTTTAGGATCGTACATCCAGCACCTCCATTTACATTGACGTCAGAAGAACGCGTTCCTCCCCTCTTTGCTTTCCCTCGCAAAGTACAATCCTAATCCTCCAATCGCACCAAAATAACCAGTCATACGAAAATGGACAGTAAGTGTACACGAGGGGTCAAACGCACCTCTGTTAAAAAACGTCCTCACAACGGAGCCCTTGGCCGAGCTCAGCCCCCGTCCGGTCGGATGGTGCTGCCTCCCGTTCTCCATGTCATCCTCGGCACCGTCTAGCACAGACGAGTCCTGAAACACACGCGCAAGAGATTAACAAACTCTCTTCCTTTGCTCGCCTTTTTTTCCACCCGATCGCGAGGGAGAGCCGACATTGACATGCAAGACGCGAATGCATGCGTACAATACGTTTGTTTACGGATGCACATAGCTACAACGATATATACCATGTCCTCCCACATATCGTTGAACAATGTAATTTCTCGAGGTAGTGGCGTGGAAAATTCAGCTCTGCCGCCAAATTAGCCCGGTATCCGAATGTAAACTGAAATCAGAGCCGGCTTTCTCATCGAGCTTTTTTGCCCCCCTCTCTCATTTTTAGCTCTTTTTGCTCCGCCGTTTTTCGCTCCCACTCGAACGCGTACACCTCGGCATATCGCACAATCCGGATTATTTTGGGAGCAGAGGTTTACATTACCGGGGTATTGTACGCAAGCTCCCGCGGAGGCCCCTACATACGTGCACATATATTTATGATGTGCGGAATGTTGTTTCCACGCGAGAACGTTTTCGGCGAATCGCTTTTATTTTTTGAACAATCGATCTTTCCGCTTTTTAGTAAAGAGATGTATACGTGTGCAACTTACTCGAGTGTCTCGGTTCTCCTTGTCGTTGTTTGAGAATCCACTGGACAGAGCTTGCAGCATTTCGACGAGCAGTTTGCCGCTTGGCTCTTCGGAAAGCTCGTCATCACTGGCAGTGACCATCGGCGGGGTGTGTTTACCGATGCGAATCGACACGTAAAAACGAGCACTTTTACAAAAAAAAAAAATGGAGCTTGGTACAATGTGCACTTTGCCGAAAATAGAGTCTAGCGAGGGGTCACTTGTCAGAACGAGGATATATTTATTACAGAAGCAACGATTCCCTGGCACTTTCAACCATACAAGAATCCATGCACGAGAAAAGGAGGAGCTTTTGCCCCAAGTGACGGAGCCTACTCAGCTCAAGCCTACGCTCCGTGGAAATGATGTGCGGGCTCGTGGCTCGTATAGACCGGAGCGGAGGCACTTTAGGCCAAGTGCCAACACGTCCACCCACGCCGAACGCTGATGGATGGCGAAATTTTGAATATCATCTCTCTCTCTTTTTTTTTTTTTTTTTTTTTGTCTTTTCCACCATCTAGGTATGAGTGCTCGAGCATTGTCGGCGATACGAGTACCCGTTAAAGTTTTTTTTTTCCAAGCTGCGTTTCTCTCGCGATTGAAAAATTTCTCGCGGGTCCAATTAACTAGACGCGGCTCGGAGTGCCTTCAAAGACCGAGTCGGCGCTTCCTCGTCGCGAGGACGATTATTGTTGCCAACAGTTAGGTATAACTGGAAACGCGTGAGCTGTTGAAACAGTTACACCCCGTTGTGTTGCCGTTGAAACGTTGTCGGTGTACAGCAAGAGCCTGTGCAACTACGTTTGGCTGATTAACTTGTGCATCGATACCGAGAAACGCTAAGAGAGATCTTCCTCGTCTCGAGGAAAGTTATCGGGAGTTAATTTTTTTTCTCACCCCCGAAAGTTCTCGAGCTTTTTTTTTCGTAGTGGGTACATCGTATATGTACGGGCTAATTGTATGTGTGTGTACTAACCTGCCGAAAGTGCATTTGGCCGAAGCGGCTGTATGTCATTGCACATCCATGGAGTCTCTCAATGGAAAAATAAAAGCTCATCTTGGGGTGGAAATTTCCCCCTCCCCCCCCCCCGAAGTAAGACGGAGAGATGCTAGTTAGGGTCTCGCAAACGCGACAAAAGTGACTTTTGCTTTGTGCTCGGAAAAGTGCCTATGCGCTTCGGGTATCTCCTCTCGTGTACAATAACGTGTAGCCGCTCTCGAAAGTCATTCATTAGGGGCGCTGCTGGTGTCGTTGGTCGGATTTGGCGAGAGAAAGGGATAACACGTATACATAGGAGGGTATGTATAGAGAAAAGAAAATGCGAGGTATGGTTGTGAGCGCGTGTGTCGGCGAGGCAAAAAGGAAGAGGAAGGTAATAATGGGGAGTCGGAAACGTCAAGGAATCGAGGTGGAGGGATGATGCGCTCCGGACCGGGTGAAAAGGAGGAACAATCCGCGCGAGCCACCCCCCGCTGCGGCTCAACTGCGCGCCAGAAGCTACACATAATGGACACCGAGTTTGCCTGTGTATATATACTACTACCAGCGGTAGTTATGCGGAGTTGGTTGGACGGACGCGTCTTGCCGATTGTCCCGCTCCATTGAGCCAAGAATTGACCCACTACGTGTTGGGCCCACGCTTTTCCTCTCCTCCTCGTCGTGGCCGCTTGCTTAAATAATATATTATGTGCGACGTGTATAACACGTATATTATATTGTATACAAGGAGAGGGCGCGCGACGGCTGCTCTGCTGCCCTATGTGCGTTGTAAAATATTTAGGAGTTGGCCCGCCCCGCCTCTCTGGAGCCTCTGCCGTCATCTTTTTTCCTCCTTGTTTCTTTTTATTCCGTCCTCCTTTCTTTTTCTCACTCGAGCCTCGTGTGGTGTGTGTGTGTGTGTGTGTATGGTAGCGCACCTTTGCCACCTCGCGTGATTCGCTCTTCATTTGTGAGGCCAAACCGGCTGACTTCTCCTTTGGGTTTTAAAGAAATGCCGATGGCACTGGTTTTTTTTTGTTTTTTTTTTTTCTTTTTGAGAAAACATGGCCAGGAAGAGCATTGGCTACTTTCAATGATATAAGTGTTTTTTGGTTCTTTCGTATAGTTAGAAAGTGCACGCGTCGTTAACAGCCACGCGGTGCCGATTTGCGCCAATTAGACGTGGAAAATGCACCTGCGCGAGCTTATGTTAATTGTATGACTGTGTGCAAGTATGTTTGTTTTTTTTTTTTGCGACATCCTATACACAACTTTCTAGGAGTGACATCTTCGTTGCAGGATCCAACATTTCTTTTTTTCTTTGCCTCGCTTGGCACCAAGCTCCTGTTCTGGGAATTAATTTGTACCGTTTGCGCGGCGTTTCTAATTGTTTTAAGTACATCTTTTTCATACGGTCTTTAAGTACCGTTTCCGAGTATCACTTACACGACCGATGGGGAACAGAAAATAAGTACGCGTGAAAAATCAAACTTTGCTTCTATACGGTGAGGAACGATGTGTCAAGCAATTTTCATGAATCTGTAGCTAATGCGAGTCTATAATTATTTCTATTTTCACATACCTACGTGAAGAATATTTTTTCAGGATTCGACGCCCGGAAAATTTTGATTATAAAACACAATAAAAGAAAAAAAATTAAATTTTAACCGGTAGATGAATAAGAAATAGCTGCTTCTACACAATTACCAAGTACTGTTTTACTCGCGATAAATTTTTCCAGAATAATTTTTACTCCCTCCTCGGGGTCAAGTGTATGTCCAATTCAAGTTACATCAATCAACAATGGCATATGATGGTTGCCCCATGATGGTAATCTTAAATATTTTTTTACTCCTCTTTAGCGATCTCTAGCAATTAGAGCACTCGTTATACACACGAGTAGCGCGTGATGCAACATCATCAAGATTAGAAAAAAAAAACAAAAAAAAAAAGGCACCGCATCATGAGCTCGGCGCATTTCACGTAACAGCCCCGCAGCTCTTAATTGTCGAACAAAAATGTCCTAATCACTCGGCGATCGGCCGCGTCGAACACACACTTTTCCATCCAAACGGAGAAAGCACGACTCGGTATAATTTTCGCCGAGCTACTTCAACACCGGGTTTTCCCACTCGCTAGTATGAGAGCCAGAAAAAAAAAACAAAAAAAAAGAAAAAAAAAAACAACTCCCCTCATTGAGTAACACCCGATTAGCTGTACCATGGTATATATACCTTGGCTCTCGGAGATCCGTGTTATTTTTAAAAATCTTTTGCGAGAACTCCAAAATAAACCAATTTACCGGTGACGCCTCGCAGGTGAGAGCGAATTCCCCAAGTGACTGTTTATCCAGGGCTTTGTATGCGCGGGCGCAACCCTTATACGCACACATAAAGCCCTCGAAAACGCCACCTTTTGTAAACCCAAGGAAATAACAATCGTCATCATCATCGTCGCTACCATACACATACAAAAGAGTACCCTCGGATGGAGTGGGTCCATATACATCTGTGTGTGAGTTCTCCTCTCCTCGTTCGTCCCGTCAACTGTATCAACTCGACGCCACTCTGTCGCCTCCTACACCGGCTCGTGTCCCCACACCCGTCCATTGTATCCCGCTTTTCCGGTCAATTTTCAATCTCCTCCTCCTTCTATACGCATACATTCGCCCATTCGGTGGTGCGAAGAAAGGGATTCCTTTCGACCTCGCCGGCAGCAGCTGAATGCCTCACCCGACGCGCGTTGGCTTCAGCTATTATTCTCATTATTATTAGGCACACGTGTGTGTATACACAAATAAAGAGAGCATCGTCGCAGAGGGAGAGTCGAAAAGACGTACAAACCACACATCGTCAATTGGATTTTCGCGCTCTTCAAAGGATTGCATGTGTTATAATTATGGTGTACACGCAAGCAAATGGAGATGGATTTATTAATCGGACGACTCTGGAGTTGTACCGGGCAGCTGCGTTAACGCACTCGCCGGAGTGGACAACCCCGAGGGCGCAAAAACACGTGGGGTGTCGAGAGGAGAAAGCGGTCGGTGGCTCTTCGAGCCAAAACTAATTGACCACCCTGGCTTGCGACGCTTGGAGGGATCGGCCCTCTCGATTGCGATTCTCATCTCTCGGGCTGCGACAACGGGGCACACACTGTTTTTCGAAATAATCGACAGCAGGGGCCAACTGCGCAGTTGTCTACGCGGAAGTGTGATTTTTCAAGAGTTGAAAAACAGTGGGCCGCGCGTACTTGAGTTACAGCCCCGCGCTTCGGTGTATAGATAAGCCCGTGTAAGCCCCGTTAGGCGCATTGTCCCGCTTACAAGTGACTTTTCCCAAAATCCCCGAAAGACTATACCCACCCCGTGTGTACATACTGTTGCTAATCTCGACATCCCCGAGCTGTACATAATCACCGTGCGAATGTTCTCACCCTCGTCTTCGTGTGCGTGTGGTGGTGCGCGAAAATATATTCCGAGTCGCGAGTACACGAAAACTATGCAGTTCTTGCGCACGGCCGCCCAATGGGTATCGGTGATCCTCAAAGGCCGGAAACGCGTTACTCCGGACCCTAGGGGGAGGGGGGACCCGACTCTTGCTGCCTTCGACGCAGCTACGTACCATTAAGGCGGGGGTACGAGGAAAATAAGGGGGAGGGGCAAGACAGAGTGTCAGGACCGCACAGGTATAATACACCGTACTTGTACATTCATGAGTTTTAGGGATGACGGCCCATTGTTCAGGCTGCAGCCGATGGAGCGCCTGGCGTTTCTCCTCCTCGTTGAACAACGCCGAATGAAAAATAGTTGTTTCGTACTTTAAGCAGGCAATATATATATATATATATATATATATATGTGGGCCCATTGGTGCTTTTCAATTGTAATGAGCAAATCTGTATGATCGCAAGTGACGACGGGTTTCCACGTGTTTCGGCTTGTTGGGGTTTCCAATACTGTCGAATTCGCCAAACACGAGTCCAATCTCTTGGTGTAAGGATGGTGGGAAGGAAATTTTTCCGGGAAAAAGTCACAGGCAGCCTCGTAGAAGCCAAACCAGGTGAGATAATCGGGAAACCAGGGGGTTGGGGGGGGGGGGCAATTACGGCTGGTAGTTAGAAGCGGTGGCTTAACGATCCCTCCTAAACGTATACGCAGTTGGAAGGGAAAGAGAAGCGGAGCGGAGTCCAAAGTAAGAAGTTAAAAAGAGGCTGGCGGGTATACAAGGAGGGGGGGGGGATGGGGTTCCGTTTGTCGGGCATACCGCGAGGCCACCCCGGACGACTGATTGCTCGTAATGCGGCTCGGCGAAAAACTGCCGCCAAGGAGCGGTGCACGCGCTGCTATGCCCGGCACGCGGGCACCGTCTCCCTCCCTCTGGACGTGCATCCTTTATTCCTCCGCCGTTCGTTGCTTCTTGCCGATGATGATCGTCGCGGGGTCTATCCCCCCCGCCCCCACCCTCGATCCCTTGGGAGACGATAGTACCGGTGCTGGTGGTGGAGGAGCGCGCTGAACAAGACGTGGATATGCCGCGGTGGCGATAAATAACTCCGGACCTCACATCGACTCTCGGGTGAGGGATCCCCTCTTCCGTGGATCTGACCAACGACCAAGAGCTACTCCGTGGGGTGCTATTTGCTCGTATGACTAATGAAAAAAAAAAAAAAACAGTCTCGCGCCAAATTAGATTTTGATGCGTCCAAGGACACTCTTCGAGACTTTTATCTGATTATGTGCGATCGCGTGCGTTGGCACAATTGGTTAAGATTTTCCGTTCACTCATTGGCTTATTTGGACACTGGTGTTTTCTCCCCAAAGACCATCATCTCGCTACTGCAGGAGTCGAAGAAAAGACAAAAAAAAAAAAAAAAAAAAAAAACGAGCAATTAGTCTATAGGTAGAACGAAAGGTATAGTTTTTGCGGGCGCAGTAAAACAACACCCGTGCTCGCGTCGATTAGAATAATGATTTGTCTGCCGCGACGACAACAGGTTGCGAGGGATCCAAGAGCGTGTGGTAATGGTCGCGTGAGCGCGTCAATGTACGTGTATACATGTATATGGGCTTACGTGTAACACGAAGCTATACGGTATAGCGTAACAGAGGAGCGAACGATCGCGCTAATGACCAACGCTTTTTCTTCCTCCTGCGCGCGTTCGCGAGTTGCTACACACATACACACACAATCAGGTTTCGAGTCATTAGTTTTCATCTCCGTGCTCGTGCGGAGCTTTGCATTCTACATGTACAACAGAGAGGAGTGAATATAACGTAACCGCAAAGTCCCAACAAAGTCATGAAAATCGCCACACTATTTATAAATATATAATCCAATGCAAACCCCAACCATCTACTAATTTGCACGTGCTCCCTTTCGTATCGAGCCCGAAAAAAAAGGTCCCAAAGTGCCACCAGCGAAGACGGAAAGGAAAAGAGGGGCCCGGCGGTACTTATCAATAAAAAACCGGGCGCGACTTCTCGTGTACTTCGGCGCGGTAGGCGACTTGTTTTTACCGATTGCTCGGGCCCCTCCTCTCCACGATATGTCTTCCTTCGGCCTCTCGACTCGCCGACACACGAGGAATTCCTCCGTACGCGGATGCACTGCCTCCTTTTCGGGAAAGGTGCCTTCCATGATCGACGCCCGTGGAATTCACGGTATATATATATACGGACGGAAGGGGCCATCGTTGGGTAACTCATTATACACGTCGCGGAAGCAGCGAAAATCGCGTTTTTGCGGTACAGTTGTGCTAGCGGGTTGAACAACCAACGGGCCACCGGATGATTAGAAATCCATTACCCAACACCGGAAAACGCTAAGTAGCCATAAAAAAACATTGTTCCTCTTGGCCGTAAAAGAAACAAATTCATATTGGTGAGTAAAAAACGGGGGCGTAAATCTTATTGGGAGCGTCGAGTCCGCGGGTGCAGTTTCCGCGAAGCTATAGGACGGCCATCGCAAAAGTCAATCAGCCGATGGAAAGGGACTTTACGAGCAACGAGATGAGAGGCCGGCGACAAAGGGGCGACGAGCTTCCGGTGTTTTGTGCGCCCCGTCCACCCTTTTTACTTCGTCGGCAACTATAAAAATGACCCTACAGGTACACGTAATATACACACCGGGCATCATATCGCGTATTTATGGATATAATTTTTACGATCGTCCATTTGTACGAAACATCTCTTGCGATTTGGCGATCGATTTTT
Organism: Copidosoma floridanum; assembly: GCF_000648655.2. Next base: position 1,997,173 of record NW_019379484.1, read on the forward strand.
AAAGAGCCGTCCTTCGACGCTACCGCACACGCGAAGCGAGTCCCCCTCGGGAGCACCCGTACCCTCCATGTAATTGCGATCGGCGGAGCCAAAGAGAACAACCGAGCACTTATACACAGAGAAGGTAATATAGAGTGTGGCGAAGGGGCGAGAGAGGCAGTGCACGAGGGAGCGAGAGGAAACGCCCAGCGGGATCGGCTAATTGCCGGGAGCTCCAATTTGCCGCGCAACGTGTGCCGGGGAAGGGCGGAAGGGTGTGGTGGTCGAGTAAATCGCCGAGGGGCCCTGTACATTATATGTATACGCGTAGCGGAATATAGCGAGGTGGCATTGTTCGTCGTTTGTATCGACGAGCGCTCAGGACTTGGGAAAAAATGAGCTCGGTGAGAACGCCATTGTATAGGAGGAACGCGTTTAATCGGGGAGGTGGGGGTGGAATTCGGGGGACGCGCGGTAAATTTCACGCCGATGAGATCACCCGTCGAATTAAGGGCCCATTGACGAAGTCTATCGACAAAAGACCCGTGCTTGTTTCGTGAGGCGTAGCTCGCGTTTTACCGGTACACGTGTTATACATGGAAGATTCGAAAAAACCCTTGCACTATATACTGCGCTTATTATGTACACATACAACCGAGTGTTTTTGACGTATAAGGGACTACACCCGCACATATAATGTAAGGATTCTCGGGAGTCCTTTGGCACTGCCGCGACTGCGTCATTTTGCGTGAGCCCTCCAACCCTTGGATTCGCACGCGGATCTCGCGTGTGTGAGATATTTACGGAGGGGGCCCCATTGGCATTTCTCGTTTCCCGCAGCCCTTTCAGCGGCTCGAGGTATCGGTGCACGCGGTGGGTGAAAAATATTTCTGCTCCCACGGTGCAGGCTCTCCCTGTCGCTCCCCTCCACACCCCACCTGTAAGACGATATTAATGTAACACGGGGTGGAGGGTACGTAGGTTTTGTCCGCCTAGTGGATCGGCTTCGATTAGCGATCGGTTGCCATTGCGGACGTGGCGAGTGACGCCCTGTTGAACATTCCTCGTCAGCCCTAGTTTTTACATATGGTTGACGGTGGGATCGATCAAAGGTGCAGGTATTCGTCGAATGATACAAAAAAGACTGAAGTGATTTTCCAATCATTGTAGGACACGGCTGGACTTTCGGTTGGAGATGCACAACATCGGTCAATTGATAGGAGAGAGTAGCTACATGGATTTATTGCTTGATGGCAATTTTTTGTAGCTGTGTAATTTTAACGAGCGATTTAATAACCAACGAAAATTTATAAGACGTGTGCACGTATTTTTAAGAAACAGGCAGGTGTTTTTAGGTCATAGTCCATACAGACATTGTAACACGTGTACGTCGCATGGATTGCCATTCGATCGAACGGACGAGTGAATGCCATTGAGATTCGTTCCTTTATTCGCGCGTTGCACATACAGATTCCCCTCCTCTCGCGTTCACCTATGTCGAATGAATCGTGGCAACTTTTAAGGAATTTTCGTGAATGAATCCGAGAAAATAGAGCGCACGCGACGCATGTGTGCTCCACTTTACGTGAGGATGAATGAACGGCTGTATTCTCCTGTTGCGTCTATTCGATGATGTTACAGTTGTAGTTCTCGGAAATAATAATTTGCCGATCCGATGCTCCTTTTTGGTATTTTGATCGTTCAATCAATGAAACCATGATCCCTCCGATTTTTTTTTTTTTTTTTTTTTTTTTGCGTTAATATTGTACCTAATAATTTTTTTGTTTACTTTATTCTTACATCTGTTGGTTACTATTCGTGATCCGTTTCAAAAAAACTTGCAAATTCTATCAGAGTTTGTGCGACTTTATTCCGGATAATGTGATTGGAAAAAAAAAGTTAAAAAACAAAAAAATATGTTTCTCTCGTAACAGTAAGAAATTGTCATTCGTTGCTTTGAAACATTTCTGATATAATTTGATGATTTTGTTAAAAATACACAGAAATTCAAAACTGCGTCGAGTTTGAGACCGCATCGCAGCATGAGTTAGTCGGTAAAAATGTAATTTAACAACACATTCGTGGAGACAAAAATTATGGATCTTAAGAGAATGCACCTTTTAAGTATACCTTCCATTGGACAGAATTAATAACTTGTACCCTCCAAAACGTACAGAGAAATTTAATGATAGCTTATAAAAGGCATATAATAAACATACTGAGCAACTGAGATGAGTCATATTGTGTGAATTTTAAACATTCCTTAATCAACCCTGTACCTACTTAATTTTGTAAAGATCTACTTCTAAAGTTTTCTCGTCAATAGAATTTAGGACCCGTTTTCGCCTCGCGTTGCTGCCTATCTGCCTATGAAAGAAAGGCGGCAACATGAAGCAAACACGCCACCATAAATGGGCCCTTACTGTCTGCCATGTATCATCTGGAGATGTACTGTTGGGAAACATTCACTCGGTAAACGTATTGAAGACTCTTATTTTCGTTTGAGTGATGGAAAACAAATAATGAAATAAAAAAAGAGCCAGTCAATAAAAGACCTGTTCTCCTTTGTACACGCGCGGCCATTCAAAATGGTTGTCTTTCGATTCCTTGAAAATCGTCCTTTTAAACGATCCCGACAACTTTATACTTTCTAGAGTCTCCACTCCTGCGACAATGGATATCTATTGACGACACATGGAGTTGAAAAAAAAAAAATAAAAAATGCAAATCATCCGAATCGGTATGGATGGCGGTAGGAAAATCTTTGAAAAATCGTCAGTTTGCTTGCGACAGAAGAATCCTCTGATGTCAAGACAGTAAAAAAAGGATTAAACGAAACAAAAACCAAAAGATCGTCAATTATTAGCAGATGATGCGGAATTCATGATGAGCGTGGAGCAAAGCCCGAGAGAGCGACGGTGAAAGAAATCGGCGTCAGCAGCCACGTCGAACAATCACTCGACGTCCTGGGCGACCCGGAGTTAGTGTATGTGTAGATTTTACGTGCATGTAAAAAAAAAAAAAAAAAAAACAACTTTGCTCTCGATGCACTATACTGCACTGTTGACACTTACTGTCGCTGCTTACTCTGCGCTCGATTGCAAAAACCTGCGCGATGATGATACTCGAGGTACTTTTTCATTGTACGTACTGTTTACGAATGTCCACAAAATTCTCGACGATGATTCACACTTTCGCAGCACTATGTGCAATATACGTGTACGTGCACCTGATTCTCCCCTTATGTTTTTATTGTCTCGTCGTGGAAATTTCAGTGGTTTCATTGTGTCGCACACGTGTGTACTTACACGGTAACGCGATCCTTATCTTTTCCAAGTACAGGTATATACACGAGAGTTTCACCTAGGAATTTCATGGATGCCCTCCAAGTAAATCGAGTACTTTGTTACATATGCGATTGTAGGTTGGTATCGTTTTTAATTTTTGACCGCGCATGAAATTTAAAAAACGAAAAAAGCGCCGCGTCCGAGGACCCCAAGCGCTGGTGGATGAGTGTACTGGACCAAAACTCACGGCTCCCGAGGTAATGACGATCATCCGAACGGAAGTGATCTCGTGGATTCGTAGGGGCCCATGGGGACGAGCGCCCGGTTCGGTGAGCAGCGTCAGGTAGTGCCGGTCGCGTGTTTCCACGAAATCCTTGGTTCTCGCGTGTCGTTGGCACTTTTGCAGCTGTTGGGCACTTTCGATTGTACATTGACGTCTATGTTCTTTGCCATCGCCGAAATATAACGTTGGGACTCGACGGTGAGATGTATCTTAAAGTATAATAACTTGAGATAAAATTTTTTCTTCCACTTTGGAATTGTGTTTTCTTAGCTCGGTGCTGCTGTTCAGTTTAAAAATAGCCTTTCAGTCCTTGAGGATATTTTTATTTTGCTCCAATTGGCAAGAAAACAGCTCAAAAATTCATCGATTTCAGTATACGCACACTGGATACTTCGACAAGAAATCTTTTTCTCCAACTAATTGGACGTGCTTCCCCCAACCCGTCGATACACAATTTTTTTTGTTCAAGGACCAATATCAGTCTCACACGCCCATAAAGTTGGTAGCGGTTAAATTTTGTTGAGGCATTCCAAGGATTAACCATTCACATGTACAATGAACTAATATTTTTTTATTCGCTAAAGTAAAAAAAAAAAAATAAAATAAAGTAATTTCGATGGACTCGCTGGATGATGTTTCACCTCTCACCGACGCTTTTCCCATTTCGCTGCTCAATATCGGATCCTCTACACATTAAGCTCTCACTCCGCCATCTTAATAACAATAGCAACAAGAACGGCTGTACTCCCTACCCCATATGGAGCACTTTGCCCTCGAGTGCTCACAAAACTATTGGCTACGTCGGCTTATAATTCACACCTAAGAACGAAGGATCCACCGAACCACCCGAAAATAACACCCCCTCCTCCATCTTTGCGTAATCCACACCCTCGATGGTAGTCGAAGAGAGGGTGGAAAATTAAACAACTTGCGTGCCGTGGAAAAAAAAGCTTCAAGGTAAGTAAGTAAGTAAGTAAGTATGGTTGCAGTGGAATTTCGGTAGCACGTGCAAGAAGGGTTGGCCATGTAGTATAGCAGGTACTCGGTGGACAATTCCAGCGCGGCTGTATGTAGTGGCTCGCCACGGCATCTCTCTCTTTCTCTCGCGGGGCTGGTGCGGGAAAAGGGACGGCAAGAGAGCGGCCTGGGCGTGGCGAGGCCTCGGATTGGTCGGCGGGTTGATGGGGTATCGCTCGCTCCGGAGCCCACGGCATCTGGGGGCCGCGTGTATATCGTGTGTACCCCATAAACGAGCGCAACGCTTGGCTGCCTCCGGGTCTATAATTGCACGATACTCTCGAGCTAACGCTATATTTATGTTCCCTTGTCCCCGCCACTCCATGAGCGTTGTCCTCTTTCTTGCTCCTTGTCGTGATTACTTGGTTCATGCGGGTTGGCGAGTTGCGCTGCCGCGGGTGATTCGATGTTGAAGCCGGCACGGGTAATTAAGACTCGAATGGACGCTCGGAGTGTCTCCCTGTGATACAGGCATGGATGCATTTTATGCGCTTTTTGAGCTCATTTGTGTTTAGTTTTATATATTTCAGGGAATCATAACTGCAGGAATAAGTAAGCAATCGGCACGGGCGACAAAGCGTTGCAATATTTTATTGCGAAAGGAGTTTTCATCACTTACAGTCGCAGTTAGATTTTCCTTGTGAAAAGATAAAGAGTTTGAGGGATCAATCTTTTTTTTTTTTTTTTTTTTTTAGTGCTATAAACATAGAATCGGAATGTTGCAAAGATTTTCTCCAAAGCGATTGTTCTTTTCTTCTGGTACATAAAGGACATTTTTACGACGATTAGCAATACTGTCTTGGTAGTTACTTTTTACGTGGTCATTAAATTTTAGGTGTATCAAGTCCGTTTCCACGAACTTCTGTTAGAGTATGTCGTCCTGTTTCTTAGAACAATATGCAAAATCATTCATTTGCCATTTAAAATTAATTTTTCAGGGATTTGATAAAAAAACTATAACGTCTTGCTCGAGCAAATCTGCAAAAAAAGAAAAAAAAATAAATAAAAGATCCAAGCAATCATTGTTTGAAGCAGCAACAATTCCAAAGCCACTAAAACTACAAACTTAATTGCTCGCAAGTACCAGGAAACCGAAAGGCAAGCAATCTACCGCTCCCAACTATACAAGAAGAAAAAAAACTTCAATTAACGCAGAGTAGCTCGTTGCGCAACCTCCATCACTTAAAACTCCCTCATTGACACTCACACGCGTAACTTACCATCCACATGCGCTTGGCAAAACATGCTATAGAGGTTCCTTGGCGAGAATATTATACGTGTGATAGGTGTAGTCGTTACTTGTGTATACCTATACATGTAGTGCAAAGGTCACGAGAGAAATAAGTATACAAGTCAATGGCGTCAAGAACGAAAAAGGAGACGTATATACCTGTATGTACGCTACCGCAGCGGTAAAGTTGACTCCCCACTATACGACGCGAGCCCAACTTGAATCTATCCTATATGCGTCGCGGCCGCGGACCGGCGCGCTGACGCGCCCGCAATGTGTTATACCCATCCGTCCGTGGCTTTTTGCGAGTCGCTCTAGTTTTCTTCTCGATCGCGGATTAACTAGTTGCGTGTCTGGTGCTCGTTGTTTTTTGCCTTGGATTATTTTTTAAAAGAAAAAATCCCAACTGCGAGTGAAAAGTTTACTGGTTTAAGGAATAAGAAGTTTTGGCACGAGTTTCGCGGCTATACTCTACTCGCAAGGACATAGTAGATCTCGTGGGTGAGTCGATTTGGTTTGTTTACTTTTCGATGCACATTAAATATATATATGTATTTGTATGATTGTAACAATAAATTTAAGTTGATATTTTGGAGATAGTATAGTAAAGGACTTATTTATAAGACTCCTATTTGTCAACTAAACCTTGATTGGTTGTTAAAAAAAAAATATAAATTATTTATGGCGGTTTTATTTTATTTCCGTGAACTCCACGATTTTTAGATGACAGAAAGTTGTCCATTTAAGAATCTTGGGTAATGTATCACACATTCTTGGGAGAGACAGCCCATATTATCTATAAATCGATGTTTTTTCAGCAACTGTACATTCTGATAGGCTTGTGATAGAGATATTGTCCCGTTATGATTTCGATCCGACGATATTAATTGCGAATCAACGAAAAATTCACATTAAAAAGAAAACAGAGAGCATAGGGTATAACTGTGCATTGGCAAAGACCCATCCCAATTAAATTGTATCTCCGTAGAAGCAACATCAGAGTCATAGTTAATTTTGGAAAGCCATCTAATTGCGTAACGTGAGATATCTTCCAATTTTCGCAGCTGAAAATTTTCATTATCCATTGTAATGACGTTCCAACCAGACGATATACGTGTAGTGCACCGATCAATAAACCCTGGACATGGTGAATGTAAATACGCAAATTGCTGTTCTAATAGCATCTAACGCCTCATCCATATATATATATTGTATACTACAGCTGCTCGACTGTTTGGCGCGAGCGTATAACATTATGCAATGCTCGGGCCTTGGCAGCCGTACACGCTAACAGCATAAACTTCCGCTTTGGTTTTTTACTGCACTTACCTTGTACTTGGTCAAGAAAAAAAAGCGTCCAATGCATTATGGAATGTGATGGAAAAAAAGAGGCGTCAATGAGAATTTATCTTCAAGTTTTTGGTTCGTTACTCCAAACCTGCAAAGTTTCCCGTTCATTAAAATGATCCACTGACGCGCCACTCGATCATTTTAACGTCAGTAATCAAAAGACGGAATGTCCCTATTGGCATTGATTAAAAAAAAAAAAAAAAAAAAAAATGGGGAAACGTGTAAAAAATAATCGAAGCCGCAGAAATAATAGCCAAGTAATGCAGGAAAATCATTCAATAGGTCAAGGTATAGCTTCAACGATTACACCGGGCGAGTCCGTAACCCCACCGAATTTTCCAACAACGGCTCCGATATCATCGGCTAAAAACGCTTTCGGCACATCCCAAACTATATATATACATAATATACCATCTCTATAGGGTCACCAAAAACATCGATCAAGCTAGCTGGTAAAACATAACGAGTGATGTGTGTAGCCAGTCACCACGTGGACTAGACAAGCTCGGCAACCGGTATTCGTTCTCTCTCTCTCTCTTTTGCGCTCATTGGTCATACCTGTATACATAGACGTAGAAGGCGCGAGATCGATAAGGCAAACGCGCTCCGCGGCCCACCCGTCCATTCGGCACACTCCCAGTCTGTGGCGGCGCCTCAGCTTCTGTGCTACTTGTATAATCATCCTCGTGTCGCTGATTGTTCGCGATTGCTATTTTTGTTTCAGTTGAATTGCCGACAAGTCTAGTATGTGATTTAGTGTACAACGGGAGTTTTTCCAAGTCCACCGGTACATCTTGAAAGGAGCTGTTTCAGGGGAAGGTGAGATACTTTTTGGGCTGCATTATACTTGATGATCGTTGGATTTTTTTTATTTTCAATTTTTGGAGGAGTGGATTTAATATTTTATCAACATTAATTTGCACACGAAAATTGTTGAGACTCACGGGAATGGAAAACAATTATACTCCAATATTATTTAGTAATAAAAATATAAAAGCCGTAATCCGCTGCTGGAAAAGACAATGAAGGGTTTGGATTTATTTTCGAAAGCTTACAATACGGATCGCAAGTGCAGACAGTACTTCGTGGTAAGTCCCTATAATTGCTCGGCTCACGCGACTCTGATCTTTAAGCTTCGAGCGTATGTATAAGTACTCCGACCCACTCGTAAAAGAGTTTTCTATTATTAACGCCATGAGCGCAACACGCTAAGCGCGGAATAGCACACCAGAGTGTGTGTGGCCACTTTGAAAGCACATATAAGCGCCTTATAGATTCATGGAAAACTATTACCACTGAAATGTACGTGAGTATACGTGCATGTTGCGAATTGTACAGACAACGGCTATTTTCCGAACAGTTGACATAGTTTTACAATACACGCGTCGATTGTACGTATGTATGAGCTCCTCGGCTGGTACACTGCGAGTACGCGGAAAAATACATCCGCACACGCGTGTGCTTAAGTACGTGTATATATATATATATGCGCATCGGCGTGATCGTAAATCGGTCGGATCGCTCCCCTCCCTCTTGTTCCCGGCACAATCGATAAAGCCGGATCACCGGAGAAATCGGTAAGGCAGAGTTCGCTTCTCCCTCGTCTTCTCTGGAAAATAAAAAGGCTCATATAATACGGCCACTCGGGCGTGCGTGCGTATACACGAGCGATTCTGCGAAAAATTTTCCGTCATGTGGTGGGAAATGATATTAAAATTTATGTTCGAGTTGTTTTGCGCGCCGTCCGATTTATGGTATTGTTTTGTTCGAGATTTCGTGTACGTGACAAATAAGAACGTTTTAGAGAAATACGTTGACGAGTGACTAATTGAACTTTTCCTTATTTCGCCCATTGGATGGGTCTTTTTGGTTTGCCATGTGAATTTTCAAAAGACTTTGAACCGATTCTTTTGCCGTGAAAATAAGAATCGACGAAACAAACCAAAAATTAGGAGCAAGGATCAGTGGCGTCAGATTGTTGTGACGTGTAAATTTACAACAAGCCTTAGTCGTTCTTTCCCTTGGAAAACTTAAGCTCGTGCCTCTGATTCCGTAGGTTAGACGGCAGAGATGTATTATGAACAACCTATTGAGATTCAGTTTAAGACTCAAACCATCTCTATATACTTGCATATGGTAAAACTTTACGAAAGGGGCATTCGTTCCTACTTAATGCTGGTTAAAATAATGAATTGCAATAGCATCGACATTTTCTAACAGTTTTTTTATAGCTTATCCGTAGTGAGCCACACGCGTCAGTTAGGATATAGTCAGCCTAAACTAGCCGTAACCTTCGATCCATAGATACTTTATTTTTTTCCCAAAAAAATGTATTCAAAGGCTGGTTTTTTTTATTTGCTTGGTGTGGATTTTCACCCAGGTCTTGCTGAAAAAATTATTATTTTCAGCAATCATGCGCCTCGACGATTTTTGTAGAATTGCTCGTACGCGTGTGACGTAAGCGCGAGTCAAGAGGGAATCATTGAATGCTAATGCGTGCATGATTCAGAGCTGCGAGAGCTCTCCAGCTTGACCGCGTTCTCTACAGATGTCTCCATTTGCCTCTTTCAATTGTTTCGATTTATGCTTCTTGTTTTATCTTCTCGATAATTTTTCAGTAATAAAAACTACCATTCAAAATTGTTGCTCAAATTCAAACTGTGTACCTCACATTTTTTCTACCGACTATAAAAAAAAAAATATAAATTATTTATGGCGGTTTTATTTTATTTCCGTGAACTCCACGATTTTTAGATGACAGAAAGTTGTCCATTTAAGAATCTTGGGTAATGTATCACACATTCTTGGGAGAGACAGCCCATATTATCTATAAATCGATGTTTTTTCAGCNCCCTCTTTACTGTACATGTAGAGAGAAAGGGCGTGACGGCTTTTACGTGTATACGCGCAAGTAAGGATATATTATGTGTACGTGTTGGCTATACAAAAAAAAAAGAATCAAATTGCGTAAGCAGTTGTGGACAAGTCCTTGAACTTTGGATACAGGCGTGTTATCGATACTTATTGGATGATAAATTTCCATTATACTTCCATCATCACCATTTATTGCGTATAATTACAAGTCCACGAATAGTACTCACCAAGGGCACTCCCGTACACCGACTAATAGCGGTACAACGGTAATAATGTTACTTCTCGAAAATTATTGCGTCCCCGTGTAAAAGTCGAGCCTCGTCCCATGCACACAATGGATCCACTTACGAGGGGCACGTAGATCCTGACTCTTCACTCCTCCCACGTATAGCCTACGGCACTTATATACCCGATGAGGGCAGTATAAGGACATGCGAAGGGCAAAATCAAGTAAGGAGCAACGCGACATTGACACTCGAAGGGGCCCCCATTGTCGGGCGCGCGCCATACACGCAGGGGTGCGACAATGGGGCGGGTCGTCGGGGGAGAGAGAGAGAGACACGGCGCGGAGCATCCAGGTGATGCCTGTGTGCTTCTCCGCCCTCCTCCGACACCTGCGAGCTAACGTCCCTTTATTCGAAAAAGGTCCACCACGACACGTAGGTCTACCGTATATTACACGTGTACGTATATTATATGGGTGTCTTCTCGTAAGTATATATATACTTGCATCTGCAGCAGCCGATTTTCCGCTGAGGAGGAGATGTGCTTATGGGCATTCGTACCGAGGCCCTTGGACTGTAATCGGTCTATTATTCCTCGAGAGCCCGGGGCACGTGAGCGCCAACAGCTGTCGCCGAGATTTATACGACTCGTTGTGCTGGGACCGGGTACCTTTAAGAACATACCTTGCCCATTAATACGCGGCTAATGCTCGGGGTACCGTGGCTGTAAAATTTTTTGCATCGTCGAGCTTTGAACGTGTAAACGTATAAATTACACTCGATTTTGGCTTTATTTTTTCCTTTCATGGGATTATACGTGTGGTATTGGGAGGAGGCATTGATGTAAGCAGTGCGAAGGCATAGAATCAACTTGGTTACAATTTTGAAGTTTCGCCAAACTTCATGCCACCCCTTACATTCAACAGTACATTTAATTTTGTCATCCTAAGCTTATGTTGGTTTTAACTCTTTTACCATTTGGTGTACTAGTAAAAAATTTAAAAATCCATTTGCTCGCAATGTCTGAAACAATTACGTGATCGCTGTATTGTGATAAAAAGTGCTCTGTACTTCACGTAGCTAGCAAAAGAGCTCCACTGCATCATTTAACCAGGTATACACGGTGTACGCCATATTACCTCAACTTCGACGAGCCCCATGTATGAATCAGTGGAAAAAAAGCTGCCATAAAAGCATTTTATACACTTTTTTAACGTTCCCCCTGTGATTATGTTAAAACCATCAGCCTCTCACAGCGGCCCATCAAGTTTTACGATTTAAAAAAAAGAGCAACTGTACACTTAATGCACGGTATACGCAAAAAACGAAGGGCAGCCTATGAAAGTATCTAGGCTCGAAATTGCGAGTAATCGTTGTTGCGCGCGTAGACACACATACGCGTCGTTGCGACCTTGCAAGTTGTAATAACCACTGACTCGTTAGCGCGCTATACGTTACTTAGTCAAATTACCGCGCGCGCAATGATGACTTCATTGGGAATAGCTGTGACTTAAAAATATTATGACTGCGAACGCATTGGTGGGGGAAAATGTTGCGAGATGACTTTTTCCAAGTAATTTTCTTTCTGGGTTTGTACGTGAGGGTGCCAGCGTCATTGGTTGATTTTTTACGCACTAAGAAAATTTTTTGTATTTTTTTTTTTTGGGATGAGCGTCTTTAAGTTTGATGTAGGTACTACCATGACTTTCGCACGATTTTCTTTTTTTTTATGCTGCAAAATTCAACTAGAAGATGATCGTTTTTTGTGTCCAAAAATTTTCAAGGTTTATTCGTGTCAAGTTTTTCATTTTCAACTAAACCTGCAAATAATTACAATTCCTTAACTTTAACAAAAAAAAAAAAAAAAAAAAAAAAAAAAAATCATAACTTGCAAAAAAAAGTTACATTATGAACTTGCAAATGCGTCTATATATTTTTTTGACTCATGGATAAGGTTTAAGCATAAAATTGTAACGTGTGCTTCTCGGTACATCGTAAGTCTAAGTAACTAACTAAAAAAAGTGTCAAGTAATGTTGTTAGAACCTGTACGGTTCGTATATTTTCAAACAATTTCAAACAAAAGTTTGATTATTAGCATAATTATACTTACAACCCACTGTACCTCGAAAAAGCATATTAAACATTTTATTCGATTGTTGAATTAAACATTTTGCCTATTACATTATATCTATACTACTTTCTGACCGTAACCGTTTATTCCGAACGAAAACCCAATATGTAATATTCTTCGCGATATTTACAGTACTGATTTGGAACATGAGACCTTAATATCTACAATAATACTTACGCAAACTCCAACACTTAATCAATACGATTCTTGATGAATTATAGTACCGTAAAGCATACACCCAAATTGCTCAATCTTAAAAATAGAACGAAAAATCTTATTTAACAGTGTAATTAAATAATTTGTCGAATACTTGATTACGTTAATAACGAGTCAAGTATAGTAGTGATAAGTAAAAAAAAAAAAAAAAAAAAAAGGTGTAGGTATACCCTCTTTACTGTACATGTAGAGAGAAAGGGCGTGACGGCTTTTACGTGTATACGCGCAAGTAAGGATATATTATGTGTACGTGTTGGCTATACACTATTCACGGTCAGTGGGCCAAGGTCGGTGATTCGTGCCGAGCGCGATACGAACACACGCCAGTCTCTCTCTATGTATATATATATATATATCCTATATCTACCACACGAGTGCGTGTGTGTGTGCACTGTGCTCAGAGGATGAATTCTTTACGAGTACGTAATATACAGTGTACGTTAGTTATTGTGGAATGTATCGAGCTAGCGCAATTTTATTTAAAAATTTTATTGAGGTATCCGGAAAAATAGGAAATAAAACTCGAATAGATATCGTGATTGCTATTGTAGGAGGATGTCATAACAAAAAAAAAAGTATTTGTGAAAATTCGAAATAGAAACGCATAAAGAAACAAAAGTTAAATGTCCAAACATACTAAAGGGAAATGGATAAAATATGATAATAGGATAGTGATTTGTGACATGGGGAATGAAACTTCTTAGTATTCTTGCAAAGACTCTTGGATACACCCAGTCACGCTTTTAAATAAAAAAACGCGGTTTGAGAAATTAAAAAATAGGTACAGCTACAATGTTGTAAAATGTAATCTCACTAGTTCAGAGCATAAAATCACAAATATGACGAAATGAGTATACATAGAATCTTGTATCGAATTAGACGTAATGTTGGCTGCAAGTACACATTTTTATGTGAACATTCCACTCTCGTCAAACGTCAATCCATAAAAAATAGATTGTATAGTTTACAGAATCATAGATGTACTCGTTTGGTCAACCGTGTATGCCCAACTAGATCTTCTTCTTAGCCATCCCTGGTAAACCTTGACGTCTAAACATATCATCTGCAACACCAGATTCTACTTATAAGATTTCGTCAAATATCCGAGGACATAATATATAGAATATCCCTCTGGCGTCGCTAATTAGAGCCCAGAGCTTTACAACTAACAAACGTATTTACATACATACTAATGCAAGCTAATACACAGCGTATATATATATAAGTCACTCGTATACTCTCTTGGAGGCAATAAATTAATTGCACCGCACTCTATGCGAGAAAGCTTGAGAAATACGTAATACTATTTTTCAGATGATCTTTAGATACACACGTAGCCAGTTACAAAACTTGTTTCATATAGAAAAGAAGTGCACTATCAATCGGATCGTACACCGGCCTTATACTTTGTTCGCACAAAAGGATTTCGAATAAATAATCCCAAAGCCGCATGGAAAACACACCGACATCCCCCAACGAGATGTTGAGAGTCAGATGATTTATACCCGTGTACATTCAATCAACATAATCTCATTGTTCGATGAGTAAGTGTATGAGCTCCTCTCGCGCGTTCCACCAGCAGTGCAAAGAAAGTGATGGACGATTCGAAATGCAAAGCTTCTCCCCTGTACATCCACTCGGACGATTCTGTACGCGACGAGGCCGCTAACCGCCTACTAATCAATCGCTCTATTCTCAATCTCGATCGCAAATCACATACACACACACACGTCACACCGGTCCGACCTAAAGAATGACTCACGATACGCTGACTGGCTATATACGCGCAAACCGACCTTATTAGAGTACAACTTCACTTTCACCAGTTTGCGCTCCGCGTGTTGTACGTATATATGTACATGTGTATATCCTACCTACTTGCACAAACGAACGACGGCTTTCTCGCTCTCGGCGCTGTAAAATGAGTACGAAAAAAACGAGCAAAGCCAGAGGGAGGCGAGGATAATGTCCCACGCTGCTCTCTCGGGGAAGCGGATCTGTCAATGACGTCAATATATATATATATATACATACAATCGATGTTTTTCCAGGATAACGTGCAACTCCGTGCGAGACTCCGTGCAAGTGCAAAATTGTTACTTCATCGTGTGCTGACCGAGAGAGAGAGAGAGAGAGAGAGAGAGAGAGAGAGAGAGAGAGACAGAGAGAGAGAGAGAGAGAGAGATTTGATTTGATTTGAAAGCTAATTTATTTATGCCAAGGGCATTACACCCGAATGGCAATTTTTTGAAGTACAAAGATTTTTGATATTGATATTATCGACAGTATTAAACAAAAATTACAGAATTTTTACAGATTTTGATTTAGTTTGAACGGCGACAATTTAACATAGCAATCTATACATATATATATATATTCGTTAATTTACATTAGGTCGCACTTAATTTTAGTTTCATTTACAGTATACCCTAGATTTGAAAAAGACAAGTAATAATTAATCGTAACAAAATATTTTCAGTCTTGCCATAATGACTTAGTAGAGAGTAGAGAGAGAGAGAGATAGAATTGCATTGAATTGAATTGAATAGTTTATTGAGGCTAAGGACTCAGGGTCCTTAATAGCCAAAGCTTAATACATTGCCTTACATTTGGTGGAAATAGTAGGCACGCAGGCCCGCTTACATAGTTTGAGATTCAAGCTGTGTGTCTAATCAAGCATATTAGTAATTAAAATAAGAGAAGAAAAAAGTATAGATAAATTTAACATAAAATTTTAATAAAAGTAATATAAAATTCAATACTGGAGTGCAGTAAAGAGCAGCACGAGCAGCTCGAAAATTGGTGTTGACATCCAGGTACCCCGGGACCTTGTAGCGGGACCTTAGAGAGAGAGAGAGAGAGAGGAAGGGATGTGTACTCCCGTGACGATAATTAACAGAGTCGGAGGAAGTGCACGAAAATAAGTAAAGTGTCCAAGGGTCATATCCACTGGAGACTGATATAATATTTAAACTGATTGGTGCTGACAGTTCGACAAAACCACCGCGTTTACAACGTGAAAAACGCTTTCGACGAATAAGTATATAGCTCTTGGCTTCCTGGAGATTTTTCTTCCCAACGGAGTCCACCCGTTCCCGCTAAAACAGTATATCCATAATATATATGACTTTTCGCACTTGTGATTTATTAGTATAATGCGTATAGACATGTGAGCAGCAGACAGAGGAAACTCGAGCTCGAAATTGCACCGATCGACTTTTGGAAGCTATCGTGCATTATCTATTCCGAGCCCACGCGTGCACGCAGTATGTACGACACGCGCGCAAAGAAAACTACCAATATAAATATGCGTGACAAATGGCGGACGATGAATTTGCCAAATATTAAGTTACGCGCCGGCTAAAGTGTATAACGAACGACAGCCCAGGGGACGCCTCACCTTTTCCTCCTATACGTATAATTATACGGACGGTGATACTTACCTCGGGTTTGCGCTGGTGAGGAGAGAAGTTGTGCAATTTTGACGTCAGCCTCGGGTCGTTACACCGTCGCGTCGACAAGTATAATATGTATATACATACGCGGACTCTCTGAATCAGCGCGGCGAATGGGCACGGCTCGTGTAAATCTTTCAGATAATAACATGCATAATATGCACTCGTTTGTGGAGTACTCTCATTTAAATGGGTATATTCTATACATGTATATATATTTCGATGAGCTGCTTGTAACATGCAGGTGTCAGTCGTATGTGGTACTTATTTATATATACGGTGTATAGATGACAGCCGAAAATATAAAAAATGGATATACATATGTATCCTTTTTCTCGGTTTCTTTCGGTCCGAGTGTAAGTGAGGGCAATTGCCGACTACAGTACTGTAATCTCATTGTTGGTCATTATTTTTACAACCAAGAGTAAAGTTCCACTCTTGCGGTGATGGGATACACACTTTGCGTCCGTTTAGTATGAAAACGAGCTATCGGTAGACATTCGATCTCAAAGGAGTGTATATGTAAAAGAGCAACAAATCAATCTATTATGATGTAGTTCGTGCACACGTGTTTATACGATTGGAATATATAGATACACACGTAAGATATTGGAATAATATATATATATCCNATTTTTTCACGAATTAAAAACCCACCGCCGAAACAAGAATCCAATTGGACTCTGGGCACGCCATATCGTGTCTACAGTGCCGTGGCATCAAATGAACAAATGCACGTCCGTGCCATGGTATATATATATATATATATATATATATATATTTATGGTTGTGGTGGTGCAAGACACGTGTGAAAGGGAATGTTGCGCCGATCCTTTGTTCGCGCACTTTTCGAGACAGCTGTGTTTACTTAGCATTTCCAATCGTTGATTAATTAATTAAGTGGGAAAGAGAGAACGAGATTTTTCATATGGATTCGTTGTTTCCAAGGTTTCGATTGCACTGCTATGCTCAACGCGCGCTCGTATACATATAGGTACTTTTAGTTTGATTTATACGATTGACAAGAAATTCATTACAATTTACCGTGTGTGTACGAATGGAGGCATTTCGCAATTACGCGAAAGGTACAGTCCGATGGAGCGGAAAATAATGTTTTTCATTATCTGGGTTGCGGAAATTTAGAATTTTTTATAGGTAAGCATTTTAACGAATAAAATTTTAAGGTTATTCCAATCACTATACTGTATAAAAATGTCTTCATTAGGTTTAACCGATAAATTAGGATTAATTGGGATTACGAATGTAGTTTTTTTTGAGTAAAATAATCGCACATTATAAATTGAACTTGTATACCTCACCAATTCCGGCAGGACAGGAACTGCGACTATAGCCACTAAATTATCAAACAAGTCCAGATTCGTCTCGTATAAATTGAATGTAAAAATGCAATTCGTATATCTTATAAGCAGCTCGCTAAACGTGACAATAGACGCAGTTAACTATACTAGGGGCATTTAGCATCGGCTATAGTTGTACTTTCGCATCGACGAGGAAAAAAAACAAAGATAAATCGGAAAAAAACCGGATTGCCGAGCGATAATCAGTAACGCGATAAAATCGGAAAGAAGTACTCGATGACTGTTCGGGACGATCGTCAATGGGAATTTTCTATTTTCGCACGGCTATAGTTAAACCAAACTGCAGATGTGGATTTTTTCTTATCTTATTTCCTGATCGTTACGAGTCTTTTTTTTTTTTTTTTTTTTTTTACATTCCAAGCAGGTAATATCGGCGTCGGTGCAAACGTCACTAGACGAAACGCGTCCACACATAAATGGTCGTGACATTTCGATTTCGTATATTATTCAACGGTGCGTGGCTTGGATACGTATATGTTTTGCTGTCGAGCATCGAGAATTCGCAAGGCCGGAGGGTTTTTACCCATGGACACGGATATCGTGGTCAAGACTTTCAGTATCCCAGTAAAGTGCCATTTTTATCAACTTTGTTCGCCAAATTTGGCTCGTACGCCTATAAATGTTATTTAGATAAAAATGATTAAATGTGAACAGAGTAACAAATTAATCTGGAAATATTTTTTTGAATGACAAAAAATTCATGATGCAATGGGAGGTTGGGAGAACTAAAAAATCTGAGACGAAGCCGTAGGACAGCCCAAGTTTGTGAATGTGTATATAATTATATTCTATGGGGCCGTCTCCTTGCGACAAGTTGTAACCCGCACGGTCCAGTCGCCTAAGAGCTAAACCAATATATATAAATACTCACTGATTCATAATGTATTCTTACGTACAAGTGGGTCAATCCAATAGCTCTTTAACGAGAAAGAAAGTCTTTGTAATTATTGTGCGCCGATGACGCAGGAGTTACAGTTTGATGGTCACTCCTTTTTAGACTATGAAAAAACCTTTTCCACTAATCTGTAAAACATTTTACTCCGGGAAATTAAATTTTTTAATTCACATGCCTATACAATTAAAAATGTTCCTAATATTCATAATCTCAGTTGATGCTCGATCGTTGATTGAATTCATTAAAAAAAAAAAAAAACTCTGAATCAGCAATACTTGTATTGTGCAACCTAATGCAATATGTCAGGCAAATAATTCCGGGAGAAAGTTCACCGCACGCACGTGACACCAAAATGTTAAGTATGTAAGAGGGCAATTGTCGTCACCGAACTTTTTGAGGAGTTCAAGGATATCCTGCCGAGTCCTGGTATCTCTTTTACTTTTTTACGAGAGAGTAGCGCGTCAATGAATCTTGTAATCGTGACTAAGGTTTTTTTTCTTTAAAGGAGGTGAAGTTCGGACGTCCGCTTCCGACGATGATTCAGAGCATTCCACGGGCTCTTGTTTATCATGTACAGTAAAGGCCGTTTAATTCGTTGAGCGGGAAGTATAAAATTTACCAATGAAAGAGGTTGTATGACCGAATCAGCCAATGGGAATTGAATGTTTGAATTTCCCGCTCAACGAATCAAACGGCCTCCACTGTACTCACATTGCATGGCTCCGACGCGTATTCCAGGGACCGTACCATGCAACTATTTTTCTGTACATTGGCCTATGTTATAACACTGGCCCCCGAAGCGAAAAAAAGTTATATGGTACGACCACAGATATCCGATGATTTCAAGGTCTCGAAAAAAAAGTGCTTATCAAATAGAAAAATTTTCGTAATAAAATAAATTGAGTCAAAAGATTGCGACAAGAAGAGAAAACTTTTATTTTTTAAGACTACTGAAACAAATATCTCGATCTACTTCCTGCAAATCGTTAAACAACAAAAATAGCGCCGCTGCTACTAAGTACACGCGAGAGATTCTGAATTATGCAATGCGCACATCTTAACTACTGTAGAAAAAAACGACACACTTTAGTTCGCGATGACGCGCGTTTCGCGAAATAAACTCAAAATTTCCATACGTGTATATACCGTAGATGACGTTGTCGTCACCCCCGGGTCTTTTACATCCTTTCGTCGTTTGATGATCCCCACCAGCAAGCAAAATAGTAATATTATACATAGTAATGAAACTACGGTGACGTACAGATCCAGCGCGAGTTATGCAAGCAATTACGCGCGTTTATCCTAAAGCGAGGAAGGAAGGAAACAAAAAAAAACCCGCGCCAGTGACGTTCGGTCCCAAGCCACCCGTACCGGTATTCCCCCGAGTGGCGTTTTTTTTTTTTTTTTTTTTTCTCGTCGCTATAAAGTGCAGAAGGAGCAAGCATAGCTATACGAATAAACTGTAGGAGTAGTGATCATTCTCACACTTTTTATTTAGCGCGCCAGTGTATTGTGATAGGCGTTTCATGTACACGTAACGCGCTCGGACGGCGCGTGCCTGTATGCTATATGAGGACAATCCCGTGTGTGCGCCTCTCGCAACGGCCCGCTGGGTTCGAAGATGAATGAAATTTTCTCGGAATAGCGGCACCGGCTTGCGCTTCGAATTATGATTCAACCGCACACTCTCAATGTGTTAACCCGATGTTTGTGTAGTCCCCCTCTGTACGCCTTTTTCTACTGTTGCTTTAACAAGCCTTGGGTATTATATGTTTATTATGCGTATTACCCACAATCGTTATGGTGACACCTGTCTTTTCGTTATTGAGTGATGATTAGGTTCAGTTGAATTTGTCAATTTCACGCCGTAAAACATATTGTAATATTTGATAAATCTTTCATTTGAATGTATCATTTCGTAAAATCGTTTCTTTAAATCATTTATTTCGATTAAATATTTTGCTCGTCCATTTTCATTTATCGTAGTTGATTGAATGTTTGCTTGTTGTAGAAAAATTTTGAAAAATATGGCGCATACCGTTTTAAACTCATGTTGACGTTCATTAAAGGAGAAAATACTCTGGTAGTAACAAGTCATATTAGTGTCCAAATACATTAATGAATCATCATTTTTTAAATGTGTTAAAAGTATTTTTTAAAGCTGTAGGAACAGTATAAATGACGATATAAGTTATTAATTAAATAATTTTTGTTCAATTCGGATTGATAACTATTGTATATTGGTATGATTGAACTAATTTTTGAACACTTGACCGAATTGGTTTTATAGCGTTTTATAAATATTATTAATGTTATGTCAAATTAGTGTACAGATCCCTTTCATTAAAAAGAATGAATAAGTGATTGCCGTACGAATACTATTTTTAATGAAATTTTTTTTTTTGCATCTTCAATAAATATTTATTTGTACAAAACATAATTTAACAAAAATTTTCTTAATACTCAAAAAACTGAGCCAAAGATTTACTTGTCTGAATAAAAATCGTGGCATGATTTTGAATTATTATTTTTTTAATAATTTTCTTGTACTAATTAATTATCAATATTTTGGTATCAAATTTCAGTTCTTCATAATGATAAAATATATATTTTAGAATAAACGATTGTCTTGAAATTTTTTTTTAGCTGTATATACATGTAAATTTAATTAAAACAAATACTGACTTAAAATTGTGTTGTTACTGCTGTACGATGAACCCGTTCATCTATCCTTTATCAAATTGTTAAACTTTGTAAATAGGAAATATGTGCCCTTAAAAGAGAAACAAAATTGTTTTGAATAAATATTTAATTGAATGAGTGTATAGGTCTAGTCCACATTAATCAGCTCAAAAAACGATGTACCACCGGATATTTTATTTCACTTGACTCAATGTTTGTTTTAGAGCCCATATAGTTTTGTTACAGAGCGATGCTATCATGCAATCGTTGGAATGAATCAAGGAATGCATTACAACGAGCCATGAGAAAAAATAAAAGTTAATTGCATTACTGCATCAATAGTAATGTGCTATTAATAATCAACGATACGAAATATAGAAATAAGTGGCGAGATAAATTTATCATTCATCTTTTAACATAGTATTATATGTTATTTATTGATGTATTAAAATCAAAGATAACCAAAAAAAGTAGCAAATAAAAAATATATGGTTTGTGCTCAATTGTAATTAGGTGGTAATAACTCTTTGCTTGTGTCTGGGTCTTGAACACCAAAAAACCTTTCAGTTATGCAGGGGTGCTGTAGCTATTTATTACACCACTTGTTATTTTTTTAGGGGGTGTAAATGCGTATGATGGTTTCAATATCCTCGTGACGTACTGTCTACTATATACTTATGTCATCTCAGCATAAATAAAACCCTTAATAATTTAAGGTAGAAATTATGTGACCCCTAACATATTATTATGTTTTATACATATTATTAATGAATCTCTATAGCTTTTTTTTTTTTTTTTAATTGGAGGTAATGAGGTAGCCATAATTTAATTCAATCAACCTTAAAATAAGCATGGGTTGATATAGGCTCTACTTACTAATTCTATAGAAAAATAGTTAAAAAACTCATAACTTCATAAAATGTTTAGTTGACGCATAATAACACGTAGCTTGCAATAAAACTGGCAAAAAGTAGACACCTAAACTAATGAACCCGCAGTAAGTTAATAAGTGACAAATATGTTGTTATGATCGTAACCACCTCAAAAAAGCACATGTAAAAATCTGAAGTACGATCCCATGGCCCCCTTGGACGTGGCAATACATTTTTTCACGAATTAAAAACCCACCGCCGAAACAAGAATCCAATTGGACTCTGGGCACGCCATATCGTGTCTACAGTGCCGTGGCATCAAATGAACAAATGCACGTCCGTGCCATGGTATATATATATATATATATATATATATATACCGTCGCTGGCGAAGAAAACCATCTGGCCTCCTCGCGCGTATCACTTCCGCTGCCGTGCGTGCGGTCCAACCAACCGAGCTCCGAGGCTTCAATTGATAAGCCCTCCTTTTCCCCACCGCGTGCAAGTGCAACCTCGCGCCTCTACTCGACGCCCCGCCGATCCGCATATAGGTATAGGTACATTTTTGCCGAGTGAATGAATTCGCGTGCCCGGATAATCTTATCGCCCACCGGACAAACAGTCTGCCAACACACCCCTCCCCCCCCCCTCGGTAATGGGATACAGCCCTCCCTCCCCCTCTCTCTCTGTGTTTATACTTTAGCGAGGAAGCCCGATGAATGAGAGTCGACTCCCGTAGGCCTTAACTACCTATTGTGTGCTCCTTCGGTGACATTAAGTATATACACTATCCGGTGGCTGCAGATTTTTTCATGAATTTCACGCAAGCTCGCTCCTGCAGCTTCCCTTGTGCATAATAATATAATATACACACATGGTTCGTCAAATGGATGCGTGCCGCGTTAATTACACCGTATCACCACCGTGTTACATTGTAATTCGTGCGATTCAATGGGAACTGTTAATTCCACGCGTGTATGTGACTTACCTTCCGAGCCTGTACGAATCGCGTATATATACGGTAATAATACAAGTATGGGCGCCGGGTTGTACGTTGCGATAAAATATGATTCAAGTTAGTCAAAATAAAGGCTTCGAGTGTGTCATATATTATATACGAGGGTCACATGTGTTACAGGTGCCTGCAGCGCTTTTTTTTTAGCCGGATTGTGCTATATATATATATAACGTTTTATAATGCTATGTGTATGTATGCTGCCCATGCCGTAAAGTTTGCGATTTCGCGACTGGGAGGGTAAGCTGATACTTATACTTTATATATCGTGCATACTTAACTTTTTTTTCCCTTTCGTTTCCGGAGGAAATATTATACTTAGAGCAACATCGGGGTAAGTACAATACAAGTAACAGCAGCAACGTTGAAGATGATGACTCACCCACGCAGAGACTAAGAGAGAGAGAGAGAGAGAAATGAAGGAGCAAGTGATCTCCATCGCAAAATGAGGAGCTCAGTTGCGCTTCTCTCTCTTTCTTTCTCTTTGGTCATGTGTATATCATCATCTATACGGTATTTCGTATTGGGCATGATACATTGCGGTCCAAGTATTGTTTCGCTACCGTTTGATTTCTTACTACTTGACAAGATTACACGAGCATAATATCTCACAGTCGGGAGTTTTGGAGTTGAGAAAAAATTAGTATATTTACACACGATACAGGGGTAAAGTTTTGTGAGTAAAAATCTTGATAGCTTTTTTTTTTTTTTCGTCACTCCGAGCTGATGCACTGCACCCAACCCACCGAGTGTCTCGACACTTTAGAAGGTATAGCACAGTAGGTGTGTGCAGACGGATGGATGGATTACAAGTGCGGGTGCATGGCACATCGGATTGATAAGCAGATATCGAATTCCATATCTGTGGCCGATTCCGCTAATGCCGATGCGCGCAAAAGTCAGCGGTTGTATATATTATAGAGAATTAATGCCCTTATTACGGAGAAGCGCGTGTCGGGACGTGATGTATGGGTGTCCCGTGGTTTATTGCAGCGAGAAGCTGCGTTTCATTTTTTTTTCCCCCCCCCTTTCTTTCTTTCTGTTCATCTAATCCTCGTGGATCTTATCCCTCGAAGAGATGTGACGATCGTGTGGACTCGTGGATTTTTGAGAGCGGCTGTGAGTCACTACCGGTTTTGAGGGAACGGAACACCTTGGGTACGCCGCTCCACGGAACTTCTTACAGATTAGCTTGTTTTCAAATTAGACAGGAGTTTAAAGCATATGAATGAATGTACCTACGGATTTTATGGTATGTACGGAACGTCGAGGAAGGAAAAGGAAGTTCCTTTGCCAGAGGTAGACTTTACTTGAAATCGTGACTTTTTTTTCATTCATTAAACCTATAATACGTACAACACTGTAAACTATTTTATAAAATTCATCTCAAACGTGACTCACAAGTATAATCCTAATGCGATTGGATTGTGATTTCGTATCTATACAACTTTATGCCTATAAAGGTACAGTCTTTTTTTTTATAAAAATCTTATTCTTTCTTTTTTAGATTCCTGTTTTCCAACTTTGGTGGTACATAGCTGCTCAGCTGTTGTTCTGTGTTTTGAGGTAAGTCAATAACAGTTTGCATCGATCCTTGACTCGTACACGGCACAGTTGGCAGAGTATACGAAAAGGACTTGCGATGCGTGTAAGATAATAGATAGGTTCGAATCACCAATCTGGTCCAGTCATGTACACAGAAAAAGTGACCCAAACGGCTTATGATACATTGTGACGATATTTGTCAAAAATGGC
Source organism: Copidosoma floridanum (assembly GCF_000648655.2). The sequence goes on from NW_019379484.1 coordinate 2,021,819, forward strand.
TTTTCAAATTTTTTTAATTCTAAATTATTACCATTGTAAAATTTATTTTCAAGTCTTACGTTATAAAAAATCGATTTATCAAAATGTAGTCGATATGACCAGCTCATGGATTAAACAATCCCACAATTATGCAAATCGTATGCAAGTAAAGCGTATCCATGTATAGCTCGACAATCTGCATTTGAATCTAAAGTGAATGTGAATAGTTGACGTAATGAAGTATAATTGAATCTGGTGGAAAGTTAGCTGCGCACAAAAATCCTTTTTTTCATCTCGGCATGTCGCAAAGTATTCACAATATACAAACTATAGTCAAAACACACAATTGTCACAGGATGGCGTTCAAGGCTTCAAAACTGTTTTAATAACATCCAGACGTACAATTGCGGGTAGCCTTGATCGGAGAGACACATACGCGCTCTCACTGGCAGATAGATCCTTCGCGATTTTTCCCGTGACGCCTTGGAAAAAAAAAAAAAAAAAAAAGTATAATCAGACGCCGCGTACTTGCAATACATGCACCTGCCCGCGCGTGTACTTGACACGACAATAATCTCGGCTAATTATTGCTCTCTTTGTGCCTCTTCTTTCTTCCCTTGGCGCTACAATAGTCATCATATTAATTGTCGCCCGAAGATCACTAGGATCTCGACTGTGTGAGCGTGAAAAGCTATTATGGATGATCTTCGATCGGTTGTCACGGCTCACCCTGAAACATCGCGTCCAATGCTCGATCGGACAGCGCGAGGTTTTTCCATCTCATGATTGCATCTCGAAACAGGAATTTTTTTAGATCTAAATTCCCCCCCAAAACCCCGCCCAGGTGAGGTGCAGTGAAAAGAAAATCGACCCGTCCAATTAGAGCACCTGATGTATGGACGATAGGTATAACAATTGCATTGAAATCCCCGCAAAAACAGTGATCTCAATTAGCAGAGAACCCCGGCGCTTGTTGTCGAGAAACACGAAAACAATAGAGATATCCGACGAGAATGTTGTTTACCCGCCTGTTTGCCATCGCTGTTAAAAAAAAAAAAATGAGTACATATCTTTGAAATGTTTTCAAGGTGCGCGAAAAAAGGAGGAGGCGCATCAAGTATATTCTTCTCGAGAGAAATACCTGCACGGCGATCACTCATTTTTTTTCATCGACTTATGTTGTTGGGTATTGTTTTTTTTTTTTTTCATCGTAACACATGTGCGATCAACGAGTTCACCACGCAGTTATTTTTCACGTGAACAGAGCGTGGGTGGGGGGTCAGGTGAATCTCATCGGAAAATTCACATGGAACGTGCGATATTCATCGAAAGAGTTGGGCACTCGTGAATGTTTTTATTATTTGGTTGAACAAACTCGTGCTTTGGGATGACTCGTTTGTTGTAAACAAGAGCCCTGGATCGATAAAAATCCACGTAAACAAGACGATCATTATTGGTAACTTTTTTTTTAACATGTTTACACTTTTACATCGTCCAGGTATACAAATAGTGTTGAAAACAGAGTAAAGACCGTCGCGTCACTTACAGCCAATCGATACAAAATGATTCACCATCGCGAAAAATTCGAAAGCACGAAATCACAACATGTACGTATTAGCGAGTATCAGGTAGGTATATATATATATGATCTAAGACAAATCCACGGCGGTACAAAAAGCCATAGATCACGCGTGTGTATACGGCGCGGCGAGCTTTCTCCGCGTCATAACGAGCCCACGATCATCATCGCCGCGACGTCTAAAAATACGGGGCACAGACGACGATTCGAGAGGAGCGAGAGTGAATCAATCCGCAGGAACTCGGCATCTATTTCACGTACAATGTGCGGTACACGGGAACTCTCGCCAAGCGCGCTCCTCCTGCAGCTCACTTGAGGGAGCTAAATCGAGAGATTCTAATTCCTCCTTCGCCTCGTGGTATCGCCGAGTGTTGCTCTCTCGGGAGGCTTGCACTTGCCTTCTCGTATCGTTCGGTACTTTCGAGCTTTGGAAAAGCACGATACCGCTGTCGCCCTTACCGCCAAAGGTAAACAGTGTGTTGGTTCGAGCGAAACGAAATCCAACACGTACACACGCCTATACACTCGGGTGCTCGGTGTACTCGCAATGTTTATTTACGATCGAGGTAACAGAGCGCCCATACGTGAGGAAGTCGGCGATCGGACGGTCAGTGTGGCCGAGCCCATCGCTGGTGTACATTATTGTCGGTGCCGCGGGAAAAAAGTCGCGAGTTCGCGCCAAGAGCCGAGAAGAAAAGCTGTCACTCGAGAGAAATGCATCATCGGCGCTCGCACCGTTGGCTGCAGCATCCGCCATGGGACATACAGCCGATTTGAAGGGGCGCCGAGCCACAGTCACGGGAGCTTTCGCTCACGTACGTAAGTACAACCGAGGAGGGAACTGCTGCTGGCCTTTGGGCGCGTATTTTTCCTTCCCCCCTCTCCCTCTTTTTTTTTTTTTTTTTTTGATCCTCCTTTGATTTTTCCCTACTGTGCGGTCACCTTTCGACCATCCTCCTACAGCATTGTTTCTAACAGCGGCGAGAGGGCGACCCCTTTCGTGGAAAAATCCGAGGTGTGCCTGTATACAGCTCCTCCGTCGGCCGTAAATCTCGGGTTTGTCGACTTTCGCGTCCTAATCGCTACTTCTTCCACTCGGTGATTAATAGTCGCTTCGCTCGTATACCACACGCGCGCATCGCACGCGGCGTCGCTTTGTCGTTGTTTCTTCCGGGTATATCGATCGAAATTGTTAATAGTGCTTTTTCCTATGTCCATCCGTACCTTGTGCCGACACTCCTTTTTATACAAAGTTCCTTACCAGTCAACAATACAAAAGTAACATCAGCTAATCGCATGATTCGTCGACGCGCCTCGGTTTAACACCCGTAAAGCTGTGCCGGACCGTCGCGAAATGTAAACATGAGAAACATTAACTTTTTCCCCAATTGCTCGATGAAGATATAAAAGAAAAGAAAACAAGTGATCGGCTTCGTTGACCGTCGATGTTGCGTGGTGTTGCGGACAAGACCAAATTATCCAGTTGGGCGGACTTCGGTGCTGGTTCTGCTCTTTAGCGATTTTTTCACAAGTTGGAAAAATAGGTTACCAAAAGATAGGTTAGTGACAATAACCCCTTGTAAATCCACGGATTTTCGTACAAACCGCGGTGTCGATAAAACCATCTCCGGTAATTATATCTAGATATGGACCGCGAAAAAACATCATCCCGGAGCAATTATCACGTACATGATTACACACATCCTCTCATTTTTACGTACATGTGGGCAGTGGTAAATTTTTCTCATCGTAATTTAGCCTCGCGTCCCTCCTTGCTTCCCCCAAAAAATCGCGAGGATTCCTTCTTCCCCCAGCTTGGCTTTTTTAATCGACTCGCGCGAGCACTCGGACGAGAGTACAACAGATAGGGAGGATACGTGTGTACAGCTGTTTTGGGTGGTCCTCGAAAATATCAAGCAGCTGGGAGGGGGGGGGGGGAAAGGATAAACGAGCCGAGGGGACAGGGAAACGCGGAATCGGTAGTTACTGCCCGCGTGCCTGTGCACCGGAATGCGGCCGATGTCTCTATCCGCGCTCCCTTTGTGTGTGTCCCCCCCCCCTCGCGCGGGTGCGTGCAACTCTTCCGTGGCCCTCTCGACCACACGAATCGATAATTACGCGAACGAGGAATGACTTTTAACCGAGGAGCGTCTTTTCCAACCGAAAGGTGACTCCCCCACGGCGACCGGTTTTCCGTTTTCGAGTACTCGAGTTTGTACTCGCTTTGCTTTTCTGGCTAAAGCCGACCAACGGTTCAGGTGATCAGTTTTTTTTTTGTTTTTTTTTTTTGTGATTCCCGTCTGTTTTGCCTCTCTCCGTTTGGAAGTAACGAGTTTTACCTTCAACTATGCGCGTAACTACAGTGCGAGATTTTAGGCGATTCTTATCATCCACTTTGACGGTGATCCTAATCGTGTTGGTTGGGTACACCCACAATATAGACCAGATTGATTTGTCCCGGTAGCATAACTTAAGCGTACACTCAGTTTTTGTAGTATTTTTAGACACGAGAGTGTTATTTTTCAACACGACTTTAGAGCTCTTCGGGCACTACTTTTTTCCGGCTCTATATATTTACAACAACTGGTCGCTTTTGTTTGGATGAGTCCATTAATTGTATGTGTACAACAACAATTAATAATAATACTATTGGCACATCTGATTGAAGGTGCGTTAAGCGGATGGAGTCATTGTTTCAGCTCATAAAAACCAGCCGAGTCTAAAATAGCCCAACGCCCAGCATATTGCGTTCAACTTTTTTTTTTTCTTGTTTAGCGCTCGGATGAATAAAACGGGAGAAAAAAAAAACGTAGGAAGAAATTCATCATGATAAAAAGCCATAAATTTTGCATCGCATGCTCGCGAATACGGCCGAGTTGTATAAATATTCAAGCGTTGGTCTGAAATTTTTGTGATTTATCGTTCATTTATCTAATTATGAGGCTTACCCCCACAGATCGGCACGGTAATGTTGACAGGTGCAGAGATATATGTCTCGCGTGGTCTAGTTCGAAAAAAGGAGGCGAACTTTTCACTCCTTTTATTTTCATTATTCGCTGTGACACGGACAGGAAAATATGCAAAAATTATGATAGAAACAATGAAAGTAAATAGCTCGAGTTTAGCGAGACAGTCGTGTTCTATACAGCCGCTTGTGGTCACTTGCTTGTAAAAATGCGTTTCGAGATCTAAGTAGGATTTTATTTGTTTATCTACATTGTAGCATCGGTTGAGCAAAAGTTGTCTAAAAACTAACCGAGTCATACGCGCAAATGTGATTTTTGTAAAAAGTGTGCGTTTTGAAATTTTGTTGGATTGCATTAGAAATGGTGAAATGACATAATTTTTTGAATTAAAATATTTGCGTTTTGACACGTAATGTGGCGTTATGATTTATTGACTTGTGATTTACGCCGAGAGTGCATTGCTTGCGTATCTTAACAGAGTCAAGTCATTAATAGGCATAGAAAGGTGTTGAGTCTCGCGTTCGGAGTATATACGTCATGTTGAGAGATTTTGAATTTTCACGATACTTTTTTGTGGGTAGATGAACGTTTTCGATGTTGACACTGAATTTTTTAACACATTACCTAAATGGGTATTATAACAATCTTTTGATTTTGCGCGATTCTGAAAAATAATTTGATAGGATGATAGTTATACAATTTATGGTAAATCACCCTTTGCATGAAAAAATTGTTTTTAAATTTATTTCTTATACGCAGTCGAAGGATATTCTAAAAAAAATAGATTATATAAAGACCAAAGTGCCGATACAATTGATGGTAAAAAAATTCTTGCAAAAAAAAAAAAAAAAAAATAGATGAAAAAAAATTAATCCAATCAATTAAATTTTTTAAAAATTCAAAGTTTCATAGACTTGTCTAATCGCAAATTTTTAAAAATAAACGGCCTAATGCCCTTGGCTGCTTGTTTTTTTTCTCAGATGACTCAAATGAAAATGTGAGCAAACGTGCTTTTTCTGAAACATATTTATCAAGCAAATTCAACGTGACTATACGCGTGATTTCTTTAGAGTTTCCATTTCTCGCTTCTCAACTTGTTTTACCAATGCATAATAATATGTTGTACTCACAGTGTTTCGATTATTGTCAATATTATTCAATATCATGTTTACATTGTTTTCGAGTACCAATGAAATTTTTGCGATGATTCGATGCGCTCACCATCACGTGAGTTTATTTACAATTGATTGATATTCAGCGAATAAAAATGCATGAGCGCATTTTTTTCGTAAATATTAAGTACAATGCCACTTTTTTTTTTATTACAGATTCATTTAAACGTCAATCAATGTTATATAATCACCCTAAGGTTAGTGTTACCTGAGATACTGACTATAAAAATGGAAAATTAATATAATATTTTAACCAAAATTAGAAATATACTTTCGTTTGTACATCGATGAAATATTTCACTCGCAATCTTCTTCATACAAATAAATGTACCAAATTTCTCTATAGATAAGAAGCTACTATCTTATCTTTTCTGTATAAATGACACTTTGGGGTTATTGGGCTAGGAGTCTTCTACTTCAACTTTGAAGCCATGAATTTCAAATGGAAGTAAAGTACTAGGCTAAAAAAAAATTCTTTAAAACAATGATGTTTTCATTTTTGACACACAAGAGTAAAGTGGTAAAAACTTGACTAATAATTTAGTAATTGCCAATACATCGATTTCAGAAAACCAAATATCATGTAGAAAATTTCATTTCCAAAAAAACCCGCATCAACTCTTGACTTACATGTAACAGACATGATTGTTTTCGTTAGACATAAATTTTTCTTTGAAAGCAATATGCCGACCCTTAACTCTTTTGAGACAATAAAGTGGAGGTGCAGGTATCACCTTATTCTCGATAAGAAAAACAAAATAAATATTATGTGCGTGTCATTTAAAATCTGTTAAATAATGCAGAAAATATACTAGAAAGTCCAGAATGTTATTCACACTTCCACGTATCACCAAATCGCATCATGTCAATGTTAATGAGTATGTAATGACAACTAAATTGGTACGTCATTAAGTATTTAAAAATACCATATCAGTACAATTAATCGTTTGTTCTGGTTCGCACTACGTAGGTTTACAAACTATGTGTTCCAAATTTAAACTACCAAATGTAATTAGTACTGATATGATAAAATATACAAATTTCAACTCCATACTTTATACATTCCATTACTGGATTTCGTTAATAACAAAACAAAACAAAACTGGTATTTTAAATTGGTTACAAATCGGATATCTCATAATGTATAAGCTAAAAAGATAACACCGATTACGAAATAAGGTGTATCATTAGAAGATTATGTGTCCCACCAATTACATGTTCACGAAAGATGACCTCATTAACTATATACTAATGCACGAGTTTTTCAAAATAAACGAAAACCATTGATTGCGTGTCTAACGATCAACTAATGTGAAAATAAGAAAGTCGAATGCTTTAAAATCCACCCGCAAAACATGTTTTTCTATGAAATTCGTGAAAATGGGGTTACAAAGCTCTTAAAGCCATGCAGTTTTTTGTGAGAAATCCCTAGAGTTTGTTTTCCTATAGCCGTCGTTATCTCCTCAATGAAGACGAAAACAAATGCGTGGATGCAATATCGACAGGAAATACAAACACACGTGTGAGCACCTCCCTGGTGGAGCCATTACGTCAGTGTAACACCACTAATATGCCCAACCGATGATGATAATGCACGGGAAGTATATAGCGTAAGTATAAAAAAAGAGGCGTCGCGGCTGATTCATCCGTGAGGGAGCGGGTCGCGCGCTTTCTAGGTCTGTGGGTCGGCTTCCCCGGATTTTTCGTCCCTTTCCACCCGGCGATGACCGCGTTCGTTCACAAGGCTCTCACTTGGAATGCCGCCAAAAAGTAAAAGAGAGAATTTGGCTACCCCCGACTCCGCTGCTAGTTCCACGGAACTTGAACTTGGCCTTTGTCGCGTGGGCGACGCTCATGAATGGCGCCTTCTCTTCATCGTTTCCGCTCCCCCGCAGCAGGGATCCGCAGGGGCCCTTTTTTCCATTTCTTCCTTCTTTTTTTTTTTTTTTTTTTTCCCAACTTGCTTCTATCACGTCGATCAGTGCTCATGTACCATTTTTGAACAAAATCAAGTTCCAGGAAATCCCTTGCCTTTACTTGTAACGCCTACGAAGGTGGCATCATATGATGTGTCATTTGCTTACTCTAATAATCTCAACTTCAATTTTTGTTGAAAAAAAAAAAAAAAAAAAAAATACATTTCTTCGATACGAAATGCGTGAGTGTATAGACTATCACTGGTTATGAGGTAATATTTCCTTGGATGGGGTAGTGGGCGAATTTAAAGTCTATATGTATGAGTAAGAGGAGTAACACTTTCTACGGCCTTAAACTTCAATGGGTGTCGGCTATACTGGGGTGTCCTGTAGTAACGAGTGCTAGCTCCGATTTCTTTCTTCCCTCGTCCTGGTGACGCAAGTCGCGTGGATGTGTGCGCCTTCCAAGAACATGTATACTTACGCATGTTGCCTTTGCAAGCCTTCAAATAGGTACACCTACAAATGCAAACGTCACACTACGCAACTGGACATTTCATACGGCAACTTTTCGAAGAATCGTGGGAGTGAAGTTTCTGAAATAATTTTATATTGTAAAATAAGCAAAATGACGAGTTTTGTCTTTTAGTTAAAATATTCAGCACGTGGCAAAATAACGAAGTCATGAATGGGGAACAGGTGGGAACGGTAGGGTATGGTGAAAATCAATTTTTATTTCGGGCTCTTTGACATGAAAGTAATCGTCATTCGAAGATCCAAACCAACAATTTTTTACCAAATACACACACAATAATTAATCTTCTTCATTTTGTCAGCATATATATTAATTCTGTACTTTATGCGGAGATAGTTTTATAAGGGTGACCGCTGGTACAATTTAATGTATGTGTGTATGTACAAAGTCACGGAAGTAGACTACATCGAGAATCTTTACATTACTTGATTTGACTTTAATTGATTTTGCAGCTTTTTTGATCACATAATTTAATACTTTGAAAGTCGGTAGGATGAGAAAATTTCTGAGAATTATAAATGCGTATCTCTAAAATTAGTAAACCAGTTTTTCAGATGATAATTTTTAATGTATTTTTTCCATGTAGAAATATCCAAAAAGTCCGTTTTGGATAACAATGTAGCACTTGTGCTCCAAGTACAAAAAGTTGAAACATCAAACAAATTACAATTAAAAATCAAACAACATCTGCAAAAACAATATGTTTTTAACCTAAACGCGACTTAATCTCAAATATTAATAGTTCCGTCCAATTGGATACGGTTATTTCATTCACAATGCATGATAACACAAGATTTGCAGTGATGCAAGCTGAAAATCTCTATTGCGTGCGGCTGGCATTAAATCGATACAATAGTAAAACTTACTCTTGAATGTAATCGACTATCGTAAAAATGAGAATTTTTATTCATATTTATTCACTGCTACGCCAAATGTCAAAGTAATTGTTGACAAATGATTTAGTCTTGACATAAAACAGTAATTGCTCCAAGTAAATCAATGTCCCTATTGATCGGTGGCTTCTCTTTCATTTTGCGCATTCAAACAATGGCCACCTTTTAATGCCCAAAACAAACAAACCCAACGGGGCTCCGATCTACAGTCGATTTCGAAACAAATTCGCGGCCACCTCGATCGATCGAAGTCCGGAAGCCCCGCGTCAAAAAGCGCGTAATCGTATACTGGTGGGGGGTCAATCGGTCAGGGGATGCTTGGTATATACACGTGAGCCAGTCCTCTATAACTGTATATTGAAAACGCGGGATTCCCGGTGGACGCGGTTAATCGACTCTCGGTCGCGGCACGCGGGGCTTAGTCATCACCCCGCGTGTTATATATGTTATCCAACGTAATCGACAAATTGCACGCTACTCGCACCGCTGCCGTAACTTATGATGGATGTGACCATACGAGGTATTCATCTTTCATCAATTTCCCTCCCTTTCTCGGATGAGTTTTTGAAGATCATCCCGTCCGTGAGGAGACTTCATGCACCGATCTGAAGTCAATGTAAAGGCGTACGTTGTTTTTCGACCAGCTGAAAATCGTGCTCCTTCTCTTCACGAATGTTATATTATTGTATTAGGATTGAGCTTCAGGGAAAAACCATAGTTTTATCGTTTTATTGGGGGGTATGGATACACGCGAGAAGAGAATCGGCCACCTGGTGCGCTCGGTGTTTTTTTCGACTTGGCACGATGTGTTGTCCAGCACGATGCTGTCGATGCGTCGAGGGTGCTCGTAACGTTAAAGAAAAGTCGATGAATAACGTAATGGGTAAACGTAGATCGATTGTTTATTGTCCAATCCTTCCGGCATTGTTGGAATTTTTTTTACTCGAAACACTATTTTTACGATGGATGAGTTTGAATTTGGGTACATTTTTTCTCTAAATAGCCTTAGAAGTATTTATATATGGATAATTTAGTAGGTATACTTGACTGACATGCACCCGTAGTTGAACTTGCCTTTTGAAATCTCTTTCAATTTTTTTTATCCATCATATAATTTTATCCTTTTACATCATAAAAATAATTTTTTTGCAACGTTTCTTAAACAATTGCATGCACTTTTGTACATACATACGAAGTCGTTTTTACCATTCATACGAATATTTTTGAAAAATGTGAAGCGAAACCGAGAAAAACATACCAAGCTTTGGTAAAAAGGTGCCATTTCCCGCGGCTGCTCCATTGACCAAACGCGTTAAACAAGTACCCACAGAAGTGATCAGCCACACGCGGAAAACCTGAGAAATTTTCATCGTTAACGGTGTACAGAGACAGCAAAAACAACACATAAAATTTCCTAGATGAATCAACAAAGTGTTCTTCTCCAAGGAAGCGTCAACTTGAATGATTTCGCGAGAGCACCATCTGAAAATTTCAGATTAAGTGCAGCAACGATCGGATGAGTAATTAGGTAGAGACACACCTGTTCTTTTCCGTGACGTACGTTGATTTTTCCTCCACCAACGTTCAATTGTTATCTCGGCTCTATATTGCGCAACAAAGCTGAAAAAACGTATGCAAAGATGTTACTTCCCCCATAAAAGAAGAAAAAAAAAACTTTATCCCGTTTCGGATAATTTTCTTTCTTCATACAAGTTTTCCGTTTATTGTATGTACTCGTGTCAATTGTTACAATACATCATACATTAATAACTTTATATTCTTTCGGACAATTGCACCTTAGATTTCGGATGATTCGCCATCCGCTGAACTGGTTTTCAATGAAGCTCAATCAGATGGATGGACATTCCCTCAAACGATTTTCAACTAAGTAATGTAACCTACGATTAGAAGGTCATCGGTTACACGAGCGGAAAATGAATTTGATTCATAATAACTTTCCGGTCTGCGGTGTTTCGGTTTTCGGTACAATTGTAGACATCGGACGAATGACCGGTGCCACGCGCAGAGATCGGTATCAAGCTCAGGACAATTTTATACACCGTATAGGTACGATCGATCCCTCGCACAAGTAATCTTTTTCGGCCGCGGCATCGAGTTACGAAGCGCACAGACCCTTTGGGGGAAAAATCATCATAGTTTTCGTTCACGAGTACAATATGTGGAACCGGGCACGAGCCGGCACGCTTTCTCCATCACATGCTGCTCGAATTGTGCGCGTTTTCCTCGATCGGTGCACATTGACACGCGAGAGGAAAAAAATACAAAGGAGACTCGCAGTGAGGACACAGGGCGCGTGCTGCTTGTCCGCGCGCAGAAACAGCTGCTCTCCCGCTGACGCTGCTCCGGCGTGGACCTGCAAGCCGCTCTTGTTCTCTTTTTTTTTTTTTTTTTCCTTTCCTTCCTATTCAAAGAGTGAGCGTGACGCGCGTGCAGTCGACCTCCTCCTCGCATCTTCTCCTCCCTTTTAGCGGCTCGGATTTTCTCGCTGTATACATACAACTACGCAGCCGATCTCGAAGTATATATATATATACATGTGCAATACGCGCGACACAATGCGCGCCGAAATTGTGCGTGGCGCTACACCCGTGGACCGTATAATATACACATCGAGAGTACCGTTTTGCTCCTCTTCTTGCTTTATTTTCCTTTCTCCCTTTACCACACCCTCTTTGACTCGGAAAATTTTGTCCCAAGGTCCTCGACACACTGCATTCCGTTTCTATTCATGTACTTCAGCCCATACGTGTATACACGCGTGGGGGAGGGGTAGAGTTTTTGGCTATAGAATATGGGTAGCGCGTGTTTACGGCTGATGATTTTCGGGGGAGGCTGAACACTATCGCCGGAAACAGCACATGATCGGTAGCCTCGTACCCGAAAGGGTTGGATATTTAAAATCAGGCTTAACAGTGATGTCGACGAACCCGCGAGTTTTCCGCTGCCCAATTAGCGTTGATACACCGTCGAGGCGTTATTTCGGTCTGTTGCGCCATATCGCGAAATAACATCGGAGAGCTTAGTTTTTTTCAATGCAGAATCTATTAAAACCCCTTTAAAAAAGCACCCTCGCGCTGACTCAGAAGTAAGGATCGACAGAGTATAAATATATCCTCATAGAAAAACCAAATCATCAGCAGCGACGCATCGTCTGGTAAACTATAGTGGCAAAGCATCGCATGGTAGGGATGAGTATAGGAATGCACACCCGAGGCGTGGGAGGTGAAACAGTAGTGCTTCTCCTCCCCCCCCCTTCAAGCGTGTTTTTCTCCTCCACGCGGATTCATGAATGAGCCGAGAGCTGTGTAGAGAGAGATACACACACGAAGAGGGAGCGAGAGGTGTTACGGGGGTGCAGAGGAGGGGGTAGCGCGCGTGGGGGCGTCGATCGTCGAGAGAGAGAGAGAGAGAGGGCTGCATCAGGACGCCTCCGGGAGAAAGGAAGCCTGGAACGGTAGAGGGGAGCATCAACCGAGAAAACACATTGTCTTTGGTGCAGGACAGCAAAATATATACATACAAGTGTATATATTATACACGAAGCATAGGATGTAGCCACGTGCTTGCAATAGAGTGTATGTGTATGTATATGCGCGAGGAGCCCCACAGGCGGTGACAGGAGGCGCGCTGCCAAGGGCCCCGGGAGAGAGAGAGAGAGAGAAAGCACCGGGGAGGCGAAAAGGGCATCAAGAAAGTCCTGCCGTGCAGCTCTTCCACTTCCATATACACGAGCTGGTGTAGGTGGATTATATACGTGCCCAATATTTCTCGGAGCGAGGGAGGGAGGGAGGGAGAGAGAGAGAGTGCCATATAATGGGACTCTCGACAGTCGTGCCGAGAGAGAGAGAGAGAGAGAGAGTAGGGGTGCCCCCGTATGAAGCGGCAGGATCAGGGCGCACACGTCACATACCTTTAAGTATTGTGTACGGCGTCATAGCCACAGCCACAGTAGTAGCAGCAGTAGGCGCTCTCCGTTCTCTCATATACGCTCCGACAGTCCGGCAAGATAGGTAGGCAGAACAGAGGAGCACGGCGCGCCGAGAGAGAAAGATAGCGAGTCGTACTCGCTCAGTCACCTCCTGACACTCGACCGGGCACGACGACGGCCACTGCGACGTCACACGAAACACAACAAGACGTTGCCCGATGCACGTGTGCATCTATACATACATATACTCGTACACCACACGTATAGCACAGCTGCAGTGCGTGGGCATCGTAGGTCTGACCCTCGCGTGGGAGAAGGAGAAGGAGTAGGACGAGCCTCCGCGAGATAAAAAGTCCCCACCACAGCCACCTGTGCGTCCAAGAGCCGGCCGGCGGTCAACCCCTCCGCTGCTGGTGCGGGCCGTCACTCTGTGACGCGGCGCCGATGCGCTGCTGGACAACGGCCCGTTATAAGTATTGTTGCAGCGCTCCTGTCGGACACCAGTGTCCAACCGATCGCGACCCGGTCCGCATCAACCTCGTCTCGGATGCGGTCCCCATTCACTGCTTCCGAGATCGTTGTCATTGTCGTCCATCGTCTTGGTCACGCAGTGGCGATCGTCTTTAGTGTCGTCGCTTGAGCGCAAAGCCAACATGTGCGAGCAAAAGAAGCAGCAGGCCAAGGCTGATAAAAAGGCTGCCCGCGAGGAGAGGCTTACCGGTCAATCGGGCCCGTCGAGGATCAGCCGTCAACAGTTGCCGGCGGGCTACCCCAGGATGCATTTCGTGACAGAAGTCGAGAGTTCGCGAAGGACGTTCAGATCGGCGTGTTTGCCGATTTTTTCTTGTTGCAGCAGTCATAGTATTAGTATAGTGGAGATCGTCGACGAGAAAGTTACGAGGCCCAGTGGTGTAAGTAGTGACGTTTGCGAGCCAACTCCGGCGGGGGTTGAGCCTCACGGGTGCTCCGATTCGTCCCCATGTTGTTGTGGTTGTCGTGCAGGTGATGACAATGAAAAATCAGCCGCGTGTGATTACGGCAAGTGCGAGCTCGGGAAGAATCATGGAGCTACGATAAATTGCGATCGGCAGAATCGTGCCGAAAAACTTAGCGGGAAACATAGTAATTGTAGTTGTTGTAAAAGTAGTAGTGACAGCGGAACGTGCGCGTCTGTCAAAGGCTGTGATGAGGAAGCGAACGGCGAAACCGACTCGTCCGACTCTTCTGCGCGACGAATTCGGGATTACGTTAAACTTCGTAAGACCCAACTGTCCTGCGCGTGTCTTAGTAAGTATACTTTGCTTCATTTCATTTTTTGCTTCTTTTTGTTTTTTCATACCTCATTGCACTTTTATTTATTTATTTTGAGTTGCGCGTACTTTATACATGTACGAAACCATTAGGTCGTATCAGCAGGTCGCTTCGTCTCGACAAAAAATGTATAGACAAGACCGAGGGCACATTAGGGAATTCGAAAAATTGGGACTCGAGACGGCTCGCGACGACGCGTTGTTTTTTCGGTGCCCGTTAAATGTCCTTTTTTTTTGTTTTTAATACCGTGGGAATCCTGCCCAAAGTCGCGTAAAAAACATACATCACCCAGAAACGGCGTCGTTGAACCGAGACTAGCTGCAATGCTGGTTTGGCCACTTTGGGAATGTGGCAGTGGTGGTGGTAAGAAAAAGAAATCACGACCATCTTTGTACAACAAAATTTGTGGAAGAAGAGCTTACAGGTTTTCCTTGCCCGGGTTATTCCCTTAGCGAATACAGACCAACCGAGATTTCTATGAAAATCGATAAAACCATATGCGCCGCTGGACTCGCAAGCGATTTCTAGTACAAAGTATTTCGGAAAAAAAAATCATTTTCTCGGCAAGTGCGGTAAAAAGGGAGGGGGGAGTGGTGATGGGCGCGTGATTTATACCGAGGCACGTCAAGCTGGATTATTACAGTGGAATACACGTGGGCTAATTCGGTCGTCTGTATGCGGGACTCTTTGCTCTAAATTCACGCTAAATTTGAGAAACGTAGAATATGAGCTCCGTATCGGGCGTACCTATCATCAGCTCGTTTGGGCCACTTTTATAATTCTTTCGTGATATACACACATATTCTCACTCTTGCCTCGTTTTCAAAACTTTTAAATTTTTTATAACGTCCAAATATTGAGCAAACAAAAAGAACGGTGCATTGATCAGAAAAAAAAAAAGATGAGAGAGCGTAGGGGAGATGAAAACTGGAAAATCGATAAGTAGGAGTCAAACGCCGTGACAGGTCGGACAAGTGTTAAACGCCGTGCCCGCAAAACCGATGAATAATTCAATCCGATGGCTAAAAATGCACGCGCCCGTGACAAATACGTACATTGTCGCGCCCACGCGAGAAAGCCTAGCGCCCCTGAAATCGCATTGGAGATATAAGAGAAAAAGGAAACAACAATTGGAGCACTTGTAGAATTTTCGGACCATTTCTTCTGTATAAGTTTGGAAAAGTCCAATATATTACAATAGATTCCTTTTCTCTACCATAAAACAAGGACATTCCTTATCGCATGACGTATACAGAGCGAAGCTCTCGAAATTTGATTCACACCTTGTGTAGGGGAAAGCCGCTTTCTAACGTATACCGATAATCCCCGAAGTCACGTATACTATTGTGACAACTGAAAGTAATAATCTTTGAGGAAAATGAAAACTCGAAGGTGCGATGGTCGTCCCTAGGGTTTTTGAAGGAAAATTGCCGGCTGTTCGTTCAGATTTCTCCCTCGCGACCGAAGCAACAGGTGTCAGGCTGCCGTCGCCCGTTCCATTCATGATCCCATCTCCTCCAACCTGCGAGTCTTGTCCACCAAGCTAACGAGCAACGCGTAGGTGACAACGATGATTAACTCCCTTTTACGGTGCAGTGATTGCTCCCTTTTTTTTGTCTTCCCTCCCTTGGCCCGGTTCAACGAACAGTGGCCTCGGTATTTTCGTTCGCTCCGTCCCTCGTCGTTATTTTTACAATTACGCCGTCTAATTGGATCAAAGACCCTTAGTCTGACGTAACGAGTTCATTGGTACACTTTCATCAATGGCCCGCTCCTGGTGTACCTACCCAACTAATCAACGAGTGCGACAATGCTTTTATTTTTTCTCCCTCTGTCTCAATGGATACACCGTCACTCGAGATAAGTCACTGTAGATAACAGAACCAAAAACAAAAGCGTGGGTCGCGCCGATCGGATGTGCGCTTATATACTCCCCCGCCCCACCACTCATACACACATATATATATATACAATATATATATATATATAAACGATGGTGTGCCCAACTCGAAAATCGTGGTGGCACGGAAATATCCTTCGCCTTGCCCGTACCGAGCGCCAACTCGCGCACTTGACCGCGAGGATTTCCCGCGGACCGATAAGAATCTCTTCGCGCCGGAGAGGCAAACAGAGCTGGGCCCGATTTTCCTGGCTCGACGCTTACGAGCGCGCTTACGCGTTGATATAGACGCGAACGTGACGTCATCAGCGAGTCGCGAGCCGATCTACGTGTTAGTCATCCATCGTGGTGTACGCTATGTACGTACTATTTATATGCACATACGCATGTGTACTGGCGTGGCTCTGGTAATAACGGTTCGTCTCCCGATGAGAGCTTGTCTCTTCGATGTTTGACGATCGCGCGAAACGAGGACTATTGCACAAAATTAAATTAACGATCGGTGGGGGCAATTAAAACAGCATCACGTCGGAGCTCCCGGG
The DNA here is from genome assembly GCF_000648655.2 of Copidosoma floridanum. Next base: position 2,038,561 of record NW_019379484.1, read on the forward strand.
TGGTGATGCACCTCGTCCCCGGCTTGAAAACCCCCTTGATCCTGGGAGAGGGGGGAGGGCCGTATCGGCAGCGTTTAAAAATAATTAGCGGGCATAACTCGCGTCTTCGGCATATCTTGCTCTCCTTGGACTGCTGATCCCTTTTTCACCCATTGTCACCGGGATCATTCGTGTTTTGCCGATTTATTCGATTACGATTGAACCTCCGAAGCGAGTGTGAGCGACTCCGTGGATGGAAAAGGGTTGGTGGGGTTTTTTTTTGCCATCGTGAAAGCCCGCGAGGATTTCCCAAGCGTCGGGACAATTATCGGCTAACGGAAACGGGACGGCGGCAGAAAAGCGAGGGAGAGGAGATAAATCGTCGGGAGCGCGTGCCTCTCTCGTTTGCAGGTGGGAGAGCGCGCGACCTACCACAAAGTCGAGCCAAGTGATATTAAATCCCGCGAAGATGTCTAATTGCGTATAATTGTCGCGGAGCAATGCGCTCCTCCATTACCGCATTTTTCGCGGCCTGTCCGCGGGTATTTTTTTCCCCCCTCTCGGCCGGTTTTTGCCGGCCACCGATCCTCAAGGGGCAATTTGCTCGTGCTGTTTTTCGCGTATCGACGCGCTTCAAAGGGGCTATTCCAGCGACGCTCCATTGTGTACGCACTTTACGCGAGAGCGTGAAACATACCGGTCAAAGAAGCTGACGCTTTTGACGAATGGGTGCCGATCTTGCGAGTCGATTACCGATCTCGGCTCTCCTCGTCCTCGTGCGCCTTGAGGAGAAAAAACACAATCGGATGATCCTCACCAGGAAATTCCCGGGCGCATGCGTGCCTCGGTTTTTCTCCCCCTCCCCCGTGTGCCGCACACAGTACCAGAAGAATTTCGTCGGAACGTCGCGGAATTTTTCCACCGCACACACGGCTCCGTTGAGGTAGGCCAGCATCGGTCGCATTCCTTTCCCCCCCTCGTGAAAACACATAAACGCGGCACGCGATACATCAGACTCGTCGTCATAACGACTCGGACGCCCACGGTGTCCATGTACGCGCGGGTGATTGTCAAGTCGAGCGAAAAATCTCCTCGCGATGTGCTTCCTCGATTATCACCCCCATATTCTTATTCTCCCCGCAGCCCTTATACGCTTTGTTCCGAGCGCCGTCTATTTTCGGCCACTCGTCCCTATTTTTACGAATCTCCCATTTGCATGTCCCCCGTCACCGGAGCGCTCAGCCGCGCGAAACTGAAAAATAAAACGAAAAAACCTAAGGTCCGTGAAAGACGTGCCGTGGGGATTTATCCGCGCTAAATAATACGTAACATGAAGGGAGTGCCAAAAAAAATGTAGGACAAACCGCAGTCACATATGTGTTCGTTGATATACTTGTTCACCGTAAAACTTGCATGGGCGCGTTTTTGTTTTGAATTTTGGAACAGAGGGCGTGTACGGCCAATGAGATTTTGTCATAAACCACATCCGCGTACGGATGCGAAATACGTGCAGTCAACAAGTATTGTACCTCTTAATATTCGTGCGCGTAGAGACAAACCCCTAATTGTATCTTCCACGGCTTGAGTTCGACGACTCCTCAGCCACCATGGGTGTATTCCCCGGTGCCGAATAATCTCGACGAAACTCAAACGAAGGACCCTTTTCCTTCCTCGTAGCCTATATTTGCAGGACTTTGGCGACAGCGTGTATATAATATATGGTTCATCAAGTCGCACGCAAGCCTCTGCGGAAGTAGCGCCGACCGCGAAGGTCGGATCCTCGAGATGGTTCGCGGAAGAAGCGGCCAAAGCCCAAGGACGCGGGGGGGGGGGGGGCTCTCGCGCAAAATAATACGCGAAGCCCTCTCCATCGCTGCAGTAATGATAAAGGGGTGATGATTATACCGACGATCGGGTGCCCATCGATGCCGATTTGAGATCTGCCGGTGGGCCCCCGGAAGCGGGACCCCTTTCCCCGAAGCGACCGTATATACTCCGAGGATATAATATATATATCCGGGTTCCCCGAAATTCCCGATTTTTGATCGCCCGTTTTGCACATTTGTCGTTTCAAAGTCGAGGTACATGAGCTTTGTGGTTTTTCAACACTCGATCATCAAAGATTTTAATTATCGAATCGTTCCGCAAGTACCGATACTCTCATATATACAGGTGCCAACATTTACTATACCTAGCTCGCATCAGAGCGCCAACAAAAAAAACAAACAACATAATATATACATATATATATATGAAACATGAAATACATATATACTATATACATACATAAACAAATATATATATAACAAACGAAACTTGCTGGAACAATTAATTAAAACGAACTCGTCCAACAGTGCTCGTTGCATTTTCAGGGCTCATTAGCCTAATACTGGTAATGCTGCCCTCAATAACGACGGTCGAGAGCGCACCCTTGGTGTCGTCGCTCCAAAGGAGAAGTTACCGATCCCCGCCCAAGTGGTTGAACCCGTGCGGCTTCGCGGCCGAGGAGTTTGAGGGCGAGATCGAGGTGGTACAGCTCAACGACGTTACCCTACTCAGCAACGTCATCATGCAAGCCAAGAACGCCCTCAGCTACGCACGAAGCTTTCGGGAAACTTACGTGAGTACTTTTAACCATTACCATGTATATTTATATGTATTATTCCGAGTCATGTGCACCTATAATATGTACGCACCGAGTATACCAACATTATGGAATTATTTTCCACTCTCTCTCTCTGCACGTTGTAGTTATTTACACTCTTGTACAACGAAATTGCGTGAGAGTAGAAAGTAAAATCAAGTATATATATATATATAAGATACGTATATAAACATGTATATATAAGCGAGGACTCGACGCTAATTACAATCGACGACGGATCGAAACGGCTCTCGGGCACAGAGCTTACCGGCGGAAGGGAGTTATGGTACTGTACTTCCGGCCAGACGTCTCTGTCCATTACGAATGCGCCGCCGACGACGGCGGTGTGGAAGCAATAGCACCGGCCGTGTACACCCTTACCGAGCGATTTTGAGCAATTTCACTCGCGATCCTTATCTCCCTTCCAGGTATACTTCCGAACGCCCGGAGAAACGAAAAGTCCCTCGCGCGCACACCCGCTCCGAGAGGTGTAATGCTCACCCATTTATCGGAAGCTCTATTTACACTTGTACCGTGGCCGGGCTCTTTTTACCTATACTGGGAATCGGCGCTAAAACCCGTGCGAAAAACCGTACACCTGTACGAGCGAGAGATGCAAGGCGTCCGGTGTGCGATGGTTGTTATCCGCGTGGTCAAGGCCGATAAATCAACGCTCGGGTTTTTTCGGCCCGATCGGTTCCCCTCAAGGTCCACGCCTCGGGCTCACGCGCACGCATCAACTAGACCACGCGGCAACGCGATACTGTCCCTCGCTCTCTTTTTTTTTTTTTTTTCTTTTCTTTCGATCCACTCCCGTGCCTCTACTCCGAAACCCTATCCATCTCGGCTGCAGGCCAGGCACGTATACACACGGGCGAATGCCTTGGCGCCTCGGCGATGCTAATCGAGAAGAAGCTGCACGCGCTCGGCTATACCTGATTCGGGCGACGCTCGGAGGTGTAAAAAATCGACACTCGATGCCACTTGTGCTCGCAACGTTGCACCGACTTTCACCCACCAAAATGGACAAACGAGGAAACGCCCTCGACGACCAATTAACCTGTAATTGTGCGTACATGGTAATTCGCAAAGCGCGGGTCCCAGACTATGCGTCGCCGTGTGTCTCTCCCGCTTTACGAGGAGGAAAAGCACTTTTTCCAAAGGCACCCGTACGGAGAGACAAAAGGGGTTGGCGATTCTTGTGTCAGAACGAGACGCGCGGGTGGTATCGAATGTACGCTAACGTGGGGGTGTCAGATGCCGAGGTGCGCGCGTGCAGTCTCGACGTGCTATTTTCAGTGCAGCGGCGTTAGCTCGGTGCAACCGGAAGCTGCACATCGATCGCCCTTCTTTTTTATCACCAACTAGGGTATAGGCGCGCATATACATACATGCGCGCGCGTTCCCAGAAATTGTATCGGCCGATTAGCGACGTATCGGGTTTCTCGAGGCACCAGTCGAGAATGCCACAATCGAAAAAAGGCGGATTTTGGCTTTCCGGTCGATCGATCGATCAAGCTACGTGACGCGATCGGCACTACCGATACACGCTCCCTATCCGTCGGGGGGGCGTTATTTCGAGGGCGTTTTGCATATCACCGGTACAACTATATTTGCACAGTACATCAGCGATAACTCCGAGGGAGCAGGTGTATCACGATGGCGTTGGAATCGGTGATCGAGCGCGATATAGAGGAGCGCGAGCCGACGCATATGAGGAGCCGCCGGCGGTGCAAACACCGACATTGCGTTGGCTGCATACTAAGGGACCGGCCGCGCCGAGGAGACCGGATACCGACTGCCGTCCTCCTCCGCTATTTATTTATTTCCATCTTTCTTTTTTTTTTTTTTCCTTCCTCTCCCGTTGACGTGTTTTTATACCTTCGTACATCATTGGCGTACGGTGTATCGGCTCGCTTTGGTGCTTTCTCGAGTCCGAGAGATTCCTCAAGAGTATATACTGCCGCGTGATGCTGACGACTCTCACGAGGCGTCATCCTCTTCTACAACACATTACATATCACGTATACGCAAGTTCGTTGATTCGGCGTGACTCACGAGTTATTGGTATCGAAAGTAGATGTACGCGTATGCCATATACTCCAATTGTCACGAGCTTGAAGTCTGATTTCCTTGTACCGCTGTATTCAATTGCATTACTCAGATAGTTTTTCTCTCTCTCTCTCTCTCTCTGGTATACTCCGCGCGCGTAGGAATTACGTATACGCGAGTACGACGAGTGATTCATTTGTTTCACCGAAATGAAGATCGATTCCGCAAGGACCCGTATATACATTTTACGACGACTCGGTTGTGCGGGTTACGAAATTCGAAGGGATCGATACACGTGTAAAGTGTGTATGATGCGCGATGACGCGAGGGGCGGAGAAATCGGTACGGAGAGAAACTCTGTATGGGACAGGTGTGCCGCAAAAGTTCAAAAGGGAAGGGCGGGCTCGCGATCGGTTTTCAAGTATCGGCCCGCCCGGTAATTAAAGCCGTTTTACGACGCGACCGATTTCTTCTTCTCTCTTTTTTTTTTTTTTTTTCTCTTCTCCTCTCCGATACACACTTACCGAAATGTACCGTTTCTGCGGAGGCTATACGGTCGGTTTGCACACGCGTTTATCTCCGTGGATTCGCGGGGGTAAAAACGCGGCTCAACTACCGATTAATCGAGTGGCCGGAAAATCTTTGTAAATCTGGATGTACAGTACTGAAGCGCGGTGTCGATGCGTGCCGGGCTGTGGAAATCGGTATCTCTCTCGACAGCTTCTTTCCTCACCTCCTCCCCCTCGTCTTTGTCGTCGCGGGAACACGATCGTAAAATAAACCGGTGCCGGTCTAAAATCACGTGCCCCAGGAAACGTATACGAGTGTGCGTGTCCGAGCGCGGCGTATGTGTGTAGAAGACCCGCCAAAATCAATTAGCCTCCGCCTAGCGCTCCAGTCCCTGCAGTCGTCGCCGTTGTTGTCGCCATGCGATGCCTTTACTGTCGCTTCTCGTTTTTTTCTTTTTTTTTTTTTTTCCTCCTTTGCTCCTCCTGAGGTTACGGCAACTCCGGACAGGTAGGGGGGAAAAAAAGGAGACCGAAAGGAGGACGCGCTGGTGGTTTTTTTGCACCGCTTATTAGTAGTTATGAAATTTTCGGTTACGCCGCGCGCACGCACGTCTCTCGGGGCGCGCGCGCGCGAGTAAATGCCGGTCTTTGTCGACGTAATGTATATCCATGTGATTTCTTGATTTCTCTCCCCTGCGTCCCCCCCCCCCTACCACCCCTCTTATTGGCTCGCAAATTGGCTGCTCCAATTTACATCGCCCACCTCTTTTTTCATATAATTCCCCTCGCGCGAGCTTCCCCTGGCAAGTGTAATGAGCGACGCGTATACGCACGCCGAGGGTTCAATGCAACCGTGGATTACTGCTCTTCGTTCCTCGTACTCGCTTCGCTTCGAGAGAGAGGGAGAGCCAACGACGAGATTTTTTTTTTTTTTTTTTTTTTCTTACTCCTCGCCGAGTCGAATCAAAACAACGAAAATACGATACCACGCACAATAACGCGATTCCCCGGCTGTAATCGGCTATTGTCATTCCTCCGCCAAGAGATAAGACCGATGCGCTCAATGACCTGCCCCCCTCGGTGCATCGTCGCGTTTTACCTGGAACACGGCGTTGTATTGCCGATCTTATTGTTTCAATAAAATTCGATAGGTGCGTGTCTTATATATAATATATATATTGTGGTCATCTAGTGGACAGTTGTAAACATTTGCCGTTTGGCATTGAAATTTCATGTGTATGCGACGAGGAACCGGTGCTTAGAGGAGACTAAGCTGTTTGTATACATCTCAGAGGCACGTGTCTCACTCGCATTTTCCCGAGTTTGTACACACATATATATATATATATATATACACTCACAGTCACGAGGGCTGTTTGTTCGATTTGCCGATGTTACAGCTCCCATCGCACTTACTACCGAGTATGAAATCGTATGGCACGAACGAGTTGGTTTCCGTCCGAAGTAAGTCCTTCCGGATTAGCGTAATCCTCCAGTTACAATTAAAAGAGATTCGGTTTGTAAAATTTATCTCTCTGTACTGCATCGTCGGTTAATTACACAGAGCCAAAAGTTGATCATATAAACTCGTAGGTATGCTTTTCCTCTCCATCTCTGTGTGTGTGTATGAGTGACTCCACGTATACTCGAGCCTAAATAACGCTAATAGCGCACGGTTGGCTTGAGTAATCTGAAAAATCGGGTCCCCCGCGTGTATGTACGCTCGTGTATATTCCCACGTCCGCTAGGCAAGAGAGCCTACCCCCAGGAGCGAAAGGGACCCTTTTTGAGATTTCGCGGTGTCGCATGCACGCGCGCACACATTACACGTGCAGGTATACGTGCCCGCGCTCTCTGATGATAATATACTCCAGTTACGGACGATTCACCCTTATTGCCCCTGCACTCGTATATTATCTATGCGTGTATATGTGTGGGTACAGGACCGATGTGTGCGTCAGCGGGACTTGCTTTACCGCGTAACGCATCGCCGACTATACGAAAGGACTGTTGCTTCTGCTGCTGTTTCACCCCGTGTCGACCTCGTCCTCTTATATATTGTTTTTATACATGTGCCTTTCGACGAATTGGCTCGCGAATACTTTTTAAACTACTGCTCAAACTGTTGCATGCAATTACATTCGGAAATAAGGAGATGAGCTTTACGTGTCCGAAGATTCGGTCAGTGTCAAACTTACCGCGATACTTACTAAGCTTTTGTGTGATTAAAAAAAAGCTGTCTGCAGTTTTTGTGTGCGTTAAAATTTATTGTTTATTCCTTTGGCACAGTAAAGCTCTTCGACTTAATTCTCGCATGTGTATGCCAAAAAGAGAAGTTTGAGGCTCGAAAAGATGAGTGTTTCAGGGTATTAAAACCCATAGTTGAAACCCTATACCATTTGACCTTCATGAATGGACAATGACAATTTAAAAAAAAAAAAAAAAAAAACTAAATTGCTATCATAAATCTATCGTGTACTCACGGGCCACGTGTTTTGTTTGGGATTGCAGGTCAAGCGTACGTTCAACACCGACCTCGCGGACCTGCACGCGACGTGGAAAGACAACCACTACGGCTGGCTGCCCGGGCCGAAGCAGATACCGAAGCAGCTTGGCGAACATCTCGATCCGGAGTTTCGCGACAAGCTGGAAATTCGGATGGTGAGTGAGAATTTTTTTTTTTTTTTTATTTTATCTACCAAGACTCCGATTTGTTGATGGGTCTGAAAAAAAAAAAAGGAAAACCACATTAGCTAACGAAGCACCATCGATCGTGCTTGGATGCTTTCAGATTGACACGGCACTTTTGGATGCGTACGAATACATGCAGAGGTACGCCGTGGGCCTCGAGCAGATAGCTTGGGACCAAGAGGACCACCACCACGAGTTCTGGAAACAGTTCAAGAACACGGAATACAATCTCCGATCGGTAAGGCCACATAATATATATATACATACCTATCTCTCTTGATCGTTTACTTAACTTTTCGGTCGGCAAATAAACATCGGGATTTTTCTTTTTTTTAAACAATACCTAATTGGGCAGTAAAAACGACGGTAAGACATTGAACAAAGCGGGGGAGTAGATAATAAACACAAGCTCCGCTTTTATTGACGAAAAAAGGCCGCGGAAATCGCTGGAAAATACTGCAACGAGGAGAACTTTCGCAACTTAAAAGTCACTAAGGACTCTTTGATTGCTCTTGCCGTTAGTTTTTTTAATATCGGCTCGCTACAACAAAAAGGATTATTTACGGAATCGCTTGGGTAACGCTTTCCGGGCAAAGAATCGCGGAAGACATTAGTCGCATCGCGCGTACCTCTGCGCGATCTAACCGATCGAGACATTCCACGCGTTATTGCTCACGCGAACGATGACCACATCGATTGCGCTTTTATTTTTAATCTCTATGAAAGAAAAAAAAAAAGAAAAAAAAAAAACAGAGGAATAAACGGACCTCGCGCCTGGATGTCGTAGGTGCTGTGCGAGCTGCAGATGGCCCTGGCGGAGCGCTCGGTGGCTCAGCGGGAGGACGTGAGCCGCGACGTAATGTCGGACGAGTACCGGGACATGTCGGACGCGACCTTCCGCAACCTGCGCGACTGGATCATCTTCCGGGACTACATGAACGGGCTCGAGTACGTGGTCGAGGTGTTCGAGCACCTCATCAGCATCATCAAGTCCTGAGAGTGCCGAGCCGACGCCCAGCCGCAGACGAGTAGCACGATGTCGCGCCTCCGCGGTAACCACCGCGCCGGCGAGCCCAAGGGGATCGATCAGCCCCCTTGGGCCTCGTGAGGGGTGGCCGACGCGAGAGCGTAGATGCTACGCGGACGATTGTGATGATCCAACGCATGAGAAGAAGGAGGCGTCTCGAACTGCAGTCGATTTTTCTTTGCCCCTCGACCGTCGTCGAGTGTCTCATTCACGTTGGGGTGACTTTGAGCCTGAGCCTATTGTGATTTTTATACATATATGTATATATATATATACACACGCACGCGCGTGCGTCAACAATCGTCGTTTCGGTCCCTTTGGAAAATCACGAATTATAATTATTATAATTGTCCATTAGCTGTAAATTGTAACAACATCCTTTTAGCGCGTACGATACACACACTTTTTGTAAGATGTGAAAAAAAAAAAAAAAAAACAAACTACGAGGTCACAGGGTAAGTTCCAGGGACGTTTTTTTGATGCATACATACATATATATACATAATTATATATTTATTTATCTATGTATACATTTAGAGAAAGAGAGAGTGCTTTTTTTTTTTAATGGTTTTTACATTAAAAACTGTATTTATATACGTATATATGTGTAATAAATCCCGTCGCGACGGCGAACGAAGAAGGGCTTGGTGGTTTTCATTACGCGATCACCGAGGAAAACACTACTTAGTTCGACGATCTCGAAGTCACTCCCGCAGAACAATCGACAGTGACGGCGAAGCGCGTGCTCCGTTCCCTCCGTGGGATCGAGGGGGGGGGGTCGAACGGAAGGCTCGCCCGTTTGGACTCGGCCTGTCTCGTGCGGGAACGCGAGCACAGCTCGGCGGAGAACACAGAGTATTACCCACGTTGTTATATGTATCGATAATTGTTTTTGTTTTCGATTCGGAAGGAGAAGGGGGAGGATGATCATTCGCTTGTAAAATTCGCACCCTCTGTACATTTTCGCTCCTATTCGCGAGGTTTTTTTTTTTTTTTTTTTTTTTTCTTTTTCGTCGTTTCATCCCCCAAGTGATAATTATGTGTATAGAGTGCGCATGAGTGGTGAATATATGCGTGTACGAGTGATGATGATGATGACCGTCACAAACTACGCGCGACTGTTGTCTCTCTCGCGAATGCCCGAGATGAAGCTCCTCAAGCGAGTACTATGCGAGTAGGGCAAAATGTGATTATCACCGATCGATGTGAGGCGCGTTTTTTTAATTATGTGTATTTTGGCGAGAAAAGAGCCGATTGGGGTACGCGCGCTCGTGGACGTATACAGATGCATATATATATATTTTTGTCACGTGTATATTTATATACGTGCCACCACGCGCGAGAGCTCTTCGTAACCGGAAGTAATTAGTGTGTATTAGATGGTAATTTGTACGGAAATTCCGAGGGAGGAAAAGGGAGAGGCGGCCAGTGCCGGCGAGAGAGAGAGAGAGATGGAAACGGATCCCATCCTTGATCACCGTGCCTCTCCCGATTGATATTCACATCGACTCACCGCGAAGCGCCCACTCGCGTCGCGATTCTCACTTCTTTAGCTATGAAATATTATTGTACATTTGTATCGTCGCGTCGTGTCGCCGAGTGCGTATTTATTCAGATTTATATTTATTTTATTTTTGTAAAGACTTGATGAAAGCAGCACCGATAGCGTATGCTGATTAGGATGATACGTAGGTATGTGTGGTGCATTGCACGTGTGCTTGTATGTATATATACATGGTACACGCACTGCTCGCCCGGGAAGAGTCGCGACGACAAAGTTTAGTATAAATATATATATATACATATAAATGTATAGAATGGTCGTGTGTGAATGGAGTGTACCGCGAACTGCGCTGCTGCGACAAATCCTTTGCTGTCCCTCGTGCCCCTTTTATGTTTTACCCCCACTGACTGACGTCTCCGTCGGAGATGGAAAAATCTTTTACGCGCCCGGAGTTTATACGTATGGGAATTTTAGAGTCTTTGGACACGCCGATTTTCGGATGGCATGGTTTTTATCTTTTTCGGACCTGCACCCAGCGGAGCCCCGAACTTGTCTGGAATTTTTCAGCCGTTTGGGCTAATCGACAAATTTTACCTATCGACGGCAAGATTTTTATCCACAATAGATGCTGGCGGCTAAAAAAAAAAAGCCGCAGCAGCGCAGTTATGCCTGTATACGCTCGCTATGAGTAGTTTTGTCGAAGCGCGTGCCTTAGCGTGAATCCCGGCTCGATCGATTTCATTTACTTACGATGGGAAGATTCATCGAGAAATCCACTGGAAACAATGTTCCTCGCAAAACAAAACGGTCGTCGGTCGAGACTGCACTATCGGCGGTTTCTCGTCCCTTCGTATACGATCCTTTTGCTCCAACGCTATAATTTTTTTTCATTGTTTATTACTTTTTGTACAAATTTTTTTCCTTTTTTTTTTATTTTCTTTTTTACCGCGAATCGTCAAACAATCGTCGTCCGATCGAAACCATGCGCTTGTGTTTCTGTTGCGTTATTTTTAAGTTCGAAAATGTCTGCTGTGTAAAATTTTTTTTAGATAAACAATATAACACAACGATAAAATTGTGCGTCCATGATGATGTTCAAACAATTTATTTTACAAACCATCATTGTTCATGTTAGAAAATTCGAGATTTCGTATATACTTTGTACTATAGGTATTACACGTCTTGTATATTATACATTTTGTTTCAATCGTGTGTATATAATTATAATAGCTATGTGAAACGATAAATTATCACGAAATCTCTAGTTGAAGGCTTGGCCAGTGATTGTACACATACACAAATGTACACTGCCAGTCACGTCGTGGGTCTTGATTTGTAAAAAAAAAAAAATATCGAAAAAGCAGCGAACTAAGTCAGCAAATACGTCTACGGCGTCGAGAGTGGTTGTTGACAAAAAAAATACCCTTATAAATCCTTTCCTAAATCTGACCACATAAGGAAAGAGATTAGAGGAGTATGAGGGAAACAATATATAAAAAAATGTATGAGTGAAAAGTATTAGTTTCCAACACCTCACAAACCTCCCTATACACATTCCGTTAACTTACCTCTCACATTATAAAAAAAAAAAAAAAAAAAAAAAATTTACAACGAAAAGTCAACGATTTCTCGATCATCGATCACCGAGGGTGAACGCACCATAGCACCAAGGGTCACAAAAGGTCGATCATCCCCGAGAGCAAAGAGCCGAAAGGCCCCGCTCTTCTAACGATCATAATGCCTAGGCAAAACACCCTAGCCCGGTACACACGGCGGCGCTTGGCGCACGTCAAACAACACTCCTACAAGTACTTGCACGTATGTATGTATACATCACGTACCGTCGTCTTCCTCTTTTTTTTTTTTTACCTCCGTGAAAGCATATATTATAACGATCTCCATACACGCGCCCCGTGTGCCATATACACACACGCGCCCGGCTAACAGATTGGGCAAACAAGCGTCGGGTGGGCACCGGTGCGCAAGCCGATCTTTTTCCTTCTTTCTTTCCGCATATGTTTATACACTCGGTATATGTATATGTAATGTATCCTCTGTCAAACAACGGATCGCCATCACCACCGTACACGTACACACACGACTCGTATTATGTGGATTATACATTCTCCGGGCGGATCACACCGGACACACTCCCTTTTAGATTTTTCTCGTTTTACGTAGACAGTACAACGCGATCGTTTAACGGTGCGAATGACAACGGCAACGGCGCACGTATATAGACTCAATTTATTTGGCAAACCTCGAATGGTGTACGGGTGTGCGTGTATATAAAACACAGTGAGGGAGAGAGGGATGTATCGGGTTTCCGAGAAGAGTATTTGTCGAAACGTAATTTTTCCAATTACAGTTGGCGTCGTCGGCCGATCATACGTGGCAATAAATATACACACACACACGCAGGAGTCCCAAGGACATCGAGCTTTCGAATGCAAAAGGTAAAAAAAAAAAAAAAAAAATCGACCGAGTTGGCAATTACGTTAATGTCGACACGTAACCAAAGCAAATCGGGGTGTAATACATATCCGGAGGGGGGCGCGATTAGCCGCTACCGCGCGCGATCGGTAATATACACTTGCGAGAGGAAAGGGGACTCGCGTGATCGTCCTACGGCTAAAGGTATAGATGAATGAGCGCCGTGAGAAGAAGCCTCGAGAGAAGTACACGTATAGGGGAAGGAGTCCGTGAATGAAGGGCTCCGAGAAAAGCTTTTGCTTTGCGGGTGGGAGAACCTTTTTTTTTGTCGCTACAATATGTAACGTTGCTCTCGTATATGTTATTGGGTATACGTAAGGGATGACGATTTTTCTACATCAGCCGCGGTTCCTGTTTGTCACCCGTAATACGTAAACACGCCCACGCAGAGTTGTCTCAAGGACACGAATCCGTTTGACGAAACAAAACCGTACATATGTTCACGCTCGAGCTACCCCCCTTTTCTTTATTTTGGTGTTTGGATGGATGCGAGTCATCACCGAGAGCCAAGGTCAAAGGGAAATTCGATACAAGCGTTTGTTGATCCCGTGGCCTCGGCGTACAAGATTCGGCTCGAGTCACCATTTGGAAAATCAAAATCGGACGTTTGCGCATACGCATCACATATAGGGGCATGTGTTTATACACGAGCGATGCCCGTTCCCGTCAATCTCCGACGTACCGGCCTCGTTTAGTCGATACTTTATTTACCACCGTAATCCAGCGCATCCCCGTCAACTCGTACGAATATCACACCAATTATTGTTTTGGATTCCCAAAAATCGGCATGTACTTACCTGTGCCAAATTAAACAAAATAAAAATAGTTCACATGAATTATACAGCACGTGACTCTGTACCCTCAAACTAGTTCGTACACGCATCTCCCCCCACAATACCGGCAAAACTACTCGTCTCTCGTCCCCGTTCATTTGTAAGGTGGAGAGTCCTTGACAGGATACCAAAGGCTTCTTCTACCTGTGCAAGGCGCACACGTACACACACCGACAGTTGCGAGTCCCGACCCGAAACGCTGTCTCGCAAGATAATCGGCCGCTACTGCCGATGCTACCATCACAGTAGGTGTACACAAAGGGGGGGGGGGGCCGATGAGACGAGGTCTAGGTCAGGAAATATTTCGGCTCCTTTTCAGCCGATCTCGTCCTGTAGTGCCGAAAAAAGAGAGCGCGTATAGGCCAGGGAGTCCAGCCCGTTGTAATTAGGACAGTGCGCCCGCATGGAACACTCAATTTCGTCTCCTCTTTCGCCCGACTCTCTCTCCCTCCTGTATCTTTGTGCACACGTATACCAGGTACACAGGCTCGCTTTACCGAGACACCGGCTACATTCCTGCGTCGCGTATTATTATAGCGACCCTCGAAACGACAAGTCCCGATTGAATGAAAGCTCGCCTCGCCCGCTCTAACGAGAGAGAGGGAGATACCCAAAAACCGCGGATGCACGTGTATGTAATAGGTACACCGAACGAGAATATACTATACGTATTGCCGCGGATATAGGGGAGATCGGAGCCCGGCTCCTTATACTTTTGTTTTGCATTTCCTGTGCGCCTGAAGCTTCATGGCGACCGTGTGCTCTTATTACGATTACTTTTTTTCTTTCCTAACCGTGAAACCTTACGGTCCGTCGGTAGCAACCCCCTTTTTTTCTCACTGTTTTTCGCGAGCCGGAATACGCTTATGTGCTACCCCCGAGTGGTCCACTCTCACTTTCGCACACCATTCGCGCGTCGCCGCATCTCGGTATATTTATGTACACACGCCCGGAGGGAGCCCCAAAAGAAATCTCGGGCCGATCTCCGTGGGGATCTCCCGCCTCATCTTTCCACCTTCTATCTCATATTTCCCCCCCCCCCTCCTATCCTCGGCCTCGCGACTAATTCCGGCTTGTTAGCCGAGCGGCGGTGGCGCGGAAACAAATGCTCGCTTATACACTTTCCCGTCCCCCTTTTATTATCCTTCTGCCCCCCTCCGATGACGCTGCGCGTCCGTGTTTGCAGATCGCCGCGGGCCATTTCGAGCTGGCCCCACTTTTTTTTAATGGTCTCCAAAACTCGGCTCCCTGAGGGGGGGCGTGGGGGGCTCCGGGGGGAGGAAGAAGCCTAACGACTTGACGCCGAGGCAGTGCGCTTCTGCGCGCGCGTGTATCACGTATACATGTATGGTTGGAAATCACAGCTATCTCGAGCTCTTTGTCCGGGCGATCTTACAAAACGCAGCTGTGTTGTATAACGTGGTATATACACGTGGGATCGGCTCTCGGTTCGGCGGCGTATCGATATTATCCCCGGGGAGGTTAATTACAGTTCGAGTCGGGTCGATTTGCATAATATAGAGTTGGGATGCTGCGTGGGGGGGGGGGGCGTTGATTTCTAGCGCGACATTAAAATCGCGTAAATCACCGGGTCCGCGCGCGCGGGTTTCGCCTTGGAGCGGCAAATTAAAGAAACGGTGGAGAGCGTGTAGGTAGCCGCGGCGCGTAATTTTGTAAATCCTCGCTCGGCCGAAAAGGAGAGACACCGCGAGAGGCCCTCTCGGGAGACGTGTATTTTATACTTGTCCGCTCTGCTTTTTTCTCTTCCTCTCATTTTCGAGGCTTCGTCTCTTTCTCTCGTGACGCGACGGACGTCTTCATCTTCCCTCCTTCTCGGAAGAAATCCCACGGTTCCCACGAACGGCTCCGCATTTCACTGAACTGTGAGCTTCCTCGGGGTTTTCGGAGGCTTAATATGTGAACACACGTTAATATGTGTGTGGAGCAGTGCAGCTCATACCGAGTCAATTGTCCAGGCATGATCATGAATAAAGCGCAAATGATTTTTAAGTATCCACAAACGAACGCGATTTTTACTACGTGAAGTAAGTTATGATGACAAGATTGAGATGACTAGAAAATTTCAATAAACTGGCTATACGAGACGATGCACTTTGGACACTATTTTTATAGTCTCTTGAAAGTATTCTTATAATATACCAATCCATAGAGGAAAAAATCTTGCCTACCAGTTATTAATTTATTATTAAAAAGGCCACAACGTCATCAATGGATTATTTTTAAATATAAAAACTTTCGCATCGTGTATTACAATCATTACGAAATCATGCATTACGTACACTTAAATTTTACATACTTTTATTTTGTTTTAAATAATGAAGTCATTTGTCAAGATACTTCTTGTCATAGGGCAAACAAACGAAATAGCATCGTTTATTTTTATGTTTCAAGGATTATTCTTTAAATCTCATAAAAAAATTTGTAATCCGGCCCAACCAAGTCACACGACGATCGATCCTTTTATAAGATGGTATAATTGTCGATTTTGAACAGCTATTTTTTCATGATTTAGATAAATAGTTTGGACGATCCAATAGCTCCAAATGCCGGTAGGACCAATGATCCACCTGTGCGGTGTAATAATTTTCAAGATACATTTGAAAGTTGTAAAAAGATTCAGCGAGCCCATGAGTCTCCTCGACGTCGCAATTTATGCAAATCGACTGCCGACGAAGATGAACGCGAAAGCGAGCGAGAGCAGCCGAGAAATTGACCGATCGGATCGCGCACAGGTGGTCGGCCCTTTCACGCATGCATTTCAGGATTAAGGTCCATTTTCTCCTACCCCGCGACGGCGATAACGCGCGCGACTGTCTCCCGATGGGTCTAATTGCCTTACAGCCGATAGTACACGTCCGCCGATCTATACCGAGCACGTACACACACACACACACGCGCTAGGGGCAAAAGGAAGGAGAAAAACCTCAAAAGCGGCGATTCGTCGCGAAATGCATGGGAACCGAAAATCCCCGGGCTCTTTTCCAGCCCCGATGCACATTTGCATACCCGATGCACTCTCTGCCGACTCCTCCCGGTCGATGCACCCCGCGAGCGTGCACGAATTTTTCTGCCGCCGATCGCCAAGGGTATACACATCGGCCCGAATTTACGACCGTGAAATTGAAAATAAGAGCCGTCCCCCCGCTCCGGTGTCGAAAGATACATTAGCGTGTTATGCTAAACTCGTCCGGGCTAATAATACCAAATGTATACATGTATAGCCGAGCGCTACTAGGTATAATGAAAAGGACGCCTCGTCCATTTGTACACACCCCGTTTTTTTTTTTTTTTCCCCCGAACCTGTAATTTGTCCGGCCAAGGATCGCGCAATATCATACTAATGAAAAGTAATATAGTATTCGGAGAAGAAAAGCATACAGGAGAGTTTTCAACGACGCGATTTATACGTCATTAACCGAAAAGGAATGAAAAAAAACCGGCCGGCGATTGCCGATCGCGAACAAACGAGGCATGCATCGGCCTCCCTGGATGCGGGTGCACGAGAAGTGTCGAGGATGCATCGCCCGACGCCTCCCTCCCTCTTTATGCTTCTTACCCCGACGGTGACTTGGGGGAGATCGACGTTGGTGGCTCCTTGGATAGGAGACCCCTTTTGCTCTCTAACTGGCTGCAGCTGGTGCTGTTAAACTCTCTCTCTCTCTCTCTCTCTCTCTGCATAAATATAGTGCATATATATATATATATATATACGATGCTCGACTGTAATAGAGCCTCCCGTGAGGTACTCCTCGTTACTTTTGCTCCGGAGTGCGCGCACGTGTCTGCCCGTGCAATCACGTAACGACGATTTTTCGGTTTTTACAGCTCGTGTGCTGTAATACGCCGGTACACCGTGCACGTATGATTCGTATAATATATACACATGTAGACACACAAAGAGTGACGTACGAAAAATAAGGTCCTAATTGAGAGATTCTAGCCGCGTGATGAGGGAACGAAATGAGAAACGGATGCAATAATTTGCTAACGAGCCCACCTATTTCTCCGAGTCGCGAGGTTGCGAAGCCAAGAGAGAGAGAGAGAGAGAGGAGGGCATTTGAGACCAAGGGTATTTATATACATATACGTACAACGAAATGGGACGGAAAGAGAGAGAGAGAGAGAGATAAAAAGTCACCGAAGAGGCGGTAGGTGGAGGAGGGAGAGGAAGAATGTGATATCCCCTCTTGGGGCCGGGGTTGTCTTTGGCCCCCCCTCTTGTGGCCGGGCAGTACGACACACGGCATTCCAAAGGAAAGACAAAAACGTGACTCGCTGCTGCTCGAACGGTGGACAATATGTAAATCAGCGGTGGTTGGTGGTGGTGGTCACGATGTCGCGACCTCGGCAATCGTCTCTCCTCCTTTTGCGTTCGTTCTCGCGCGTATGCTTATATACCTACTTATGGGTTTGTGCGCGGATCTTATTTATTTTTCAGCGACGAGGAGCTGACCAATGCAGGGAGCAAACGTATTATGCGCCCGACGAAGGGAAGTGGAGATCATCGACGATCGCCTTATTATGTGGGTGTGTGTGTGTAGAGTTCGGGCACTGCAGGATGAAAAAAAGGGGTAAGGGACGTACGTATGATACCTGCGGGGCCGATCTCGTTGGCGCATTATTTTTATGCGTCGACGTTACAAAAGTATTGTTGCGATATCGTACGATGCATACAATGTATATATATATATGTATACCTTATACCTTCCAACGGTATGCGGGGGCGGGGAAGGTATAAGGTCTCTTTTGCGCGTGACTCAGATCCCGGTGTCTGCTGCGGCGAGAGCGCTGGGGGAGAATTTCAATGGGCAATACATGATAAATTGGCATCACCTGTAGAAAGACAGCCTACATTATTGTGTAAAAGTATTTTACGACTCGTTAGAAAACACCAAGAATTATCATTAGGCATTATTTAGTAGCAAAATAAGTGATATATGTATATAATATATTTTAATAAATCTTGTATCTTGAATTTTGATACTTCGTCAACGTTTTAATTGCAAGCGAGGAAATCTACTTTACAGTTACATGTGTTCCCTTACATGGGTTTTAAATGAAAAATAGTTTGTGGGGAAAGGTCAAACAAATTGTACGACTCTGATGTGCCATAAACTAGTGAATCTTAATTCAACGCGAAAAATACATTTAAAAAAAAACTAGTAAAATTTAATAATTTTGTAAACAATTTTTGTGTCTCGATAAATAAAGCAAATCCCACGAAAAAATTTTATCAATTAGATTTCAGATGAAATTTTTAGCACAAAAAAAGTACATCGATAGTTACTTAAAATTAAAAAGAAATTTTTTTATATTAGCTCATAATTTAGCTGTACGTACACTTGTACAAGTAAAGTATTACATGCATTTTTCATGTTATAATGCAATAAATTGTTTTGTACGCATATAATTTACGAATAATTTTCAATAAATGACAGGTATAATAAGAATACCTTATGATTTTTTTTTTTTTTTTTTTAAATTCAAAAGTCCTTTGTATAGTATTTTCATTAATTCATCATAACTTTTTTTCAATTTTTAGAAGTTAAATATATGTAATTTTATGTGCCATATTTGATGCACGTTTTATTTTTACTCAGAAAATGTTTTATTTCATTAAAAGACCTTATACCCAAAAATATGTATTGTAGTTGTACATCTTATTGTAATACTGACGTAACAAGTCTTTTGCCAGTTGAACCAGCAAAAAATCAAACCTCTTTAAATTGCTTTATTTACGGCGATGGTTGAAAGTCATAAATAGGTATAGGTATGTACATGTCTAGTTTCAATCCCCGTAGAAGCCACTATCTATGGGGGAGCGAGCCGCAAAGTCACGACCGCAATAACGAAATTCACGCACATCCAGCACTAAAAGCCCCATTGTGGAAAAATATCTGTGGTCCCCTGACACGGGCGCACCTATTATTGCCCGTAGAGCCACGAAGACCGGAACGGGAGGCAATTGAAAAGCGGTAAATTACGGAAAAGTGTCTCGCACGCAGGGCGGTAAACGGCAAACTCGGGGCTTCCTTCCTCGGAGGAAAATTTTAAGACATCCGGAGGAAGAGGGGTAAACATAGCTCAAGGAGCTTTACTTTATCGTACAATTACATCGGTCCCAACAGTACACTTTGGTCAGCGCCACACGCGCAAATGCATTGCCGTGCGCAAGGACAAATGCCGTGGGTTATATACGTATGTACCACGCAGTCCCCGGAGACATCACCCCGGATAACAATGCCATCGACCGAGCCGCGTTTTCCACCAGTCATCGGAAAAATTTTTCTCACACCTTTCCAGGCGACGAGGAGCGTGCGAAAAAAAAAAAAACGACAATCCCCGAGCCTTTTCCGCTAATGAAGGCGGACGATGATTCGAAATTTATTGTCGGCCCGACTTCAATGACCCGCAGCAGCACTTCCAAAGCAAGTACAGATACACAATATGCGGAAAAAGAGAGAAAGGGCCAAACTTGTGTCTCTCCTCGTCGCACCTGTGCACACGCGCACGTAGCCTCGGCTTAGCGCCCTAAATCACCGGCGCGCACTTTACGATCGACAGCGCCGTCCGAGGAAAGGCTGGGCGACAAGTCAGTCAATTTCTTCGCCCCCCCCCCTCCTCTCTTCCATATTCTTTGTGCCCAAGGAAGAAAGTATTAACGACCGGCTCTTTTTTTTCCCTCCTCCTTAAAGTGCGATTCGACGCGGGGTCTCCTCGCGTGATTGATGAACGAGACGTCCCTTCGGCACTTTTGCGCACCGCCACATGAATGTATATATACTTACTCCCGGGGGGGGGGGGACATGTAGGTATACACAATCGGTGTTGCTCCGGCGAGGGAGGAACATAACTCGACGGGTCGACTTGTTGCTCGCAAGCACCTTTATGCCTCAGGTGTTGAAGCTCGTAAAAGCGAGGAGTGACCGTCGCTGCTGTTGTTCCTGTTCCTGTACAATTGCGTAGCAAATTTGCTTAATTTTATATCACGTGGCTAATATGGATGATGAGGTTCATTCAACAGTTTATCTATTGGTCGAACAATGAAAAAGTTATCCCGATGATCATTTCGGAGGTAACATCAGAGGAGACCCGCCTCGCCTTTAGGAGAAAAAAAAAAAAAAAAAAAAAAAAAAAAAAAAAAAAAAAAAAAAAAAA
>NW_019379484.1:2061048-2103725 GCF_000648655.2 Copidosoma floridanum
AAAGTTTATTAATTAATGTGATTTTATTTCAGCAACAAAAACATGTTACGTTTCTATTTTTATCAAATAAAATTTTAATATATCTTGCAAAATCTTCAATTTTTAAACATATTTAATTGTCATACTGCTCTTCACGACACCGAATCATTTTGAAGTCACTGCAAACTATCATGCACATGAATTATTGGTGGGTTGCCAATTCTATCATTACAAATAACGTGCATATCATTTTTTCTGTTGGGCTTCGTCGACTTACAATGACGTAAAAAAAAAAAAAATACATTTTTCGATCTTATTGATTTAAAGTAAAAATACTTCATTATATGCCACTCGTATTCAATACGAAATGAAAAATCGAGATATGCAGTGTTTTTATCATAGCAAACATTTTTTAGAAAAATTATGGTTCTCTTCAAACGTTGTATAAAATTTTAACCCCAATGTTTAAAAAATATAACCACATCATCAGTCATAAATCTATAAAAACTATTTCTCCCATAACACAGAGACGTTGATTGCTAAAGCAACAATAACCAACGCATTTTGTGTCTCGAGTGAGTATTTCCTTGTCCAAAATCCATGCCCACCCTTAAACACGTACAACGAATAAAATATACTAGATTTGAGAGCTCGTCGTACACGTGTACCGGCGAACAGGTCGGGATCGACCGCACAATGCTGCCGAAGGTGCCTTGTTAACATCCGCAAAACGAGCATCAGGAATCCAAAAGAGCTTGTCCTATTAGTGGTTCGAGCGGGGCGAATCTTTTTTCTCTCCCCCTTCCCCCCCCTTTATTCTTTTATCCCGCTCGGGGACTATACTTTCCCTTTCTCTACATCTCGAGCGCGTGTGTTTGTTTGCACCTATGCCCACAAGTACACTGTATTAAGGGACGTCGTAAATTAGGGTCTCTCGCAAGGTAATAAGGGCTCTATGAAGACAATTTTCCCCCATCCGATGGAATACTCAATAAATCATTCCCTCACGCGTCTTTGTTTTTCACAATAATCCTTGTTAACATATTAGGCTATGAATCTAGGACACATTTTTACGGTAGACATGAAACCGTGATAAATCGCTCGGCGTCAAAGATACAATGTGACGCTACACACATAGGTGTCAGTTTCAAATCGACGGCTCCACGTGAGCGTCCTTCGTAAGTGCACAAAAACACAACGTAGTTTAGCTCGAAAAGCCTCCGCAGTCCATCATCGGCAAACAACAAAAGTCCCGAAAGGAAAATAAAAAAAAAAAACCAGATCCTCATAGCGCATAATCGACGACTAACCCTTCATCTTTCATTATCATTCCCAGTCGTTCACAATACAACTGCCCCCCCCCCCCCTTTCAGCTTGTCCCGAGCATATAGCGTGTATATGAGGCATCTATCCTCCCTCGACACACAACAAGCGCCACGGCACTCGAGAGAGAAAATTATTCATCACTCTCTGACCCCCCCTTGCCCCCCCCTAATCTCCCCAACAAACACCGTCTAGTCGGCGGATTAGCGCGAACGCATCGCACCCGCAGAAGGAGACCTTGGCGGCGTCTACGATGACTCGTGCATACATTATACACGCTTATACATACATACGCATACGCGAATGAAAAGAAAAAAAAACATATATATATATAAATACTTACAGACGCACGCACACACCTTGACCATTATATGGGGTATGGGTTGTACGTACAGGTTTTCGGGTAGCTGGCGAATAGCGTCGGTGGCAGGCGCGGCGGCGCGGATGAAACGGGATCACCCGCACGTGGGAAAGTGCGAGGGGCCCCGGTGAGGAGACCGTGGGGGGTCCCCCCCTCTCACACCGGCCGGCGCGACTAGTAGCGTCCCCCCCCACCCCACCTCCTTCTGCTTCTTCTTCTTCTTCTTCGCCTCTCGTCATCCCTTTTACTACCTCGCCATTGTACACTTCACGGGGTGCCCCGCGCTCTGCTCTCCTTTTTTCTCCTCCTCTGCCGTCTCTCTCTCTCTCTCTCGTTAGCGCTATCATTTCTCTTATTCCCTACATCTACACAACAGCATCGCAGCACTCGTTACGGTCTTTAGGAACGAAATGATTATTCATAAGTATGTCGATAAATTCATCGTAATGCCGTGGTTGGTGAAGCGCTGCGTGATAACTTAATAAAATTCATAAATAATTCAAAACCACGTCGAGCGCTGCGAACGAGAAGGAAAAAAAAAAAAAAAAGAAGCGTCGGGGCTCGTTAATAGGAATAAACTGCAACGATCCACGCAACAGAGCGGTTAGGGGGAGGGAGGGGAGTGTGCCATTTTTCATTGGCATCACTCGGCAAGTCTCCCGAAAGGCCGAAATCGCGTTGATGGCGCTCCTAATCTGAAACGACATCGGTCGTATCTTAGTCGCTGGTATACACAGAAAGAAAGAAAACGACTCTGGCACGTCTTGTATATATACACATATGGTGCGATCCCTTCCAGCCGACCGATTCGAATTCGTGTAGTCTATCCCCGGCGCCCCGTATATTATATACCTGCTGCTTAGGCGGTGAATTTCTGTAAAACACGTGGAATAATTAAAGCAACACGCTTGTAAAGTTGTTGGCCGCAGTCCCCTTTCTCGCCGTTGTCGGTCTGATCTAACAAGCCAAAATAAAAAAAAAAATAAGGG
Source organism: Copidosoma floridanum (assembly GCF_000648655.2). Next base: position 2,063,701 of record NW_019379484.1, read on the forward strand.
GCAGCGGGACGACGGACGACTTCCTGAGCCAGAGGTGTCCGCGACCAGGTAGCCGCGAACACTCCCCTCTCTCTCTCTCTCCCTTGTACGCTGTACACGTGTATGTGGATCTCTTCTTTCTTCTTTTCGGGTTCTCCTCGCTTCTGTTTCTTCCTTTTCTCCGACTCGCTCCCGAGAGCCCTTCTCAGATTCTCGTCGATACACGCTCTCTTTCTCCGCGTGTGCTCCTGACGCGCCGCCGGGAGGAGGAAGAAAAAGGAGAGCCGAGGATACCCGGGCTTATCACGGTTAGGATCAGAAATAAAAATAGTGGTAGTAGCCATCGCGAGACATCCACAATCATAACAAGCATACACACATATATGTACGTACTACGCTCGGGTGGAAACTTGTGTTTGACGATAGTTTATGCTGGTCGTTGTGCTTGTTAAATTATTTGAATCTCTGGTTCCTCTTTTTTTTTTGTCCTCCCTTGTTGTATATACTTATTGGGGAATGCATTTAAAGTATAATCGACGACGAAGACAAGGACGTTAGGTAGTGGAGATCGGTATCTTTGGGAAAATTCTTTCGTAAATGGTTAATTTGCATGGGGTCCACACACTTTTGGTTTAATTGGTCCCCGATGGATTATTCATCCATAATTACGTAACTGAGGGAAACGAGCGTAAACTCCGGGCTCGAAGCAAGAATGTATTTTAATTACGAGCGCGTGTGCGTTTTCGGACCCGCGTCTTGTCCTCGTTACGCATGGCCGATCTACGATCTTTAGCGTCTCTTGTTACCCAAAGAGCGTACACCGTCGAAGCCTCCGAAAAAAAGAGAGAGCAAAAAAAAAAAAATACACCAACGAGAGCACACGAAAAGAATACAAGGATGAAAAAATAAGTGAAGTAAAAAAAGACGACGCGGCTCGACAATGGTGGGGTAGTAAAAGAAAAAAAAAAAAAAAAAAGCGAGGGGAAGAGAGCCCGTGGACCACACCGGGCGATATTGTGCGGGGGAGAGATGTGGGCGCCCGATCGTTTTAATTTTTCCGCGCCCCGAGCCAAACGGGGGCTCGCGCGCGCGCACCTTCCACGGTGGTAAGTATAATGGGCTGGGCGGGCGGCCCGTCACGCCCCGCAACGATTCGTCGACGACGGAGCCCAATTGAAATTGAAATGTTCCGGCGATGGTAATACACACCTAACAACGCGTCAGCCCCCGAGAGAGGCCTCTCCTTTATATATTCCCCGTCGAGCTCTTTTCGAACGTCCTGTACTATATACGTTTTATTTGTACGCTCCCCTATTACTCGCTCGATGCAACACCGGATATACAATACAAGTGGACAAACAAATGTATTTTTTTTTTTTTTTTTTTTTTTTTTTCACCTGTTGTGCCGTCTTTGTACGTATATCACTAGGTGGCGATATATTGATATTTAATAATGAAAATATGGTATGCGCCTCGAGGGCAAAGTAGTTCATTAAGACGAGCGTATACCCACCCACGAGTGATGGCTCTCAAACACGAGTAGGGGTAGCTCACTTTACACCTCGAGCTCTCGGCTATCTCTCCCTTCCCACATCTCACTCCTCGAACTCTCCAAAGGAGCATCCGTCGCACTTGGGTGGGGCGGAATCTTCCTTCTCGTTAGCAGTCCCTTTTAGGTCTGTATGTATATATATACACATGTCCAACAGCCAAGCCGAGCCGAAGATCCATTGATATCGCTCACCGTACGGTGGCGCTCGGGAACTCGTGGTGCACACGTGCGAAACTTCTACTTCTGTCTCCCTCTTGGTTGTATTCCCTTTGCACGTATGATCCTATATCCTCCGACGTCCTGATGCACGGGTGAAAGTCAAGTGCTAACGTGCCCCCTCCGTGGGTTTCGAGCCGCTTAGAGCCCTCGACTGACAATTAGGAGGATATATCCTTCGTAAATCGTTTGTTTCTCGCTCGATAGGTGTTTACAAGCGCTTAAGCTTATTTGTTTGTACTTACCAGGAAAGTGTTCCGTGCACCGTTAATCGGAGATAATCGGCTCGGTTTTTGCGATGAATTTTCTATCACTCGGAGATCAATGAAGCGAGTCGATTCAGAGAATTTTTGGCCAACCCCACTCGACTTTCGTGGGTAGAAAGCAGACGGAAGGGCCAGTGTGTCTGTGTGTCAAGGCACGTGGAGACTGCACTGGAAGGCGTAATTTCACCTTGGCATCGGCTGTAAGGGGTTAATAAAAATTTTCCCGGGGGACCGAGAGAGCCTGGCGGTCGACGACAACAACAACAACGACGACGATGCACGAGCCCCTTGGAAACCACAGGTAAGCTTTATTATGGCTTCCGAAGGGCCGGAAAAGCGAGTGGTATACTATATGTATATACACGAGGGATTCTTGCTCGATGAGGCCAACAACTCTCTTTTACAGAGGGGAGGATGGGACTACTCGTGGAGATGTGTATAAAAAAAAAAAAGAGAAGAAGAAGCGTATGTATATAGAGAGGGAGGGAGAGGAGGTGAGGAGGAGCAGTGAAAGAAGTCCCGTAAAAAGGCCCCGTGGCAATAATCCCGGGGCGTCACGGATGCGCGCAAAGGAGCATCGGGGCTAACAATCGGGGTGGCGAGGGGGAGAGGAGCCGTGGAGGAGAAGAAAAAAAGAAGAAGGGCCAGGGCTCTAATCCCATCCCACTTGAATTCGTGAGTTGTCGGCAAAGTGCCGGAACGGAACTGACGCCATCGGCGCTCTTTCTCTCTCTCTCTCTCTCGGTCCATTCATGCCCCCGAGAAACTTTTCTTGAATGAAACCTCCCTCCCCTGGTCTTCTTTTCTCCTCCGTTCGCCCCCTTTTATTTTTCGTCCCTCTCTCTGCGCGCGTCAGTCGATTCTTCCTCGTTTTTCTCTCGATTTACGATTTTCTTCTTCTTCTTCTTCTCAGTGTCGTCGGAATCGTCAATGTTTGGCTTTGATGCCTTTCTACCTCTGCGTCCGCGTTAAATCGATGCATCATTGGGATTTTGTTGTTATTTAATTTCGAAACTGATTCTTATGTCTTCACATGTTCGTTCGATCGAATAGGTCACATCGTATTGAGACGGACTTGAAACAGATCGATATTGCACCTCGTTGGGTTCCAAACCTCGCATCTTACGTAGTGTCAGTCATGCACGAGCTAAGTAAAACCACGATAATAGAAGGGCTTGTACCTTCGAAGGTTGTGGATAATGATGAAACAAATAAATTGTCTCTTCTCATTGCCCGAACCTAACATTTTTTTTAGTTATTAATTTTTAGCATACCATTGATCAATAGTAATAATAGATGATGAAATGAGTCAGATTAGACAAGGCAAGCTCAGTAACCCTGTATTTTTATAATGTACATTTTCAACATATTCAACATATATACGTGCACATACCTACAACGAAACAAAAACACTTATTTATTTACGGTGACGCCCGCGCTCTATTCATCGCGCCAAAATCTCCCCCATCTCCAACTTTCGACCTCGCAACAGCTCCACTTTTTTCGTTTTTTTTTTTTTTTTTTTTTTTTTCTTTCTGTTGCCCACTTCCACTGCGGCCAATACGTGCACACATACCATATATACGCCTCGTCCAGTGGCGGTAGCAAGAAAAAGACAGAACACAAGAGAATAGTCCCCGAACGAAATTCTCATTCACAAACTTGGGATCTGTTAGCTCGCGCGCGCACAATGCCTCTGACCATCGGCAGATTTCGTCGTCGCTTGCCGGCACAGTCGAAACAACGCACGTGCACACCTACATATACATGCGTCCGCCGTAAAGGCTATCCGAGAGAAATCCGAAGCTGACCCCGAGCTCCCCCTATTCCCCAACGTGTGGTTTGTTCGTTTCTGTGTTATATATACACACGTGGTCGCGGTGCCCCATTCTTCCACCTTTTTCTGCCCCTCATATCCTCTCTCTCTCTCTCTCGCACGCCCACGCCGAGCCGCTATAAAGGGCGACAATCCGGCGCCACTTTTCGTCGCGATCTCCCATCTCGTACACACACATTCGCAATGCCACGGGCTCCCCTTTGGCACTGGACGGCCCGACTTTTTATCAAACGCGCAAAACACAAACTTTAACCGCCCCCCCTCCCCCCCCCTTGGTTAACGATCCCGTGTGCCCAAGATTTTTATTTCTCCCTTTTTTAACGATGGTATATAAGCAGGTGGGGCCGAGCTTACACTACTTTCGAAGGGGCGCTTGCACACGCGCGCGATCGTATAAAATTTACGACGAGACCTCTCGATTTGTCGTACACCTAGTACACGGGCACATAAGCCGATTGTCGCTACCGCCGTGGTCGTTGTCGTGGGGGCTACATTACATTCCCTATGAATTATTTATGCCCCGGTTTTACTGCTGCATCAAAATCACAATCGACCAAGACCATCAGCTGTATTTCCCTCCGATGATGCCTTTATGATTCTTTTTTTTTTTTTTTTTTTTTTTTTTTTTTTTTTTTTCCTCTCTCTCCCCACGACCGAGCGCGGCACAACCTTGACTTTCGAAGGTGTCGCCGCGGCTCCCCCCTTTCGGGAGATATCGATCGTAAACGATCGTAAACGATCCCTAAACGTGCTCTCGATTCGTACTTTTAGGGTTCATAAAAATTCATTTCGCCGCGTGATGTGCTTTGGCCACCGAGCGATCATCTCTTACTCCGAGTCAACGTCTGTTTTTGTGCCTCGTGTACATGGGTGACGGACGACAACACCAAGTGATTTAGGATTTGGAATGTCGCCAAGTAGAAACTGTGTGAGAAACTGTACCCACCGGAATTTCGCATGAAATCTATAAGTAGCGGCGACCTTTCACACCAAAGATTATAATATACCAATGCACTTCCTCCGTGCCCATCGAAATCCAAAATGTACCCCATTGTCTCTTTCTTTGTGCTATTATATATGGATGTACCCACACTGCACGGGTGTAAGAAGGTATATAATACATGTTACAGGTGCCCCCCCCCCCCCCCCCCCGAAAGAAGAGGACCGGCAGCGCGTTTGGATTTGGCAACATTCTTTCACACGCTAAACGCGCAACAATGGGCTTGTTTGGCCTATGATTTAAGGGCAGGCCCATCTTCCACACACGCACTGCCCCTCTCCGATTCGGGTGTGTATCCATTTCTCCATCTCCCGTGTCGTCGGTGTGGAAACGCCAAGGAGCCTCCCCCCCACGGTCTTTTATTTTACACCCCCCCTTTCGAGGAGATCCCTCGGACCGGTGGGTGGGTATGCATTTGTACGTACAAGCGCCATGCACAACGTGTAACATCACGTATACACACCCACGCCCGTGTATATATATCGTCATTTATCTTGGACCGTTTCGAAGCCGCCACCGCTCGCGTTGCAGTCGGGAGAATAAGCGCTCCCCTTTGTGTTCTGTGCTCCTGTTTCTCCTCCCACTCGACCCCTTGTCCGTTTCTTCGGTTCTTTCTGTCCCTTCTCCCCCCACCCCCCTCGCACTCTTCATTCCAATGTTGGTACACGTATATCCCTTCACTTTTGCCCGTCTCCTCTTCTTCTTCTTTTCCTCCCACAACATTAGCTCCACACTGTTTTCCTCTCCCCCCCCCCTCACTGTCCTTTGGTTTAAGGGCGTTATCTTGATCGACGGAAATTATGGGATTCCTACGATCCATCGACCCGGGCCGCGAGTGAAAAATCGGTACAGCTCTGCGGTATGCATATGCAGATTGGAAAATCGGCTCATACAAATGAGGAGCCATTCGTCAGCTTGGATCTAGAAATACCTGCGGTTGTCGTTCGTGGCCAATCGAAGCATGATTTCTATTCGATGGAACATACCGAGACGTTTTTTTTTTTTTTTTTTTTCTTGAGAACCGGTGCGCGCGTACCTATACCGATTCCGCAATCGGTGGCGCCCGGCTGGCCCGGAAATCGAGCGAAATTCCATCCACCCCGTATGAACGTGTAACAAAAGCCAAGGCGCGGCAGTATTGGGTGCACACACGCGTGCAACACAAGCGCGAAAACCGCGGCGAGCCGGCTATTGGCCAAACGGCCGGGCTTGGACAAATCGGCGCGCGATCCTGTAACGAAACGCGGTCGACCACGCCTCCGCAGAGAGGCTTCTTCCTCGGACGACCCGTGCACGGAGAGAGAGGGACGGCGCGCAGAGTATATAATCTGCGGCGAAATCGCGATTTCACGGTCCGACAGTCACGGACACTTCTCTCTCTCGCCGCGCGGCTTTGGGCTACAAATGACGCCCCAAGTGATGGGTTATCTGCTTTACGAAATCTCCGAGTCGGGCACGACACAATGGGAACACCTTCTTCCTTTTTTTTTTACTTTTTTTACTTTTTTTACTTTTTTTGTGTCCCTTTTTGGGCGAACAAACACACGGCTGGATAACGGGCTTTGCGATTTTCACGGCTGTAGGTGTCGCAGGGCGGCGATCGGGCTTTTCTAGTCCAGATTAGATAATACGAGGGAAGCTGCTGTTTTTTCTTCCCCTCCCGGCACGGAAGTCTCGGCTTATGATGCGGCTTTGCGGGCACTGTCCTCGGGTCCACAGGGCGCACTACTCTGGTTATCAGATGTGTAAAACACACTACCGTTTGACAGCTTCTGGAAGGAGCGTTGCGTAAAACCATAATGCACGTGCCACCCTTTGTCCATCGGATGGGTCCATTCCGTATTTTTTTTTTTTTATTTTTTGTTTTTTTTTATTGTCGCATAGGTGCTGGTTCTTATCGTGAGAGCGTGACATTCCTTCGTTTTCGTAGGAGGAGGAGGAGGAAGGCGTTCTCACGCGCGAAATTATCATCTCTACCTTTGAATGGACCCCACACAGCCTTTCAAGCGGTGACGAGCGCGAAAATTAAATTTGTCGTGCTTAGAGGGGGAGACGAAGACGAAAAGTGTTAGAGGAGATTCGGTCCCGAGAGGTGATGAAGAATAATTGATTTACGCACCGGCTCGAGCGCTACACACGACCGGGGAGGATGACGCTGATTGCCTCGGCCATTGGGCTTTGCTTTGTGCACGACTCGACCTCGAGAACAACGGCGGACGTGGTTTATTTGCCTTTTTTTTTCATACCTCCGTGGTTGCGGGGTAATAGTTGTCGCATGAATCGTCCCCGCGATGCTCGTATCGGATGGATTGTGGAAAAAATATCAGACAAGTGTTTTTTTCCTTCTTCTTTCATATCAGCGAAAACTGACAAAGTACCATGTAATTCTAGCTTTGTTGGGAGCGAAGGAAGGAAGAAACATCTGTTTGGTAGTTGAAAACAAAAAGTCCGAGTGCCAGGCCAAACTGATAAAAATCAGGCCGAGCGCCAGTTTTGTTTTTAGGGAAGAACCAAAAATTATTAGAAACTAACTAGTTCGGGGGTTTGACTCCGAGAGGATAAATGTCCATTCGGCATTCACGGCGCACTCGACCTCCGATTCTTCCTTTCTTTCTTTATTTTTTTCTTTCCCAAATGGACTCTGTGTGTATGTGTGTATAGTGCACAGGAAACACGGCAGGCCCGCCCGCCCAATTTTGCCGTGAATTTCGTCCTTTTATCCCTCGAAAAGCGTCCTCATCGCGCCACGTCCGTAGAAAAACACTCCTTCTTTTTTCGGCCCATTCACGCCCAGACGCACAAAAACTAACCGGCGTCTCCACGCTCCTCGCGCTTTTCCCCATTGTTCCTTCCGACCGATCCTCCCCTCCCGCCCTTTTTACACACTTGGCGCGTCGAGCTACCCTCAGGGACACCAGAGATGGCGTTCCCTTGCACTTTATACACACCCTCGAGTCGCTCCATCAAAATCACATATCCGATGGTGGTGGGCGGGTGGAGAAAATAAAACACCGTCCCCGCCCCGTTTGGCGCGTGGGCCCGCTCAAAGTCAAGTGCCCTTGGCTTCATTTTTCACCCTCCAACCCACGTTACATACTGCACGTAAACGCGTGGACTTGCGTACACGCGCGAGAAAAAAATCCATCCGAGGTGGGGATCGTAAAAAATAGAGGTCAGTAGTTCAAGGCAGGGAGTGGCAATAAAGAAAGAAAGAAAAAAAAAAAAAAAAGGTAAGAAAACTCGACGGATCACTCGAGTACACTTCCTGCAAACGCGTTGCGTCCTACGGCGGACCCCACACGGCGCTCCCCCGGTGGTTGCACCTCCGTATACCCAAAAAACCCAATTCTTACCTACACCCTCCCTCTACAGCACACGCACGCACACCCACGTAGGGTACGTATATATACACTCTGCGTGCGAAAGGCGCGCGTGTGCACAAGATTTTTCTCATTGTCCAGCTCTTGAGCCTATACGCGCTCTCTCGCGCCTCATTTTCCCGGGCATTGTGCTTTGCTCGGGCACTCCCGAGCGTCATCGTCGTCCCTCACTCGGGAGGCCCCCATTGTGTCTCGCAGTAGTGGTCTCTCGCTCGCTTCGTCGTCGTCGTCGTCGTCGTCGCTTTCGTTCTTTTATGCGCCTCGCTGCGACGCCGCCGACCGGATATACACTACGGGGCGATGATGACGACGCCCTCCGACGAGGATTTTCAGCTTTTTCCTGGGGGGGGGGGGGCCTACTTACTGCCCATACCCTACGTATATACGTATATAATACTCGTGCATTGTGCGACACATTACTCTGTGTGTGTGTTTATGCCGTTCCTCCCTGCAGCGGGGCCCACAATGGGGGCCAAAGGTAGCAAAGTGTGCGGCCTGTCCGGGAGCCGCCGAGGGGATTATTACTTGATTTTTAGCGAGTTTTAATTGTCCCCATTGTCGTCGGGGCATGCTTTTCCAGTCGTGCACGAGGGATCGCCAAATGCTTGTGTGCACTTTCGAGCTGCGAACGAGCGCCGGCCTTGAATGACTCCATGGGTTGTAAATTTGGCGCACGGGAAAGCCATTCCCGCTGACACAATGACATCGTGACACAGATTCTTCTCTCCATCCCTCGGCATTTTTCGGATGCTTCACATTTTTTTCCCCCCCTCCTCTTCCCTCCCCCACCCCGTGTGTACGTGTGTATACACATATGCGTGTGGCCACCTCGGACGACGCGATATTTTGGATTTCGGTCCGTCTCTCGACGATGACGATCGAAGCCAATTCCTTTCTCATCACCGTTGAGTTACGAGACACAAGGTCGGGGGAGGAAGGGGGATGGATTCCGATGAGAATTGATATTGTTTTTACAGAGTCTTGGGAGCCGAAATATTTTTACCAAACGGTAATTACGTAACAATGTCCGACTCGCGTGTCCAATGCGGGAGAAGGGAAAAAATGGGCACTGGGAAGTATCAAGGGGGCTACAGCTGTACTTGTGCACGTACACCAAATGTGAATCACATGTAGAAGTGGATCGAAAGAGAAAGAAAATACAGAGTCTTCGCTTCGGGGGTGAACCCAATATCGATAAATACGCAGGAATGCTCGTACAACTACCAGTGCGCTCGTGTGCATCCACGTCCGATCGTGTTTCACGGGGTTTTTCGAGCATTTAGCCCCGCACCCTCTATCGTTTATTTTAGATGGACTGCATATATATCCATATACGCCAAGGATTCAATGGCTGCAACATCATGTATATAAAACTCGCCAAGCTGTAATAATGGATACCTTCCGGGGGTGATATGTAACGCGATCGATGATGGTGTTTCGAGTTTCCCGTGTCCTCGACTGTTTATATTTAGAAAATTAATTTTATCAAAAAAAAAAAAAAAAAAAAAAAAAAACAACCGAGACGGTAATCGTTAGGCTTTGAAAAAAGTAAGTAGGTATGTTCAGGAGAAGAAGAAAAATGTTTCTCAAAACAAAATCTGTCATTAAAAAATGCCGAGCCCCTGCTTCGGTATAAAAAAAAGGGGGGTGGGGTGGGAAGAGCGGACGTAAATATCCCTCAATATCTTATTTTGGCAAATACAAAGTCCGTATATACACCTCCGCCTCTTTCGGAAATCGGCCATCACGGAGTGGAGTCCGAGGCCCGGTATTTTTGTCTCCATCGACGGTGCGACTCGTCCCAAAAGACATAGTCTGTGCCAATCTCGGGCTCACCCCCTTTCTTCCTCTCTCTCTCGACCAACGGCACATTCTAAGGCTAATTGGCGCTGCAGCCGAGCACACCCCCTTGCCTCTGTAATTTCATTAGGAAGGCGCGTCCCGACTGCAGTGTATAAACATACCTGTGCACTGTTTGGAGGATGACTCGTACATATACACGGGGTACGATCGAGACTCCCCCTCTTTCCGTTGACCCTGTGCTCGATCGCATCGCCACTAATGTGCGTGTTTGGGTACACATGTGTATGTATACTTGCACACGTGTGCGTTTCTCGTTCTGTGTCTCGTTGGAATATTTTGAGCTCTCGGGTGGCGGCGACGATTTTTCAAGGTCCGACTGCGCGCCCTTTCATTAAGACTTCCTCACGAGGGGACGATTACAGTGACGCGAGGAGAGCAATTGTCTACTAAATGTGTAATTGTCACGTGAAAGTGCACCCAAATTGACAAGTCTAAATTGACCTTTTTTCTTTTTTTTAATCTGGTATACGTATAGTGCGAGAAAAGAAATGCTGTCTATAATTTCAACTGTATTGATAACGGCAACGTGCGATAAGTGATCTGTAAGGGGTGAGGTACAAAATTGATATTACAAGTAATATCTTGATTCCTTGTTACCTCATTACCAATCATGCCGAATTTGTTTTTTTACTCATACAAATATTCTTGGCAGAGCAAATAAATAGCAGAAAAAGAAATACTGCCGTATTTTGCTCGATATTTTGACACAATGACGATTGCCGAGTAAATTAATTATTTATTGATACTTTAGCCTCCAACCGCTACAGAATTCAATCATTTATTAGTTATTGTAGTTATAAGTAATTAAATGTATCTTCAGACTCTGTAGCAAAACTGCATTTAGTTATCTCAATTACGCTAATCATTTTTTTTTAATCTTTAAGTAAGTTGAGCTATTCCATACAGTTGCAATATGTGATCAGTTGGACCATTTCACAAACTGTACAATTTATTACTGTACGTTTAAGGAATGAGTTATACTGAGAAAATGTACTAAAATTACTTATCTGTTTCAATTTTCTATTTTGGTTATCTTCATAGGGTAGATAAGAGAATTGCTAACATGTTACTCATCCTGATTTATATTAAACAACACATGAGGACAAGAAAGGCATAAATAATACAATTGGTTCGTGTCCAAAAGCGCACATTTAACTTCAACAGAAACTTTTATATATCTTAATAATAAAAAAAACTACAGATAACGTTTCGAATTGGCTAAAAATACCATAAATCTTTTTCCATGTCAAATTTTAGAACAAATTAATAATAACGTATAACAAAAAAAAAAATATACATATAAAAGACATCACAGTTTTCAAATTAAAAACGAAAAATGATTTAGGATAGGCCAATTTAAAACATTCTTAAATTTCAACAAAACATGTGTTTACAGATTTTTTTCTTCACATGGCGTAATATTTGGTATATCCTAGTTATCATATGCAATAATAATTTAACAATTCAAGTTAAAGCTTTAATTGCAAAGATTCTCGTAAGAACCTATGTTGTTTTTTTTGTCTTCTGGATAACCCCGATTTCTAAGACCTTATAATAATTATAATGTACCCAAATTAAGCTCTAGTTAGGTTTTTATCAAAAACGTATTGACACTCCGATACCATGCTTAAACGAATAATATTTATTAACAACTTTGTTATTTCATTTTTAAACCATGGATTGAATTTTTCTTATAACAGAAAAATCAGAAACAAATTGAAATTGATCAATCAATTATGCCTAACAGTCTCATTATCAACATTAACCGAGATGGTCTTTAGGACAACAATGTTCATGCATCTATGTTCTTCGCCCACCGTCTTTGTCAGCTTTTTCTGGCCTCCCAACTGATTATCCAGAGCGCAATTGGTGCGATCCAGCGCTTTGAGTCCTAATAAGCGACGATAGGCTTTTCGAAACGCCGGCCTCTTCCAAGCGTAAATAAATGGATCGATACCGCTGTTGCACGTCGCTATCCAGTACGCCACGAAAAATGACGTGTCGCTTGGTTTTAAGCTTTTTTTCAAAGCGAATAAAAACAAATGGATCATAAACGGTAACCAGCACAACGAAAAACAACCGAGGATCGTGAGTACTACCTGTAAACATGGTAAATACGATTGATATAAATATATAATATTAGAAGTGATGTGTAGGTACGTGAAATAATATTAGTATACCTTATTACTTTTGCTGTAACTGGCATTACATTGCTGACCAACTTCTTGTGATCTCGCTCTCGATCTTTGAGTATATTCCCTAGATGTTTTCCATATCTTCCAATAGAGCACCGAAATACTGAACCAGACAATCAAAAAGTTTGGAACCATGATCCCCATTACGTATTGTCTGGAACATCAAAAGCCATAAAAAGTTATGACAAAATTATTCCGATATAAAAATAAAATAAAAATGGATGCAAACATACGTAGACATGACGTGGCAGAATTTGCAGATGCCCGGCTTGTAAGTGTTCCAATAGAGGGGTATCGTAGACTTTAACAGAGTTACGCTCCAAATAACAGCAATCATAATATGGATTAAGCTCTTGGTTACGTATTGGGGATATTCAAGTGGATAAATTATTGAAATGTATCTGTCGACAGCTATAGCCGCCATATTGTAGTATCCAGAAGTGCAGGCAATAGACAGAAAGACGTATCTGTTGAAGTAAGCAAACTTAAGTTAAACCTTCACGATACGCACTGTACAATGGCTGTAAATCTAAAGATAAAAATTTTAAACTTTTTGCTAAACTTAATGTTCTATTATACTTAATCACTCACCTAAGTAAGCACGAAATTTTGTTATTGAGATCTGGGTAAACGTACAATATGAGATCATACAGTGTTGCGGGAGCCATAAGCAGGTCTGAAATGGCGAGGCTGATTATCAGGCGGTTCGATGAGGCGCTGAATTGTTTACGGCTGAGCCATGCAGCTAATATGGTCATGATATTCCCAAATAATATAACTGAAGCCATAACTATGGTGGCCACTATCCAGTATATACTGTAATGACTGTTTGGTAAACAATAAATAATCAATAGAATAAGTGACGATTGGTACGGTCTTACTCGACTAGTATTGAATGTCATAGAGATATTATATTATACTATAAAACATTTTTGTTTATATGTTGCACTTATTAACTAATTCATTAGTTCTGACAAATCAAACAATTTTGAATAAAAGAATATTTAAAAAGATTGTAGGACGTAAAGCATTTTAAGTATTGTGCCTTTAACAGAGTTTCGCACTTCACAATCTTCGTGAGCAAATTTTCTTATACACGAAACTTATACTATCTTATGGTAGTCTTTTGTTATTGGAAATTCAACATTACGAAAAATAAGTAAAATTCATATACTTACTTGAGAAAAGTGTGAAGCATAGCTGTGGCTTAAACAATATAAACAGTGCAAGCACGAAAAAAATACGCTGCCTGAGAGAGTATTCGCGCGCGTGTGAAACTGTTATGACTTTTTCCCGAACGCAGTACAGTAATCAGCTAACGTGAAAAACCAAAGGTGAAAATGAAATAACCATTATTTAACTGGATATAGCCTACGAAAACTGCATTAGTCTGCCCATGACGGATAAGTCAATGGAAGTTAAAAAGTGATATCATGGCTTTCTTATCTGCGTTTGGGTACGATAAACAACCTTTCAGTTGATCATAAATGTGAAAAACATAATTTTAAAATACATAAAAGTAACTTGAAACAAAACTGTTTTCAAGCAAATGAAAATTTAGTAAATTAAAGTTAGTATCAAGTAACATAATATTACAAATTTTGCGCAATTCTTAATATAGTGGTATCAAAAAAATTTAAGTAGCTGAATATAATAATNTATCGGCGTGCAGCGGTCGTATACCTACCTGGTCGCCCGTACGAAACGGCGTGCCATAAATCTGTTATCGGCACCAACGACCGAACGGAAGGGAGAAAAAGGGACACGACACGACGACCCCGCTGTATATATGTATAGGAATGGAAAAAGACCGCACGCCGGCAGCAGTAGCTATATTTCTATAAATATATGATGAAAGTTATTTATTATCAGCTCGTTCCTTACAGTTAGAGTAAATAAAAAAGTTGAGATAAAATCCTATAAATCATCACAAGACTTTTGTGGTTCAAAGGCTTGATGTTTTTTTAAATTATAAAGATTCTTTGAACCACTTTGAACTGAAGCTTTAATTAGTATATATAAAAGCAATTAAACAAATGAACACTTTGGAATACAAAATGATTGATGTGCATTTAAATACATACTATGAACTCTACTTACAAAACAATCATTTTATTTTAAAAAAGTTATTTAGCTTTGTATCGAATAATTCGAAGACAACTTAACAATCAATTTTTTTGACTAAGCTATTTTTATAATGTAGTCTGCAGCCAGGTATAGTAGCTATTTAATTGCACAGGAAATAGATCTCTATTCTAGTTTGTTTTGCTCTTTTACAGGAACGAGCAATTTTTTTTTTTTACTACCCGTATCGTCCTCATCACTGTCATTTATCACCTTCGAGATAAACCCGAGTCTAGAAGCCATGCACATGGAAGCGGTGATATAGTGGTAAACGTCCCGACACAGATAATTGCGGCTAGCCCAAACGAAACGAAACCACACCAATTCAAAGGACACCGGCTGTTGTCCGAGCTGGTATATACGTATACTCAAGCTCCGAAAGATCATGTCAAGGATAAATTTGCCGAAACCCTTGACGAATTTTCTACGGCAAAGAGCACAATCTCGCTTGCACGGCCGTAAAAGTTTTTATTGACAACTCGAATTTGTACGACCAGGAAATTTGAGTTTTTACAACGCACGATGTGACTTTAACACCAGATGTATTTTGGAGTAGTTGTGGTGGAAGGGACAACCAAAAGGTATAATGACACTTTTCCGGACTGTCGTGTACTTAGCGTCTGTATTATCTTAAGCCAGATCAAGATAGCCCAAACAGGTAGATTGTGACGGTACGACGTGACACTATGCACCACCACCTTTGACGTGTTCTTTAAACCCTATACACGTAGTTCTCCCATATCCATAGTAATTCCCGACCACCACAAGTACGACGAACCATATTTCCCAGTTTTTCCCTCGGCAACGCAATCTCGTCCATACCAAAACAACAATTTAATCTCCACTTTACGATGACAAATTTTTCCCCCGACAACTGCATCTCCAAAGTCCTCGCGCTACGGATTAGCAGGTAAAAATTCGCGCCCCCTCGTAAATAATAATGAAATCTCACCATATTCAAAAAAAAATCGGACAATTTCTAGCGCGACGGGTCGTAAAAGCGTCCGGAGGATAACCGAGTGACGCCCCAAAGTGTTAACAAAAATTATCGCGATTAGCGAAACATAACATTCACCCGAAGTACAGCGTAAATAACCCCGTTGGTAATCCGCGCAGAGCCGAGAACCCACACGCAACGAGATTCATCCTTTCACGAAGCACCGGCACTATATGGACGGCCCCAAAGAGAGACCGCCTCGGAAGCTGTATATGTATCAATCAAGCTTAAATCGTAAAAGTGTGGGCAGTTGACGGCGGCGCCCGAGTGTCGGGTCCTGCATCCCTTTCTCATCACCGCAACTCTTTTGCGACAAAAGTCCAGAGACGGCGGATTAATTCACTTCGCCTCTCCCCGTGTATATACATATATTATCTATGGTGCACAAAGGCACACCGTCGACGCGCCGGATGGATCGATCGGAAGGGGGGGGGGGCATCCGTCACTCGCCGAAACGACCATGGTTTGGGCAAAAGATGAGGTGGATGGAATGGAAAGTCGGAGGGGGAGGGGAGAAAAAAAAAGTCATCGACATCCGGAGAGTCCGCATACCAGATACGGCCGCGTGGGAGAGAGAAAGGGAACGTCGCGTAATCCGCAGATTTACGAGGCGAGGATGAGAGCGAGGAAAGAGACTCCTCTCGCGCGAGGAGGCCTGCGGTGCTCGGGTGATTTCTCTATTAGCACTCGGCGCTGGCCCGAGACCCCCGTCGATCGGGGCCCACCTCGGAGATGCTCCTAGGGACGCGCAGATTTCTCCCTCTATCCCCACCCCCCCCCCCACCCTCAATACACACCCTTGACCTCTTCTCTCTCTTTTTCTCTGCATCCGCTGTTTCATGCGCCTCGCCCTTGCTTAATGGACATAAAATAGAATCCAGATAGAGAAATGGCCCTGCATACACCGTGATGCCCTCATTTCATACCCCCAACCCATGTTAAATCTTATGAAAGCAAATAGTAAGCCGTGGCAGCCACCGGCGACAACATACCCCCGTTTCCATGAGACTCCGTGTTAAAGTGACAGCCAGCCCTCCAACTTCACGAGGTGCAGTGCAGTTACAACGCTCGGTTGTTATTGTTGTTGTTATGTTTTTTGTGAGCCCATAGATGGGTATATACCTGCGTGCAAATGGCTCGTTAGAGACAATTTTCCTGCCCCTGGGGGGAACGGTGGAAAAATGTTTGTGTGTCTCCATACCCTCGTGGACATTTCTTGAAACGGCACAGTGCAAACTCGGCAGCACAAAGAAAGAAAGAGGGGCCTGTCGGGTAATTAGTTTGAGCGCTCCTTCTTTTTCTTTTTTTCTTTTTTTCTTTTTTTTTTTTTTTTCTTTTTTCTTTTTTCTTCTTCTCCCCTCTGGTGCAGGTGAAAACACTGATGGGCGCGTGAAACAATCGTGTGTTGTGTGTATACATGGCTTTGGCTACCGAAAATATACATGTACCTATCGGCGTGCAGCGGTCGTATACCTACCTGGTCGCCCGTACGAAACGGCGTGCCATAAATCTGTTATCGGCACCAACGACCGAACGGAAGGGAGAAAAAGGGACACGACACGACGACCCCGCTGTATATATGTATAGGAATGGAAAAAGACCGCACGCCGGCAGCAGTAGCGAGCTCTTTACGGCAAAAATTCTGGCGCGGTGCCAAGACCCGGGCACACGCACCCGTGTATACATGCGAGAACGAGAGGAGGTGGGGAGGGGGGAGGATAAAGGTAAAAGAGAAAACGAGAAACGGAGGCTGATCCGACCGAGACGCGTCAGCAGTGGTGCAACATCGTCGAGGGGAGAGGATGCGCACATGTTAACAAGTTGGGCGATAGATACGGGGAGATAAGCTCTCTGGCAAAAAAAAAAGTAGCAGCTCCTCTGCGGCGTGTTCGCGCGTAATGCGACACCAAAAACACTCAACCGGCCAGGCCAAGATCACGGGATACAGGACCCTTGTTTTTCTGCACGTTACATTATGTACATATACATGCATGTTATGGTGGCCCCTTTGCCTACAGAGCATCACCAAAGAGGTGCTATACGGCAGGTTTCACCGAATGTTTGCACTTTGGCTCGCACCACATCTTCATCCGTACACGGGGGCCGCTTAACGGTTCCGAGCGGGTGATTTATTGAGGATATTTACATCGAACCTGCGCATATACGTACTTTCGGGGGCGAAACCACCAGGGCTTTCATCCAAGCCGCGCTCGCTCGGGGTCCAAAGTTTTCTTGTGTTGCGAAGTAACGCGCATTTCCCACGTTCAATCCAAAAATACGAGGGCGCGTGTGTGTGCATGCGTCTTACCCATTCAAAAGAAGAAGGGGAGGGGGTCATTGAACACTTCGAAGGGCCCTTAATTGCCGTGTTTTTGGCGGGGCCCTTTACAGTCGACGGATAAAGGCACCGTCGTTATCTCCGAGGAGGGGTTACTTATTTATGGAGCCCATATACTCCCTAGACGCGGAAAACGCACCGCACACAACTGTACTCGCAATCCGAGGCAAAGTAACTATACGCGCGGAGAATGGAAGGGTGGAACATTTGTACCGGGGACCCCCTTTTCTCATTCTCACGAGCATGACTCCCCCGTCGTGATAATCATCGCCGTTGTTTTCGGAGTATCCGGTTCCCTCTCGATCGGACATCGGGAACTTACTCCTCCGGAAGCCAAATTCTGTGTATCGTGAGCAGGTATAGGATATCCCTAGTAGTGTCAAAACGAGATCGCAGGGAGTGCCGGCAATGATTATTCCCACACGTTGTTTCAGGATCCTCTTTCTCGCTCGTTGTTGCGTGCGCGCCTGTACATAATATATAGTGTTACCGATTACGTGCCGACGACTGCTCGCGTCGGATTGCCAAACATTCCTCTCTCCCGATGTACAATGGAAGTGCTCCTCGGGGAGACAGGTAAACACGGTGCGATTCATTGATCGTATAAATCATTTGCCGCGAAACGTGTAGGGCTGACGATGTGCAACCGAGCCGCTAAAACGGGGTGAGGGGGGGGGGTGGGTGTAATTTGAAACGAGCCCACAGGAGCACCGCGGACGAATAGAGAGGGGGAGGGGAGGAAGGGGAAAGGAACAAAACTAGAATCCTCGAGCGGGAGACGCGTATTATACAGGCACGGAATTTTTGGGTGGCCACTTGGGTGCGCGGTGACGTACAAAGTGGGGCCCGTGCGGTTTGTCTCGCCGCGGAGGTGGCGGGAGAGCGCGAAAATATCATACTTACCGCGCGTGGGAGAATGGGACGTGTTCGACAACGAGGCTCGTATAACCTACGCTGCCGAGGATGTTAACAAGGAGATGGCGTATCTCTCCTCTTTGACCCAAGGGAGCGTGTATATATAACTGATGTGTATCGTGCGTGGGCCCGAGACGTTATCGTGGGAGTGATACGTGCGCTCACGAGACTGAAGGGTAGTTTTTTCATTTTTTTTTCTTTCTTACTCTCAAAGCTTCGAATGCTCGATCAATGGCAATCCGGTAATGGAGTAGAGTCGAGGGACTTTGAGAGGCCCAATGGTGAGCCGGGCACGTTTGGGAGATAAATCCTGGCTAAAGTAGGCCCCAATTACGAAAATGAGTCATATCAAGTACGGGTATGGAAGAGCCGTGCCCGAGGCGATGCCCAAACAGCGATAATACGCGACAGAGTTCTCTTTCGTATTCGGAGCACACGCGCGACGTATGCGAGCCGGGATATATATAAGGGCCGCATAGTATGGTTCTCAAGCTATGTGCGGGGTAATGCGTGTATTATGATATTTTACCTCGTACAACTACAAGTACACCTGCGAGAGCGTGCGAGATCGGCTTAATTTATTGTCAACTTCCCCGTTCCTCCTCTTCTGAACTCCGTGTATAATAGACCTCTTTCTCGGGGGGCGCCTTTTGTACCTGCGCGCAGTCGCGTATACTTTACGGGCTGGAGTATATTCCGTGTGAGATGCTGAGAATGTTAGACTCTAATATTCTTGTTTTTTTTTACGAGCCACTCGACTTTCTCGGGCGACTCTGTTTGCCCTTGGGGTGACTGACCCCTTTTACTGTGAAATTTGGCGAGTTTCTCTTTTAGTCGATATGAATTGGAAAAATATGTTTATGATTCAGAAATACTGACTTGACGCCTATAGATGTGCGGATTGGCTATTATTTCAAAAAACACATGTACTTACAAGTTGTAAAAATTTTCGCATCAACCCATACATCTACCTGTACTTTGAATGATAGTAGAGAACAGTTACACGTAGGAGCAAATAATTAGTAACAAGGAATTATAGTTATGTATAAACGAAAAAGGCAGGTGTTGAAAATTTAAGATTTTAATAGAAAATCGTGCTCCCTAAAGTAAAATAAAAAATAAAAATAAAAACTTGTACAGTAATAACCATTTTCCGGCAGGAGTAACGAATTCCCAGTAAGCTCCGATATCCCTGTGGAACCTTTACTTGTTGGACACAACGGTAGTTCGGGTTGCGACTCGAAAGGGGCTCAAAGATGTTGAATGAACCCCGAGATAGGTAATTTTTTGATTAAACACGTATTGAAGGACCACAAAAAAGGGGACCATTACATTTAAATCCAATATCAAAACACAGTAATTAGATGTAATAGTCAAAAAACGATTCGATAGGAAAAAAAAAAAAAAAACATAAGAATTCAAAAACGAGATCTTGGAGTGGCACTCACGTGCGTGGGGGTTCATCCTCGATTGATCAGACACCCCTTGAAAAAGGCTCACTCAAAACAGCGTCCCGCACTGAAAAAAGGATCCCAAATCGGCCACCTTATTTCTCGCTCGAAACGCAAACGCTTCCACGAGCCACTGATGGGTGACAACGATCTCGTAATTGCATTAAAAAAATTGCGAGTCCTGGATCGGCAACGTGCCAAGCAGGAGTCTCCCTCGCGCGGAAACCTCCAGCGTCCGCATCCTCCGCCTCCGATCGGCAAAGCAGATCTCTCCGAGCCATCCTCAATCGAAAAATCCTCGCAGCCACACGAGATGTACAACGGGACTCTCGCGACTACTCCGTTAATGACGATGCACCCGCGCGCCTTTGTTGATTTATACGCGCGACGACGCCGTGTTGTATGGTTATAAATTAGAGCCAAGATGAATTCGCGCGCCCATCCATCACCCCGATCTCCCTGAGGTTTCCTAGAGTCGACCGAGCCCCCCGTTTATCGGCTCGATTATTTCATTTCCGTGGCGTGTATCTATGGTGTGTTTGTTGAAATTTACTAGGCGTACGGTATTCGGGAGATCAACAAATAAAAAGGACGATTTCACTGTCCATACGCGTGCGAATCCAAAAAACACGCACCGCCGAGGGCGAGGCGCATAAATTTGATGTATATTCCCGATAGGCGCGATAAATTTCTGCCAAATGCCGGGCAAACGCGTTTATAGGTACACATATATATATATCGACACGCGCACCTTTGGCAGTAAATCCCTGCTTGTATATAATGTGAAAGCGCCACGTGATAATAACAGCGTTGATGCGCGCCTCGACGGCTTAATGAAACCTTCGCGTGCGCGGTAAAATGCCCTCGCCGGATCTTTCCGCCGGGGCCTTTATTATTTTTCCTGGCACCCTCGTTTTTGTGTAAAGGTGCGCGTCGTTGTCCGCCTCGTTTGGAGGAGCGCGCGTTGATTAATCAAGAGGTGATGGATCGCGGCCCATTTGGACTGTTGTTTTTTCTTCTCTGGTGAGTGAAGCTTGGAGTGCCGAGCGGCTTTTCGAGCTCGTAAATAACGATTTTCGGCCGATTTCACTCGGTAACACGCGTAATTCCATTCGAGCGCCATATAGAGTTGAAAAGTAACAACAGCATTTTATTGGCTCGTGTGTATTGACCTCCCGTTGCTGCATCGGTCCGTTGACCGTAAATAAAAAGCGTGGGGCTCTCCCCGTTGTTGCGCGCTTTGTGTCCGTGTCCTCCGCGAGGGCGCGAAGATTCATGTGAAAGGAATCACTCGGATTTTTCGCCGTGCGTATATCACACCCACGATCGCCTTTTTCGCTCCTTCTCTCTTCGGCGCATTGTCTCGCGGCTTTTATTACTCGCCCGATCTGATGCGCGTGGCTTTACATAATGTGAAACCAAAAAAAATTGGGTTTGGTGCTCGTTTTTCATTTTTTTTTTTTTTTTTTTTTTTTTGTATTTCGAAAAAATCGCCGAGGCTGCTTTCTTTCGATTGCTTCTCCGTAAATGAGCCGCAGCTCTATATAATGACGCGCTGAGAAGCACTGCTTACGTAAAGGTATGGACATGCGTCTCGTGCGAATTCGTGTGTTTTCAATGATTACCCGCAACTCGTAAGTGCAACTTAAAAAAAAAAAAAAAAAAAAAAGAAAGGGAGGTAATTATTGTCCTGTGTGTGACTGCGAGGATTTTTTCGACTCAAAAGTACCTCGAGGTCGGAGAAAAGTTTTTTTGAAGAAACCATGTTTCAAAAGGGTCTTTTGCACGGGCACGTATGAAAATTACAATTTGTGCTCAATGTGGGTTACTTTTCTGAATGATGCTGGCTTAACCAGTTTTTCCTTTTTTTTTTTTTTTTCTTCGTAATGCTTTCATCATCGAGATTGAAATTTTAAAAAATTGTTTACCGTCGACAAAGTTGCGAACAAACGATATGTTCAATCTACTATACAGAGATTTGTGTTGCAAAAATAAATTATTCTAGAACGTAGATTGTATTATTGAGCCTGGAATGACTAGTTATCTAAAAAAAAGGAAAGCATGTAGTAACACAATGCTCGATTCAAAACTGCATTTCATCAGGAAGCACTTTTTTTAAGAAAATTATTTTATTGAATACAACTGAACTCAATAGGAGGTTATTATTGTAGCATAGGTAGGGCTACAAATATATCGTTTTAGACTTGAATCGAGAAGTAAATAATTATTCAACTAGCTTATGACTTTGGATCACAAGCGGCACCCCGGTTTATTTATGTGTAAAAAAAAATATGCAGAGATATGGATCCAGTTTATTATTGCAAAAGTACGGAAAAAAAAAATAATAATAATAATAAAATGAAACAGTAGATGGAACTCGAAATTAATAAAACTGACAAATCCCGTCACAAGCTCACGCGTGCGAGATTGATGCAGTTTGCGGCCGCGCTTTGCGCTGGTAGGTAATTTGCATGCAAATCACCGGAACACCTCGGCCTTTCAGCACAGCCGTGCCGTCGATGCGCTTTTTTTGTCATCGTCACTTTGGGAACCCGAGCTGGTCCCTCTCACTTTCTTTTCTTTTTTCTCTATTTTCGATTTCTTTATTCGGACGAAATTTTCATAATCTCTAATCCGTAACAAAAAAAATGAAATTTTATGGCTAGGAGGAAGAAAAAAAACTTCACATCTCAAGCGGTGACTCGGTTAATAGCTTTTGGAACAAAAAAGTGTTATAACTCTTTTTGACTACTTTAATTTTTAATCTCTCTTTCGTCACTGATAATCTACACCGGCCCATCGGCATCGCAATAACATTTTAGTATCTTTCTCTCTCGCTTGGAAAAAAAAAGCATAGTCTTAAAAAAAACAATAAAGGGTATCTACATCAGCTGAATCACGCTAATCGCAATCCGCATGCAAGAGCCGATTTTACACATGACAAACGCTCTTCATTACGTTGCCGTCCGAAAGTTATATAGTAGACCACAGACCCAAAGGGCACATAATCTACTGCGCCCCAGCGTCGCTTAAATCACAGTGCTAATACAGCGCGTAAAGTCATACAAACCGCAGAGCTTACGAATTTCGCCTGTCCGTCCGTTACGCGCCCCCGGCCCGTCTCTTGCGGTGGTCGATCCCATCTTTGTCTCGCACGAGCGCGATTTTTACGGGCAATAAAAATATTAGTAGGCAAGGCTTCCTCCCGGGACACTCGATTTATTTCTTCTTTTTGGCGTGTCTTTTGTTTCCTCCGTCTTTTTTCTCCTTCCTCGCGACATACGGAGATGCGTACAAGCCGATTTTAACAGATTTCTTTTTTTTTTTTGGTACCTTGTGTCGAGATTAAATTGCAGCTTTACGAGCCAAGAGGCGATTCGTTGCTGGAAATCGGCTTTTTGTTTACACGTTCGATCGAGCCGAGAATCGATTTTTTTACATTTATCACACCTTTTTACTGTCAGTATACGTGAAAATGATAAAACTGTAGGATAAATAACGTCTCAATTCAATTAAATAAAAAAAACAAAGAAAAAAAAATAAAACATCGCTACTTTAGCGGGGCGCGCGAGTGAATGATGTATGAACAGGGTAATTTAAAACTCAAGCGTTTCACAAGCCTCCGTAAATTCACTTAACGATCACAACGAGAATTATCGATTCCGCAGTCATTGTCGAGCGCGCGTACACGGTACTGGCGGGGAAACAAAATTATTAATCTTCTTTGTCACGCGCAAAACCATTCGCCCTCTCTCTTTCTCGGTTACGTGCGCAATAAATATCCCGGACTTTTCGTTTTTGGAAGTCCACGCGGACGCCTCACGTTTCAACGATTTGCGGAATGCTCCCATTCATCGTGATTTTTTTTTCCCCCCCTTCTCTCACTGGTGCATTTCTTTTTCCGAGATGACGAAATCCTCGCGATTGGCAATAAATTTTTGAAAATTCTCCATTAGACAAAAAGAAAAAAACGAAACAATTCAACGGCGTTAGGAAACGATGAATCAGCCCCACACCGCGGCTACAGTAACTCTGAAAAATCTCCAAGTGAAGAAATAATGCGCGTATATAATCTGAAATAGTCATATTTGCATTCCACTCTCTCTATCTATCTCTTGGTTTGTACAAAAGAAGGGAATTTATTCGCGCCCCCCCAAGTGAGCTTTGTCGCAAAAAACTCGCGCGAAATAAATTTATGTCTAAAAACTAGTTATCGCGAGCTCGCGCTCAAATCGACCGGGCATTGTGGAGGTGAGATTTATTTCGAAATTAATAAATTTTGCCCGGTGTTTTGTGCACGCGTGAAAAAAAAAAAAAAAAAATCGCATACCGATCTCTTACGCAAGGCTCTCGTTTTTTGTTTTCCCTCCTCGGACGGTACAGCCATGGGTAAACGACGAGGAGAGACTGAAGCGTTAATTAAAAAATAATGCGCTGCTCGAGCTCGGCGTAATCACGCGTCGAAGCAATTCGGGGGAAGTATATACGATGTGGGCGTTACTTGATTCGCGATACGCGAGCCAAGACTTTATGGAATAAATTTGGCCACTGCGGAGAAAAGTAATCCTACGATGCGTCCAGAAAAATGCTTTTCCACCGCTACAATAACTCTTGTATCGACGATAAAAAAAAAAAAAAAATTCTATGGCTACATATTTTCGCTCGAAAAAAAAATTGTTTTTTATCATCCCGTCAGGGAGTGCATAGATTTTCGGGGGCGAACGAGCGATCCATAAATATCCCGAGAGCCGCTCCGTGAAATACGCGCATGCGTGCCTATACATATTTTTTTTAACGACGCTGCCAAACGTATCACTGTTTGTTACAGTGCGCGGAGAGAATTATTGCACACCCGGCCGCGTAATCCCCGAAATTATAGTTAATAAACTATAGACGTGTGACGTCCCGACTAGCGTCGAATCTGACAAAAGACGCGCTTCGAGACTAAGTTAAAAAAAAAAAAAAAGAAAAAGCTCGTACATCCCTACAATTTGCTCGAAAAAAAAAAAAAAGTAAAGAGCAGAAAAACTTGACAACTCCGTCCTAATTTTCTCTCCGTGCGCATCCTTACCTCGGATGGAAATAAAAAAAAGGGGGGGCAGAGCCGAGAAAAAAACGCAAAAACAAGACACGGGCATACCACTATACACACCTCGTAATGTGGTATAGGGGCGAGAAAGGAACATCGGCACAGAAGGAGGGGGATGGCTCTTACAAGCGAGTACACGGTGGATAGAGGTTCTCTTCTTTGGCCAACGTCCAATTACACGATGTTCCTTTAATAATTATGCAGCGCCGGGACTTAGATCGGACGACGCGCCCGAGAAAGGGTATGGGTATCGTAGGTGGGTATACACACCGGGCAGCATCACACCAGCGCACCTTTAATTTGGATCGTATATACATATACCCCGTCGCATCGGTCCTTTCCCCCCTCCCTATAAAGGACTCCTTGCCACGGTGCTACCTCGTTTTCTCCGCTCTGCCACTTACCCACATACACACCACCACAAATACCCACAGAGACAGGCAGACTGCGTGTACATACACACCTTCGTATAAATATAAATTCAGAGGGAGTATATACACGTGCATACGTATAGAGGGAGGAAAGAGAGGGACGGAGAGAGTTTTGCTAGAAATCGCCGCCCGGGGCGCCGTACGTGGGAAACAAGGTGTACGGCGCACACACGCGAGAGAAAGACAGGGGTCTCCTGTATACTCTTGGCGCACGGGTGGCCGCTCCTTGTATATATATATACATTGGTCCGAGATTTTCGTCCTTGGCAGCTCGTGTGTATAGCTGCGACCATCAGCCGGTCCCCAGACGCCGTGTCGGTTTGGCTACCTCTTCCTTCGTGCACCCCGATCTCTATTTCCGATCGATCGAGCGCCAGAGTCGAGAGACGACATATATTATGTATATATAATCCCTTTCACGTTTCGCTACATAAGCGTTATTATGATGACTGTGCCTCGCTGGCTCTCGTATTATAGGTATAAGTTTGTATATTTGTTTCGTCGGTCCCAAAAGTCCGTGCGGCTATATTAGCCGACTGATGTACGGTCCACTGAGATCGGCAAAGGCGATGATCTGTAATCAGCTAGTAATTACAAGCGTGTAGGGACGATTCGAACGACAAAATCGTTTTTCTCTACTCGGCTGGGATGAAAAAAAAAAAAAAAAAAAAGCAACTATACTCCTCACGGTCATAGACAAATTAGCATAATTTCAATTTAAATCTTTATCGAGCGCATATATAAATACATAGGCTTCTAGACGATATCTTTTCCCACCTATCGCGTTACCTCTGCGCTATTGTTTGTTTGTTTGCTTGTTGTTTTTTCTACCTCGCCTCGGTCCGCGCTCTCGATAGCTTCCAATTAGCTGGGCTCCTAGCAATGCACACACTCACACAGGGGCACTGATTTATCGGGCGCTCGGCGCGCATAATTTGACAGCTGTGGATTATTCTCTCTCTCTCTCTTTGGCGCATATATATATATATCCAGTGCAGCGATTGATACGATACGAGTGGAGGCACACAACATTTATACGTCCTTAGAGAGGAGCTGCGTCTTCCTCGACAGTGGACGATTAACGACGCGGGGACACGAGAGCAGAGAGAGAGAGAGGGTGACTCGGTGTGTATAATGATATACGTTATACCTATTGTACATACACATACGTATATAAATTTGCAGGGTCGAGTTGGCGCGATGAAATTCAGTGTCGTCGACGACGCGCCGGACAGAGAGAGAGAGAAAGAGATGTATCGGTTACGATTTTGCTGTGTTTATACATATATACGTATTCATCGATGATTGTATTAATGCGTCCGAAAAAATATAGTGCATTGGAACATTATACGGAGAAAGGTTATCGACAAAAGTCACGGGTGGGTGGTCGTTGATTGATTATATATACGTATACAAACACACCGCACAATAGATTAATTGAACGATAACGATTTGCGTCCGTTTTCGCCGATCGTATTTCTATATGTATACTAATAGAGGCGAGTCGATTTCTTTCGTAAATCTTTGTTTTTTTTTCTTCTCTTCAGTGCAGGGTGTTGTTTGTTTGTTACAGTGAAAGTCCATCCTTTTTTTTTTCTGTTTACAGGTATATACATACACAAGTGTGAGTTTTCCGCTCGCTTTTCAGAGAAGGCTAATCATTGTCACGCGTCAACCAATGGTCCCAAAAGCAGTGGGTCTAACGAAGATTGAAACGACCGTTCATCCGAAATTGTGACGATCGCAGCGGGTGAAAGGGGAGTCTGATCGGACGGAGCACAGGTGGGATCGACAATGAGAGCGTAATGCTAAGCCGAGGAAACGCCTCTCGCTGCTAAAAAAAAAAAAAAAAAGCAACAAGCGCCCGCGAGAAAGGGATTTACACTGCGTGATTATTCGTGAGATTTGTCCGGTATACGTGTACTCGTACCGCTTGTTCGAGCAAAAACATTTCGACTCGCGCGTCGTTGTTGGGGCGCATTCCCCCGCGTGGATTTTTAACGGTACACATGCACTCCCACAAAAGAGGTACACGCCTATGCGCACGTCTATATATACATTTGATAGAACGACGATGTATACGCCGCGTATAATTCTCGAGCGCGCGCGTGTCTGTTGTATGGGTACATCGTGAAATATGGAAAATCTGTGCAAATGAGAGCTACTTTCCGATGAATTATAATATCGGGGCATAAATCTCTCTTGGGGCGATTAAACGAGCGCGCGCCCGCTTTGTGAGTGTGTATGTAATACTTATCATGTAGTTGGTTTGGCTACGCGTGTGACGAGTGGTCGTTGTGCGTGTGTAGGTACGTAGGGCCCATGTGGATTCGGACTGTCCCTTTTGACGTCAGTATTTACGAGGGAGGCCCTTCTCCTTCTCCGTTTTGGGGCAATCATTTGGATCGGGTGCACGAGCGGACTCGTGCATGTCGTCGTGATGGGCCGTAAAATTTTACGGGTTGACTGTTGGTTGGCTCGCGTGTGCCTTTTTGCTCTAATTATCCGGGGCTCGGGGAGAAAATCAACCGAATATGCTTGGGTACGTGTGTGTGTGTGTGGGCCCCACGGATCTTGCGCAAGTTATTGCTGTAAATCATTCGCTTTGATTACGGATGTGATCTATGATACAACAAGTATAAACATTAAAAACTTACTTGTTTCAATCATTTGGTTTATTTAAATTGAAATATATCTTTTTCTTTTTTTCTAGTCAGTTAAATTTAATATAATGAGGTGTGTTTGTACTTCATTACATTATCACTGCAAGCGTGTCAACTGACAAAATAATACCAAAAAATCTGAGCATCTTGTACTTGGTAACTTATAACAGCAACAGTCCTAATAAAAAAAAAAGAGTATGATGGTTTGAATCAATGAAAGTTTTTAAAATTTATTTTGGAAGATTTTGATTGCAAAGGTTCAGTATTATGTATATTTAATGAATAATGATGTGTATTTTTAAATCCACTACTACGGAACCTACTATGGTATTATCAAAAAGTTGCCGAGATATAATAAATCAACGTATAGGTATACTTCAAAATATTTAAAACTTGATCAAATTTAAGTTAATCCAAGACAGCTATGTCAACACCAAAAGATCTTCCATTTACCACGGCCATGTTACATGATTCATCCAATCCGAAGCTTTGAAGGAGTCATATTGACGTGATAAAAAGTATTCTTAGTTCCCTTGGTGAGTATGGATTTTTGTTGTAGTTGAAAATAAAAGAATTCAATAATACTGCAAAAAAATAAAAGAAAAGAAAAAGAAATTCACACGTACCCACCTGATGCTTCAATTTATGGACCTCATCCTTTATTTTCACCACCAAGCATAAGCTCAGAGGTCCCCTCCATCATTATTCAGTATACCTGTACTTGGATCCACATCCATCTAAAACAGCATTGAGCCCAGCCCCTCCCGATGCACATTCTGGTATGCCAGCCGCATACATACATGTACGAGCGCTCGCGCGGAATGCAGGCGACGAAACCAGAGAACTGAGCTGTCGTCCGCCTTCCCCATATAATGTCTATACTGCTTCTCCTCTTCTCGGTGATAATTTATTCGACCACCTCGAATGCCCTCGTACACGCACTCGTTGGAGTTGCAAAACGTCGATAATTTATTTTCCCATCCCGTCGTTGGATTCGGATTTAGCCGTTTGTGTGTTTATTTGCTTGTCTCCTCGCTCGTCACGACTCGATTTTTCGAAATTACCGATTTCACTCTAAAGTGATACCGTTTACTGTAAAAGAAAAAAAAAAGTGTATTTTTCCCGATCTTGTATCTACATTTCCTAAGTACCTCCTAATGGCGATGTGTCCGCAAGCTTAATAGTCTGTGTACACCACTTCTGGTTTGACTGACGAGCGCCGTTGTGTTTTAAGACCGTGCAATTAATCGCGCACCGTGCCAAGATCGAGGATAAAGCCGGTGGTGTAATTTTTTAAATCAACTTAAGTCATAATCGCCGATTTTTAATCGCAAAGTACACACACACACACACACGCACACTGTGATAAAAGCAGATCTCGCGAAATTAATAATAAATAACGCCGGGACGGGTGGGTTGAAAAATTATATTCCGGCAGTGATTCATCGCGATAGCGCCCCGGTACGATTTAAAATGATTATCTGACCGTCTCGAGTTGTGATCAAACATATAGAAATATATATATACTTACCGGTGTTGAGTATTGTATACACGAGCCGAATTATAATCCGAGGATCGTATCTGGTTGGGTGAATTTTCTTGGATTACCACTAAATGGAGATAGCTCCCATCCTCGAGGGTGAAACAAAAATTAAATATAAAAATTGGAGCTCGAGCGGTTGGATTGTTATGCTAAAATTTTTCGCTGAGCCTTTGAAAAAAAAAGTGCCATAACAAGCAGGTGTATCTTACTCGAGAGAGGATGAATCAGTTCCATGCAAAGGAGAGCTTCCCAATAGAAAAAAAGTGATACTATGCGATGCATCGTATCTACACCGTGAAACTTGATGTTTCAAGTTTTTTTTAAATGCTGTTCGAATATTGAGTTTGTCAACTTTTTTTTTTTTTTTTTTTTTTTTTTTTTTTTTTCAAAAGATTAATAATTTAGAGGCGAGTTAATAGCGACCCACCTCCGTGCGCGGATGATCGCGAAAGCGAAACTCATTCGGCGCTTATCGGTCAAATCTCGAGCTGTTGACCGATCTCCTTGTGGATTTTCGGGGCTCCCATGCACGATAGCGCAAACAAGAAGAAGAAGAAGAAGAGAATGAAATGTGCCTCGATGAGTAATATATCTCGCTGAGCTTAATACAAAAATTTCGATTACCGGAGCGGCTGATCGGTATCTCCAACGAATTTTCGTTAATACCGGGTCTTGTAATTAAACCCCGAATTAATAAATAAAAAATATCATGACTTACATGTACACGCTTCCATAACTCCCTTGTGCTTATCATTAAGTAGAAATAACCAAAAAAAGGTGGTACAGATCCATCAAAATGTTTGTTTTCTTATTTACTCGATTTCATCTAAATATCGGGTCTCTCTCTCTCTCTCACTTTTAGTATTAACACATTTTATCGTGAATGGGAGACTCGATCCAAAAGTTTCCACCACAATATGAGTCCGTCTTTCCACCACGTGACCAACTCGACACACGGTAATAAAAGAAAAAATTTATTTCTTTTGCTGAAAAAATCGGTACGGTGTAAAAATCGATCTAGTCACGAGTCCTCAAAGTTTTTCCGAGTTCTGCTAGAGAATAGTCGTTTTGATGTATCGAAACAACGAAAAATATTTACATCAAAATAAAAGATAAAACCCCACCGAGAGGAAGTGAAGAAAATTTCAAGGTGCGCTACTTGTGCGTTATAATTATACAATCATATCTTAGGTACGAACCTACTTATCGCACCGCTGCAGAGGAGGTGGCATTTTGCACTTGCCAAGGCGCCCCTCCATTCGCGTGGGTACACCTAACACATCAACTGTATATGCAGGTATAGGTAGGTATATGCACGGTAGGCCGACTTTAACACGATTTCCCAGAATCTCCTCCTCCCTATACTCGTCCTCCTCCACCACCTTTCTCGATCGTCTTCGTGTTGTCCCATTTTTTTGCCTCTCTTTGCGCATGCGAGCGCATCTCTATTTGTGCCCGACCCCGTTTCTTTTACCCTTCCTCTCTTACCACTTTGGAAATGAGTATATGTGTCCTCATGAACGGCAGATCGACCGCGGACTCGATCTTTCTCTCTGCTGCTGATGGTCAGGTACGTCTCCACCTACCGCCGAGTGAGACAGTTTTTAATGGCCGTACGCGGCCATTCGACGAATCTAGGGGAATAATCGCCGGGGGTATAATGAACCCGACCCCTTCCACCCCCCCTCCTTCAACTCGTCCTCGTTCGCCGGTGCCTTTTGCGGCCAGCGCAGAGTTATTTCGCTCTTTCTTCTTCCTTTCGACAATTTTTTTCTCTCTCTCTCTCTTTTTTTTTCGGTGGGGTTTTGAGGGGGGCAAGCCTGGAATTTCTTAATTTGTTGCGACAATTAAAATGAGTGTACGTCCAAGATTTTTCGTGCTCCCGATCCTCTATGAAAGATGCCCCGGCGATAAAAATAATGGGCACATCCGGTCGTAAACACCCGAAACGAGCATAACCCTCGGATTCGGCCATATTTTTGCAATATGAAGAAAAAAAACCACAACAACAACAACAACCAACAAACTTTGTTCCTAATTACACGCTTTAGATCGTGCCCCCCCCTTGTTTCTCATACAAAGTACGAGTGTATATGCCCTCTACACGTCAGAGCAAAGACCGATATCGTGTACGTGACGGTACAGAGAGGGATACGTATATAGGGAGCGACCACCTGCATTGCCTCGTATGAGCCCCCGAACCCACACTCCTTCCTATAACGACAGCCACTGCAGCACGGGACTTTTTTCTCGCACTCCTCCACCCGCCCCACCTCTCGATGCGCACCGAGATAGGACGGAATTTCGGATCGGCTGGACCGAGTTTACACGTTGGCGAGCAAGCGACGATAACATATGCCTGCATTTCCTTACATCGTTAATGTGCTACCACTGATAGCTGAGACGTGTAGTCCAGGTGGTAAATTAATTAAGAACAGACCTTCGAACGAATAGTTGTAGTTCGATTCTCCAACTAAGTATCACTTAGAGCTGCATCTATAATGACTCGACAAAATCGATGACAAACATATTATTTAAATACACAGTGTAGTTCTTACGCTACAAAAATTTTTCTTTTTTTTTGACATCAGTTTACTACTACTGATTTTATTTGAAAATCAAAATGCATCGACAATTATACAACGCGCAATCGCAAAGTATATTATCTAAGATATATTTATGTATATGTACTTGGCTCCTGCCGTATAGTGCCATCATCATGAACATCGGGTCCCGGCGAAGCTTATACGGAACGAGAGCAGAGGTAATAGGCGAGACTGTGTTTAAAGGTCCTGTAATTACAAAACAGGGGCACCGCGTGGAGTAAAGGTGGAGGAGCCCCGTGCACGAGGGGGCAGCTATTCCGAATATTTTCGGGTTCACTTGTGGGAAGAAGGGGAGCCGGGCCGACACGAGAGCTGTATGGGTATATACCAGGGATCTGAAAAATAAAAGGGTGAAAGGAGGAACGAGGCGGAGCATGGCATCAGGGAGCATTATACTACATGCGCGAGAGGAATGCAGGATATTGTGTGCAGTCGCGACTAAAAATGACGTCATGGCTCCTTGTTGCGCGTGTATGGGTGTTTTATACGAGGGATTGTGTGTAAATACGTTAGGTATTAGTGTAAGTACATGGTGGTTAGCGTGCGTCGACGAGTGTGGGCAGAGTCTGGTACTCGAGTCCTGATGGGACTTGTGTGTGTGTGTGTATACATGCGACTTCCTTCGTTATTTCCTTTTCTCGTCTCCTCCGCCTCGCTCACTTTCTTCTTCTCCTTCCATCTCTCGGGGACAGCCTCCCTAACGAGCGAAAAATCACAATTTCTTTCGGACCTCGGCTTCTTCCCATCATTCTCTCTCTCTTTTTTTTTTTTTTTTTTTTTTCGAGAGATTCCTTTGCCGGTCCGGCAAAACACACGCGTGTGCAAATCGCGCGATCTGTACACACAACAGCTTTCTAAAGTCTTTGTCTCGCCCTGTCTGTCCCTTTTGCTTGCGCATCTTATCTGCCGCTTGCATTACTATACGACGATGAACAAGCATTTCTCGCAAAAGGTTAGACGAGCGAACAAGTATTAAGAATGAAAATGGATAAGTTACGAGCTCTTACTCCTTTTCATTCCTTTTGTCCCCCTCGTTCGCGTGCGTTCTTTTGTTTTCTCTCGAAGCTCTTTCCCCCTCCCTCGTGTTATACATATGTTCACGCACACCACGACCTTTCCACTCGTAGATTTAGCATTTTTTTATTTATTACCCTATACTCTGTGTAACTATTCGGTCTGTTTAACTTCAATGGATGATAGACGGCACTCGTTCAACGAGTATACACTGCACGTGTAATGAGATTGACTGTTGCGTTGTTTTTTCTGTCAAGGACGCCGATGCTCGCACGTACACGGAACGATTGTTCATACGGCGGGTATTTATATCCAACTGCTTCATATCAAATTAGTTCGACGTTATTGATAATCGTTCCATCATCTCTCCGGACGGTAGATTTTTTTTTATCGCTTACTGTGGTCACGGTATACATGAAAATAAACAACAAAAAATAATTCGACAAATTAACCCAATCGATCTGATACTTGATGTTTATGAAGCAGTTGACCTGCTTCTGCGATGGATGCGTAAGGTGTTTTTATCGCCGAAAAGGATGTAACTTTTTTGAAATGAAATTTTCTTGTATTCTTTTTTTCTCCTGGAATAAATACTTGTTTACTTATTATTAGGGTCTACTTCGTTCGGGTGAACTCTCCGGGTTTCCAAGTGGGACACCTGTAAGCTCCCACTAGACATCGCAATTTGTTGAAAATGTATACCACAATAAAGGTTTGTTCAATAAATATACAGAGTTATTGAGGCATTTCACCGGATAATCCACTCAGTCGCTCCATCAATTCAGAAGTCAAGCACGAGACAAATGTTAGATGAAAAAAAAAAAAAAAAAAAAACGAAAAAAAATTTTTTTTTTTGTGAGACTAAGTTAAAAAAAAAAAAAAAGAAAAAGCTCGTACATCCCTACAATTTGCTCGAAAAAAAAAAAAAAGTANCCACTCAGTCGCTCCATCAATTCAGAAGTCAAGCACGAGACAAATGTTAGATGAAAAAAAAAAAAAAAAAAAAAATACCCATCGCAGGACATCAATCTCACCCCTACGGGTTTCTCTAACGCTCGACTCTGCTGTTGGTCGAAGAATTTATGCGCGGGTCTGAAACATACGTATATATCGGACCGCGAAATTCCTCCGGCTGGCTTTTGCGAAGACTGCACCGTAACTCGGCGAAAAAAAAAAATGAGGGAAGAAAAAGAGAGACAACGAAAGCGCGCTTAGACGAAAAAAGAAAAGGACGAGAGCAAAGGAGGAGGAGGAAAGAAGCACCTTCTCGGCCGATCGGAGATTCCTGCTGTCGGACCATCAGTCATTACCGAAATTCCTGAAATCTCGCAGAAAAAGCAAGAGAGGACGCGCACAGTGTGCCCCCGACGGGGCTGCAGAAAAAAAAAAAAATCATCACGGGACTCTGCCGCGATATTAAGATGTTTGATGAGCATACACGCGACGCTTTAGGACGAAAGGGAAACCTTTTCGGGATACTTTAGTTTCAGAAGCTGTTTTGATAGCC
This sequence comes from Copidosoma floridanum, assembly GCF_000648655.2. The sequence goes on from NW_019379484.1 coordinate 2,098,667, forward strand.
ATTGCACTGTCGTACGGCCAGCCCGATCTCTTTAAAGACCCTCATGCAACCCCCGCAGCACCTCGTGCGTGTACTTTTCAAAGGCGGAACGTAAAAATTGTTCTCAAGTGTATGACACCGCGGCCGTCGAGTTGGACGACACGAGAAGGAGAGAAAAAGTGTGTGGACGAGAAGAAGAGGGTGTGTACCCAATGAACTTGCGCGGATACTGTACAACGCGCCATTCGTCTTGATGGGAAAACGTGTACAAGCACGGACGTCGAGGAGATTTTCTTACCTTCGAGTGTACAAACGCAAGCGCGGGACGGAACGCGATCGTCACTGGCGCGAGGGACAAAAAGAGATGGGAGTTGACGCTGATTGCGAAACACGTCTCCGTCGTGTGTTTGTTCAAGAATCGTTTCATCGGTGGATCGACTCGGCACGAGAGTACACGTATACGCGGGAAATTCACCTTTTCTCTCAATAATGCAAACACGCTATATATGCAATACCTTAACAACCGCGAGGTAAGGACAAAATCCTTATGTACTCACTTGCGCTATATTTGCACTGGGCACACACCATGTTGTACTCTTTTTCCACACTCACCGCTGTAACTGTTGCTTTTCAAAACACACACCACACCATACTATATGTCTCTCAATTACAATATTTATCCAATGACCCCGTGTGCGCGTATACGCGAGTTCTTGCTTTTTTATTTTTTATTTTACAGCAATCTCGGTTCATCGGAACTTACTGATCTGGAAAAAAAGAACCGCGTCAGCACCGACCGCACGCATCCGGTGGATAAGACTGCAATCATCAGCGATACCCTTCTTCTTCTTCTTTAGACTGCAGCTACAGAAGCTCGTACATCTGTACAGAGCCAGTGGGGCGCGCGTAGAGTTTCAATAAAAATCAATCCGCCGACGCGGCGCGAGTCCGTCAAAACAACGGTCGGTCCGGTCCATTGTGCGTGTATACGCGGAATAGGAGAGATGATAGTTGCAAATGCCGCAGGGAAACTCGAGAAGAGGTGATAAAAGGCGTAGCGCAGGTGCCCGAGTGTTTACAGTTGCCGAAGAGATATATAGATTCTCTCGAAAGGGGAGCAGAGCAAGAAGCGATGACACAATCCTCCTCTGTACATATATATGTATAGGCACCTACATTAGTCCTTGGACATTTGTAGCACGTGGGTATATACATAAATCAGTGATGGAAAAGAACTGGAAAAAAGCTGAATTGATCGGGATGGATTTTTCTTCGTGCATCTTGTCACCGTTTTTTTGGAATCCATTTTTTTTTTTGGGTCGCCGTATTTGCATACAAAAGGGAGGACGGAGGGGGTCGTGTAATTGGCGATTTTTATACATCGCGTAGCATGTGTGTTTTTCTCAAAGCTGGGTAAAGCAAGTCAGGGGGGAAAAAAGTGTTTACCCGCGTGATTATAAACTCGAAGAGTCGGAAAAACCAGTTTCCAGCGTCAACTCCGAGCCGGGAGACTTTCGCGAAAGTAGGTGACAGGTAGGTATAAATAAACAGCCCCCCCCCCCCTCCCAAATGATTTTCAAATGTATACTTGGTCGGTGCACATGGTAGTAGCCGCGGTTAGCGAGTGGATATATATATATAACTATAGTTTCGCTCCAACTGGAGGCGCTCGGTTGTTTATCGATCGGGGAATCACCCCGAGACAAATTGACGGCACCGCTGATGTGCGAACGGCGAGAGAGAATTCACTTTTTAAGTGTACCAGGTCCGATCCACGGGAGCTGTTAATGATACACTCCCCGCGGCCATTGGCATTGCGATTAATCGAGAAAGGACATACAGGCCGGCCGATTTCGATCGAGTTACCTTCCATACGAGTCGCATTCCTATATACTTCTCCCCCCCCCCCCCTTGCACTGACTCTCCGACCGATGGCGCAACGTCACTTGCTCTCTCTTTGGTCCATCTCTCCTCGGGAAAATCGATTATTCGCTCGCGATAGCTTAACCATAGACTCGCCGAGCTTAGGGAAGCTGTTACCATTAATCAATCCTCGAAAATTGATACTCGAGTATACACGATTCTCGTATAAACTGTCCGAGGGTGTACAGGTGTAAGCTAATTTGCCGCGCGTGTAAAATTAATTACAATCCGCTCCGGAGGAGCTGTACTGTTAAAGCTGTGCGAAGCTGAGACATCATCCTTATATCTGCGTGCGGGATCGAGCTTGTGTACATACTTGCATTACGGATAACGAGCCCGGTAGCGGTCAACGAGCCAAAGTGCCCGAAAAGCCAGCGGCGCCGATTGAGACGTGCAGATCTCCTTGGGAGATTAGGGTGGCCGCCCCGCTGGTATACAGATTAAGCATCTCGCGGAGTCCCCCTCCCCCCCGATGCACCCGACCTTTCCCATGAATTTTTGCCTCGAAAGCCGGAATAGTCGCCGACCGGAGGGCTAATTAATTGGCCGATCGCTATCTCGGCGGTCCTAGGCGATTTTTGGCTTCGCTATTTTTTTTTTTTTTTTTTTTTTTTCCAACCTCCTCTCTCGACTGCGACTCCCTTATTTATCGCCGTAATATTCGGGGGACAAGTCTACACAATCATACTTTTCACATTTCATCTCGTGTGCACGAGGGGTGGAAACGATTGTTGGCACGCGTGGAATTCAGTTGGACCTGAAAAATACACGCGCTCGTTTGGACGATCGGTTCCAAGTGAAATCGGATTTTTCCGGTCAACGCACAAAAATATGTGACTATACCTGTACGATTAGGTGGAGCTTATTGCTCGAAAGTCTTCGAAAGACGTTGGCGAAGGAACATCGGTACAAGGAATAGATCGGATAAACGCGTGAAACGGTGATAAAATTGCCGTTGACCTAAAGAGGGAAAACGAAAAACTGGCTATTTAAAGAACATGACACCCTCTCGTAAATGTATGTAGACTTTTACGTCGGGGGCATAACATTGTCCGAGAAAACTCGTTACCAGCGGCGCGTGGGCCAACCTTGTATTTTTAAACATTTCTACAAGAGTAGGTATATACGCGCGCTATGTGGAGCACCGAGAGCCGATGAAAACAGCACGGAATTACATCACACGCTGGCCAGCCGCCTGTTGGTTGGATAAGTATTTTCTTCTCCTTTTTTTTTTTTTTTTGTACGCAGCGCGAATCTCCTCGTTACACCCCTAGCACGTGACTGCAAGAGATCACGTAACAGTGGAGGAGATCGCAGGTAGTTGTGCTCGCGTATAATATATACCTAGTGGAACCGCGGCTCCAAAAATACTCAAAGATTCGTGCTTCTATACTTACATATACATGTAAAACAGCGTGGCGCTGACTCATCGGTGCTGATTCGGAGGGTAACGTAGCGACCGTTCGACCATGAGCTTAGTGTGTGATTCAATCATGTACGTGTATATAGACGTGCAGAGGCAATAACGCGTGCTCTTCCGCGATGTAGGGATCACCCGCTGTCTGCATCTCTGATTTTTATAGGTATACGCGCGGGTGCGTGTGTTGTGTCTGAGCTATATATATATATATATATACACGCATCACGACGATTATCTATTTTTATAGGGGAAGATTGGTAATTTTATCAAAAGTGATCGGTACGTTTTACATTTTTTCATTAATTGGCTACTTCGATTCGTGTTTTTTTTTTTTTTTTTTTTTTTTTCTTAAAAAATGTTATTGGTGTTGAACAAAATTATGACCTACGATTTAACAATGTGACATTTTAATACAATTTCAAGAATAAAATAATGCGTCTGACTGCACGTTAAAAACCTTGCGCATCTTTGTGGTCGCGTAGATTTTTAAAAATAGCATTTCCTTCTTGAAAGTTCTTTCGTGTTAGCTCCTGGAACCACCATTTGTCACTGATAAGGACACGTAAAGCTTTAAAAACCTACTGCTAGGATATTTAATAAGAAAAACTATGGAGCATCTTAAATAAATCCTCACCTCCCAAGTATTTTAACAGTGCTGACATTTAAAATTAATTGTCAAGTGGTACAATATCTATCCAGTAAGTGTATATTTCTCTTGTCTAGGCGTCGATTTACCAATAAAGTAACTCGTATTCATTGAATAAAATGTACTATCTAAGATAACGATCGATACATATGGCCAGACTTATTGGCAATTTACAATGGCATTTTCATGCATGCATTCACGTATTTGTTTTTTAGAAATTTCATAGTAGGGAGTTAATTTAGAAAAACGATACTAACACCTGAGTAAATTTTCATACAAATTTGAACAGAGCAGGTGACTTTAGTACATTTTTGTAGGGCACTAATATTAAAAGTTGCCAACGTTTCATACCTCTTTTATCTGCCATTTCCCCGCACCAAGAAAAGCGCGCATAGGTGTACAGAAGAAAAATAAAACAAAAAAAAATGAGAGAAAACTATCTCGTATAAATTGAAGGATCGAGAACGAAAAAAAAAATGTGCCGAGAGAGCCCATGCATGCAGGCGATAAATCAGCAGGGAAGCATCAGCACTGCATACGCGCACACGGGACGGGCAGCCATGGGACATATGCGAAAGCTACTTTTCAACGTCACTTCGAATCTACACTTCCTCGAAGCGTGAAGTCACCCGGGCGGTCCCTCGTATCAATGCTCCCCCCCCCCCCCGCATTAATCGACCAAACGTATACATGTATTCCAGCAGCAAAGTATCCTCCACTTTTCTTTTTTCCGATCCCTGCAGTCACCTGTTTCATACCGTATGCGTAAGTATATGGATATTTTTCATACGAGCCTGCGGTAGCGGCGACGCGCGCACCACCATCTAATGGATGTGCGGTGTCCGACAATCAGCCGAGCATGTGTTCATCTCTCGTGGATCAAGATCGATGACTTGGTCCGTTGCAGCGCCTGCTTCCACCTACTATTCATTTACTCCCTTTTTTTTTTTTTTTTGCTGAAAGTGCACACTCTAATTACTTTACGAGCAAATATCTTAAGTTTCATGAGCTTACCTGCACTTTGTAAGACGTTTGTTAACCATTTTTTTTTTTTTTTTTTTTTTTTTTTTTTTTTTTTTTTTTTTTTTTTT